>JARHVA010006262.1:0-235000 GCA_037957365.1 Torreya grandis | reverse complement strand
GTCTATGAAGCATCTATAATATCCAATATATCCTAAGAAAATTTTAAACTCTATTTGTGTGTATGGGATGGGTAGGTTAGATATTATCTCAATTTTCTTGGGATCTACATGAATACCTTTTGGAAAAATGTGATGTCCTAACACTATTCCTTGATCCATCATCAACAAGAATTTTTTATGACTTAATGATAATTGATGTTCCTCACATCTTGTCAAAACTCTTTCTAAATTAGTAAGAGCTTCTTCATAGGTTTCACCATGGACAATGAAGTCATCCATGTAAACCTCTACATAGTCATTAGTGAGGTCAAACAATATTGCCAAAACTGTTCTTTGAAAAGTTTTTGGAGCATTACAAAGTCCAAATAGAATTAATCAGTAGGTGAAGGTTCCCCAAGGATAGGTGAATGTGGTTTTATCTTGGTCTTTAGCTGCAATTGTTATTTGGTTGTATCCACTAAACCCATCTAGAAAAGATAAATATTCCTTCCCTACTAAATTGTCAAGAACATGATTAATAAAGGGCAAAGGAAAATGATCTTTTAAATTTGCCTTGATCAGTTCTCTATAATCCACACATACCATTTTCCATTATTTTTTGGTATAATTACTAATGGTAAAACTCATTGTCTATCTAAAATGGGGTAAATAAACCCCACATCCAACAATTTTTGAATTCTATTTTAATTGTCTTTCAATGCTGGATTTATTCTTCTTTGTGGTTATCTTACTAGTTTTATTGGCTCTGTGTAGATGTAATGTGTGCATAAACTTGGGTGAATCCCTTTCATGTAAGTGTAATACCAAGCAAAATCCTTGGTGTGTCATTTTAAGACTTCGAAAAGTTGAACCTCATCATCATTTGTTAACCAACTATTGATATTCAAAAAAAATTTAGATAACACCATGAGAGGTTTAGTGTCTAGATGATTATATTCCACATGCTTATATTCACTCATTAATCAATTTAAATGGCATGTATGAGGAAGTAGTTTATGGAATGTGGTTACATTTTTTACAAATCCATCTCTAGAATGAATAGCTCTTGCTAATGGGCAATGGAATGTACTCAGAAAATATATCTATTATTTTTTTACCCAATTCCATAGACTTACATAAATCAACCTATGTTCATATGATGAAGAAGTAGTAGAAGGATAGAAAGAAGATGTCCCAACAAAGTCTATAAATTTCATATATTATGGATTGGTATACTCCATAGATTTTATTCTGGCATAGTCTATAGATTTTAGACTGGTAGACATTATTATTAAATGGTCATGTTATTCAAAATATAAAATTGTTTCTTCACTCAATTCTTCTAAATGCTTTTTAACTATAATCATAGCCAAAGATGAAAGGTCATTTGTTACATTTTATAACTTGTCAACCAAAAGTTTTTTTGTGTGGCTCACTAATGGTTTTGTAGGAGGGTACAAGGAAATGCATTTAGATTTTAAACCATTATAAATGGTCATCTCTCCTGACTTACAATTAATTAGTGCTACCACAGTAGCTAGCCATGATCTTCCTAAGATTAGAGGATATCCTAAATTCTTTGTTTTGGGTTATAACACCATAAAATCAATTGGATATTCCCAAGACTCAATAAGCACTGCAACATTCTCTATAATTCCTTCTAGTTTAGTCACATATTGATCTACCATTTGAAGGATGGTAAAGGTAGGTTGCATTCCCATGATAGATAATGTTTGGAGAGTATCAGTTGTCATGACATTAATTACTACTTCCAAATCTACTAAAACATTAGGAATTTCATTTCCTCCTATTTTGACTATTATAACTGGACTACCTAGGCCTGCATACTTGGGTATTAATAGTTTTGTTACTAATAAATCAGCAAGCTTTCCATCAACATGTATGGTTTTTGGATACTATTTCTTCCTTCCATGTGTTTCGACACACAAATTCTTAATTATTTTATTTAATTCAAGAATATCCCTAACATCTTATAGTAGGGGTACCTCAATACTCATCTTTTTCAACTCATGAATCAAATTTAATTCTTCTTTGGTCTCAATTTCTTTTAATCTCTTAGGGAAAGGAACTGTTGTATAGTAATATTTCCCTTGTGTTTATTAGAGTTTTCATTGATTTCAATTTCTTTGTTATTTGGTTGAGATTATTTTGTTTATTCCTTTTCATTTGGTACTTCAAAAATGAGAATTAGTGGTTCCTTTACAATTTTTTTGATCTTAACTAAATATCAGAGCCATCAATTGCTCCTACATTCATTGTGTCTCCTTGTTCATTGACATAAATAGGTGTTGACTGTTTGTTCTTAAGATTGACTACTAGTTGTGTAAGTATTGGGGGTTGATTAACTTGTTATAGATGTTGGATAATAGGGGTGGAATTATAGTTTATTACTATGGTGGCCTTATTAGTTTGTTATATTATGGATTGGGATTCCATTGTGGATTCCATTATGGATTCCAATGTGGGTGTGACTGTTGTTAGGGCACCCATGGCTATTGTGGAAACATCCATGGTTGAGGTGATACCCATTATTTTCATAGACATAAAATTTGAGCTGATGGAATATATGTTTATCCCCACATAGGTGGAGGCACTAGAACATTCCATGATGTTATCTAAGGATTAGCGAGATTTCATGAACCAAACTATCCCTGGACCTAGTTTTGTGTAAAGAAATTATACATCTGAATATAGTTTATCTCTTGAATGGGTTGAACATTTGATTTCATCTAAGTTTTCAATATATGTAGATAGGTGTAATGATATGTGTCATGGTTTTTTACTTCATAGATTCCACAAGATGAAATGTTTATTTTATCCAAAGGATACTCTCTAAGGGCATGTTTCAACCTACACTTAGTATAGTATATTGCTAATGGCTATGTTGCATTGGATTTAGCCTAAAGGCCATCTAATTTAGTGTTTAATGTGACCATAATGTCTATTTTTATATTATCAAATTCTTCCATTAATTTGCCTAGCTCATTGGATTTCTTTAATCATCCTTTCCTCATTACTGGCTTTGTTTAAGAGTAATTAGTACAAAGTTTTAAAATCTGATGAAAGGATAGTTTGTTTATGTCTCCTCCTCCTATTATATTTAATACATCTCTAATTTATTCATCTAATCCTTTGAGTAAAATAAGTTTCAAGACTTCCTTAGTAAGTGGAAAACTGCTCTATTTATGAATAAACACAAATCTATCTAAATAGTCTTCTGAAGATTCATCTTTTTTTTTTTAATTTTAAAGAAATCCTCCTTCCTTTCTCTTACCCTAAAATAATCCTAATATTTATTTAGGAAATTATTTGCCATGTCTTCCCATGTATGAATAGGGTTACCCAGAAATCCCATGAACCATCTCATGGCTACATCTTTGAGTGTAGATGCAAATAATTTTAGTTTTTGACTATCTACTATATAGTCATAGGTTTGAAAAAGTACCTTAAATTCAAATAGAAACTAGTTAGGGTCTTCTGTGGATCTTCCCCAAAAATTTGGTAAATTATTAAGAGAAATTTTTTTCATGGTAGTTTGATCATTAGGATCTGAAATAATAAGAAAGGAAAAATTCCTTCCTAATGGTGCAACCTATTGGTTTTTTTGTTTAGTCATGTCTTCTTCTAATAACTCTTCGATACTAGATTTGGTTTCCCAAGGAATATTTGTGTAACTAGTTGAGGGTTGGTCAAATTCTTCAAATATTTCTTTATCTATAGCTCATTAAAATGCTTCTTCTAAATATTTTGAAGACTCAAGATAATCTCTTCTTGTGAGTGGGTATTCTGGATGAATTCATCCTATATGACTTGGTTTTGGTAACATTATAGTCCCTAATAAGATTTTAGGAGAATATTGTAGATGAAATTCAATATCTTATTCAAGGCTCTTATCTAAAGATGTGAAGGAATTCCTTATCTAAGTTATGGAGTAGGACTCTCAATTAAAGATGTTGAAGGACTTTCTATTTTTACTTTTGGAGAGACTTTAGGAATAAATCATCTTTTATAATCTCTAGGTCAGAACATAAATTGATTTATATTTTTATGATTTTGTTATTTTTTACTATAGATCAATAATATTTACCTTACTAACACCTAAAAATTCCTTAGAAATTATGCCAAAAATGATGGGTGTCATTTAACTCTTCATTTAATCAATCTCTCATATTGATGTCTATCAAACCAAGGCTGGTGTGTAAAGCTATCTGTAGCAATTTTTTTTATGATATATCTATATATTGGTCTTTGGGGGGTTTGGTAACCTTAATCTAACTCTTACCAATGAAAGGATGCTTTTACACTAGTTTTTTCACACTTGCTGAAAGAAGAAATTAATTATCAATCTAAACTAATTCAATCCTTTTGCTTCAAATCAAAACACACTTAATCTATTTCACACCTTCAATAATTTTACTTCAAATCAAACATGATTAATCTAATTCACACCTTATTGAAAATGTAAACACTTAGCTTGATTTTTTAACAAGAAATACTATGCTAAAGCACACTTGCTCTAAAAGGAAATAAATGTTGAAATGCAAATCTTAATTCTACTTCTTATAAATCACTCCATGTATGTATGTGAAATATTCATATTATCCAATATCATGAAATCATCAAACATAAAAATAAATACCATATAGAATTTCTTGGTTCCAAGGAGAGTGGGCCCTTTCTCTTCTTAGAGTCAAGAACGAAGTCTACTCATTACTAAAAGCTAGAATGATGTTACATTAATCAATGGAAAACTGGAAAATTTAATATATCAACAATTCTAAGTGTAACAACTATATTCATTCCCCTTTCTAAGACAAAATATTTGCATATTTATGCTAAAATAATCAAACTAAAAATAATATGCATAAAAATAGAACTACTTAGTCAATCCATTTATCCCTAAGATAGGAGATTTAGAGTGATCAAGATCCTAAAAAATCTATCTATCTTGATGAGATAGTTTTATTATCCCTATATTAGTTTTAAGGTCCAAATATATAAAAAATATACCAAGATTTAATCCTTCAAAATAGGAAGTGAGTATTTATTTTATGTGATTCCAGCTGGAGTAACATTCCTTTTTTGGACTAGTTGTAAACTCACCTAATTCTTAGATTTTAGACCTATAGAGTCCATAGATAGATTTATATTATCTTTAAACTATTGATGATGATTATGACTTCTTTGTTGTTTTCCACTTTGAATCATCCTTCAATATATGCACATAGTCTTTACCCAAGTCTATAGATGTGGACTGAGTGAGGCCATAGATATGGACTAAGTGAGTCTGTGGCTTCACAAAACTAATAAAAAATACTACTTCTATCATCTTTCTCATATATTCTTCAAAACTCAAACACTAAAACATGTTGCTTGTTATACATTAATGACAAAATAGTGACTCAAACTTTGGTTTGATATAAATGAGATAAAGTATCTATTTTCCATGCCAAATTTAGCTAAAAGTCTAATATTTGCATAAGATTATATCCTTAAAGAGATGAAATGAAGGAAACACCATATTAATAATGAACCATGTTTTGAGGTCATCAAAAAGGTAATTTGGTTGTCAATGATAAATTCTATCAAAATTGGTTCATCTAACTCTCCCAACCAAGATGAATTGGAATCACCCAATGGTGGTAAAGTCCATGTAATAAATACCTCTAGTCACTCTTGTATAATCTACTCAAAAGTATGTCATTATTCAGTACTAATTTCATATCCATAAGTAATACTTGGACTAGTGGTCTCCTATTCTTCATGTAAATATGGGTGAAAATCCCTGTCTAATGGTGCTTAGAACAAGTTTTCACCAAGATACTTGCCTTTTTATTTACTTTTCCCTCATCTAAAATTTATTCAAAGAGGTTTTCATTTTTATACCTCAATATTTGATTTTATTTTTGATTTTGAATAAGGAAGTTCACCCACTCTCTAAATTAGGTAGCAAGATCCAATCTGATAGAAAAATATTATTTATGATCTCCTATAGGAATATTATCCCTCAAACCTAGAAAGTTGTAAATGGCCTCATCATTCTCAAACTCATCTAATCGCATTATGGACTCTCATTGGTCCCACTATATCGATTGGGGGTCATAAAAGATAAATGGTGAAAGGAAAAAAATAGGATTAAAGGTAGAAATGACATAAGGTTTAAACAAATTCATGTTGGACAAGTCATCATAGATGTTATATTCAGACCCTATGTCACTATTAGTATCATCTTCACTAGTTGATGGTGTAGGAACTTGAATAAGGTATGTAATGTCACCCCCACATAATTTAAATATAATACTATGGGTTATTTTATACTTGGTCATGAAAATTGGCTTGATTGTTCCTTTTTGATGTATACCTAGGCCTCTGCCTTCATAATCTTGATTTTCCATAATCTGGTTAAGGATAAGATACTTGGTGCTTTGGTAACAATTAGCTAGATCATCATTATAAAATGATGAATCATATTTAGCTATAGGGTATTTTTCTATTCTATAGGCTAATTTGAAAATAATGGGGTTGGAAAGATGAGATTTTATCTTAGTTTATCACTCCATGTGAGTAGTCTTGGCTTTGGGTCTCCCATAAGTTTTAAGGTTCTACACAATTTTGGTAATGTGAAAGGAGTCACAAGTATTGTACTCTCTTATACCTTTGTTAGATATCTAAAAATGGTTGGGAATATTTGGTGGAGGTGTAGATGAGGTTGAAGCTAGGATCTTAGGGATAATGTAATTAGTTTTAGGTCCTAATTCAATGGCTTTGGATTTATCAGCTTTCATCCATCAATTTTAGGTATAATATTCAAGTCAAAATGATAATTATAGCTCTTGTATTCTACCTCATTATGTTTGAAATATAGATAAGGTTAGAGATCAATTGGTATAGTTACTTTCATCCCTAAATGAGGAAATTTAATACATTGATGCAACATGAAAGGTATGGCCCTAATTTCATGAATCCAAAGTTAGACCAAGATCAAGTTGTATGATAACTCTAGGTCAAGAACATTGAAAAGAGTGTCATGGGTCAAAGGCCTAATGACCAATGACAAGCTAATCATAAATTTTGATTCATATTCCTCATTATCATATGCTTTGATAATAATGGTATATGGTTGAAGATCTACTGATGTGTATCTAAAATGCTTTACCAACTTTAGAGACACAATGTTTAGGCATAAACCATTGTCTATAAGGACATGTTTAATTATATTTCAAGTTATACAAACCTAAATGTACAAGGATTTATTATGCAATGGACCCAAGGATGACATGTCACTTTGGTCAAAGTTAAGTCATTATTCAAGGGACAAATTTCATACCATGGCTTTAAATTTATTAGGAATTATGTCATCAGGTATAAGGGATTGGCTTAAGTATTCATTTAATATGTTATTGTGAATGTTAAATTTCCACAAAAAATCCATGATGGATATTTATGCAGGTGTCTTATAAAGCTTCTCCAAAATGTCATAGGTTTTCCCTTTACTTTTGGCAATTAGATTATTTTATATAGGCATGAAGGTTTGAGTGGGTTCATTTGTTGCATTTGATTATGGGCCTTTGATAGTAATGTTATCTCATGAAGTTGTGATTACATAATATTGATTAGGTATTTGGCCTCTATAATTGGATAGAGAGATAATAGGGCCTAAAATGGTAATTCTTGGGCAATGTTAATCTTAGATGCTAACATGGTCTAAAGAAGGATTACCAGTATAAGGAGGTTGGTAGGCATTATTAGGTAAAGGTCTTGGTCTATTAGTATTTGGCTAGGGATTAATGGGAATGGTGGAAACATGACTACCTATAACATATCCTAAAACATTATTATAGGTATATAAAATTACATGATGTCCTCCTTGGTTTATTTGGTCAATTTGAACTTGGTTTTAACTATTCTGTTATTGTTACTTTTACTAGCATTATTATTGATGTTATGGTGGTGTTCTTTGCCATTGTTGTTCTTATTATTGGTTTTTATCTTGTTGGTTTTTTTTATGTTGAGGAAATGTATTTTAATGTATGGCCAAGTTATGATTAGTCATAGGAGCATGATTATCTCATTATATCTCTCCATTCTCAAGCATGTTCTCAATCAGATGTCTTAGTTATATAAATTGGTGTATATAATGTCCCTTGACATGATGGTACTCAAAAAATCTATGCTCTTTGCACTAGTTAAGGAAATGAATTACTTCAGGAAATGGCTTTGGCATAGGCCAACTAATCATATTTTACTAAATCAATTTATGGAATACAAACTCAATAGGATCTTCAAGGTCACTAAATCCTTTGAAAATAGGAAGTCTTCTCCTTAAAGGAGGTACTTGCAATTGGGCTTGATTTTGCAGCTAGTTTTGTGGAGATCTAGGTTGAATTAATGAAGGTGGTGGTTCTTAAATTGGTAGAGGTAAATGAATAGCTAATATTTGTACCATTTGAACATGTCATGATTCAATGACCCCGTTACTAAAAATAATCTTGTTTTAATTATAGGCCTTTGGTATTTCATTAGTATTGCCATGAGATAGTGTTGAAACCAATATTTGGATAGATTTATTTGGTTATTTCTTTGGTTTTGGTTCTATTATTGACCTTGATGATAATTTTGGTTCTAGTTCTGATTGAAAGAAGATAGTTTGATAATACCTTTGTTGGCAAGGGAATTTTAAATATATATCACTTTATAAATAACCTCTTAAAATGTGTGAGCACATTATAGCTCATGATGATAATATGTCTTTTTGTGTAAGATCTGGCTTAATATTACAACCAATTATTTGTCTAGTAAATTGTGAGTGAATCATCTCACAAGTGCTCTCCACCATTGTAAGTAAACAACAAAGCTTTCACCATTTCTATATTTCACCTAACCCAAATCCTCCACTATAATCTCATGTTCAAGATTGTATGAGAAATATTATACAAACTTCTCTCAAAAGGTCATCAAAGCCTGTCATATAATTCTTTAGTAGTTTCAACAATAATTCCAAGGCTTGTCCAGCTAAACTTCTTAGAAAGAGGAGAAATAAATATATGTCACTATAGGACACTAGTTGGCAAGCAAAACATAATTATTTTAAATACTCTTTTGGGTTGCCTTTTCCCTTATATTTATCAAATTTAGGTGGTTTGTAACCCAAAGGAAATGGAATTTGGAAATAATCCATATTGAATGGATACGATAATATCTTGTCCAATTTGAAATTAGGTATTTGTTTTTAAATTTTAATGGCTTGAATTGTATTCTTCATTTTTTGTAGCTCTTTGGTAAGGAGTTTGGATGGTATGGCCTGTTATGTTTGGGGTTATGTAGTCAAAGGTGGATTACCTTGATTGAGGTATGAAAGAATGACATACTAGGGAATGTTTGTTGGATTATCCAAACAACCAAAAATATGTATTTTTACATTAAGATTATACTATTGATATGGATTATATTGATTGGTAAAAATTATGGATAGCGTTAGAAACATGACTTTGGTTCATAAATTATGGTTATGGTAGAGGAACTTAGATAGTGAAATATATTGGTATTTACGATTTTGGGAAGGAACTTATTTTCTACTCACCTAACCTTTTTGTATAAAGGGTAGCCATTATTAGATAAAGCCTTGATGTTGAAGGTGTTGTAATTTATATCCTTGTTTTATATTGGGTACCTATTGGGTAAAAGGAAACTATTGCCTAGTACCTAGTATCTATTGTAAATTAAGACCTTTTTATTGGTTAAACACATGATGATTGAGCACTTGTTGAGGGTTTGTTATTTTTTTTGTTGACCAACTAGCACTCTTTATTGACCAATATAAACATGTTGTGGATTAGGTAATGTTTGTGATGTTTATGGTACATTTGTATATGCTTGTGTTAGTGGAACATTAGTCATCACATGTTGGGGTGGTGTAGTGTTATGCACTTGTTGAGGTGGTATGTTGGTCTATTATTTTTATCTAGTTTCCCCTATTTCATGTTAGAGGAAGAAAATATTTGAGGAGTGTAATTTATTTATTATGTTTGGGAACCTAGTGTTCCTGTTCCTTGTTGTTACAAATAACTCAAGGTATTAGCTAGAATAATCTATTATATGTTGCTCTGTAGTATATTAGACCTACTTTGGTTCATATTAGAATGTTCTTGTATGTCAATCTCTATGTTTTATTTGAGGTACTCCATAGGAGTGGTAGTTTCTTATATCATAATTGGGACATTATGCATGTATCCTACTAGCATGCTTTAGCTAAATCAATCTATGTTTTGATTTACATAGTCAAAATAATTAATTTATGGCCATGTTGAAGGAGATATCTCTATAAGTGGCATGTTTGAAACAACCATGACATTAAAACTTTTATATAGGTTAAGCTAATTTTGGTATATTTTCTATACTTGTTTTAATTAGTCATCCATGGGACTTTTCCCTTTCACAAATGTGTTTTGGTTCTATTAAGTTATTTCAATTTAATATTGATTGTAGCTCATTGATACATGTTCAAATTATTGATTAGGAGGCACATTAATAGGTGTTATAATCAAACTAGATAGACTTTCATGTGGGAAGCTTGGTAGGAATTTGGCTCCTACTTCTACCTCCCTAACTAGAATTTCATCTTTGTTTTCTAGCAAATGGTGATTAAACAAGTATGGGTCATAACTTGTTAGCATAATTACATAGTAGGGATGTTTTTTTTGGGTTTGTTCAATAATAGGTTTCATTTAAGAAATAAATTGAATCATTTGTTTTTGCTTTTGACCTAGATAGGATGGTACAATCCCTAGGTATTGCACTAGTGGGTCTTACCCTTACTCAACATATCAAATATTATAAGATGGATATGATCAATCTCTATATTATATCATCACCATATGGTTCTTAAATAAAGGGTTCATCAATGGAAAAGTTATCATAGCTTAGATTTTACATGGTACCACTACATGTATAGTGAGTCACATTCAGATCTATGACTAGGTCTCTCAAAAAACAAGTCTTGACATTGGAAAACAACTAAGGTCTGATAAAAACAAACTTTGGTTCTGTAAAAGAGGTCCAAAGGGTAAAACAACTAATCTAAGTCTAAGTCAAAGGTATCACATAGTGATGTCAAGGTAATTCATTAATACATGGTAAAGATCTTATTCCTAATTTGTCAAAAGGAGGTTATAATTAGGAAATAATAGTAAAGGTTAGTGGTACTCATTTTCCTAGAGATAATTATAATTAGTAGCATGAGTAATGAAATAAAACATAGCAAAAAATGAGGGATGCAATTATCAGGACCACTATCATAGTACTTTCATATGCTACCATTAAAAATTTTATAACTAAATCAACTATTGGAGCTACATCTGACATTAACTACTAAATTTCCTCAAGTAGAAATGAATTGGAACCAAGGCCAAAAGTGATAGGGTAAAAATGACTAGATGTAAATAGGCTAAGGTATGGTGGGAAAGGTAAATGCTATAGTACATAGAATGGGTATATCATGTAATAAATTAAATAATCCTTCTAGATAATAATTCAATTCCCTCAAACATAAAATCATTTGAGTTGCATTATGTTCATTGGTTCATCAATTTTATCTCGTTATGGTGTGGTAAGTCTGTATGCTTTAGAACCATAGTTAGAAATAACCACATAAGACCCTAACCAGTTAAGATGAAACTTTCCCTTCTTATTTGTCTCAACATTGATGATCTTTTGATTTTATTTTAATACAAGGTCATGAAGATTGAATTTTATATGCTTGACATGCCAATTATATTGGCCACATAATCTGTTATGGTAAGCCTAAACATTATTCAAGGTAGTCATGCACTTTCCATCTAGTAAGTCCATCTCTTGAAAATGAGCAACTTTATAGTAATCATCATCAATGATGTGTTTTAATGAAATCTAAAGAGAAGGCAACTCAACCTTGATAGGAATAATGGCCTCAGTGCTGTAAATAAGAGAATATGGGGTAGCTCATGTGGGAGTAAAGAAAGTGGTGCAAAAGGCCTAAAGGGCATTAAATAGTTACAAGTGCCAATTATGACCAATATCATTCACAATTTTCTTCAAAATAGTGATATAAGGGTCATGTTAGATGCCTTAATTTGGTCATTATCTTGTGGGTACTAGTTGGTATAAAAGTGTTATTCGATATGCTATTAGCTACAAAGTGTTTTCACATCTTTGTTTTTAAATGAACCACCATTATTAGATATAATGTTAGATGGTATAACACAATGATAAATGAGATAGTTAAAGATGAACTTGGAAATTTGTTTACCTATTACGTAAGTGAGGGGAATGGCTTTCACCCACTTAGTGAAATATTTGATAGTAGTAAGGACATGTTTATGACCATCTGAGTAAATAAGATTAATCTTGCCTATGAGGTTGATTCCCCACATTAAGAATAGCCATGGTTTTTTTGGTGGTTTTATCATTTTGGGTAGATCATGGATAAAATTAACATGATTTTGACACTTCACACACTTTTTCACATAGACAACTACATCTATTTACACAGTCAACCAATAATAACTAGTATGGAGTAATTTCATGGAAAGGATTACCCCACTAGTGTGGGCCCCATACACTCCTTAATGAACTTCCCTCAATGTTAATCTAGATTTTATCAAATATAAACAACAAAGCATAGTTACATCATATATTTTATGATATAGGGTAGGCCCAAGTAGGGTATAATGTAAGGATTTATGTATGAAGGCTTTTTATTTTTTATGGTAAAGGCTTAGGGGAATGATTTGGTCTTGGAGGTAAGAATATATGTTGGAATACCAAGTAGATGTGTGGCCAAAAATATTTCAAACCATCTTGATGATTGCTTATTCATGCATCAGTACTAAGAGATGTTCCATAATAAGTTGATAGTTTCTAGCTCTATCTATAATTTAAATCATGGAAACAATTATGGCCATGACATCAAAAAATTTGTTATTAGAACTAGGTATCTATTAAAACTAAATATTATCTATTTATTGTTTTAACCTATCAAATATAACTTTATAAGTAACCAAATTCCCATCCTTCATCTTATATTGGTTTATAACATGATTGATCATAAGCTATGAATCACCATGAACCAGTTTATGTTGGATGTTCCATTATACTACTTGATGAGAACCTATAATGAGTGATTTGTATTCAAACATATTTTTAGTGCATGTAAAACCAATTCAAAAGGACTTAGGAATAAAATCCCCTTACATCATGGTAAATAATATTATGTCACCTGATCCATTAGCCCTGAAGGAATCATCAAAGTGCATTATCTACTACTCTGCTTTAGAAGTTTCTTTTACTTATGTTATCATGATGGATTAATATATAAATCTAAATATAAGTGGTTGAGTATTAGGAAGAGTAACTTATACAATTTGATCCATGAGTACCTACCCCTTAATGTCTTTTTCATTGGCATATTCTATCTCAAATTCTCTCAAAATGATTATCCATTTTGCCATACGACCTTATAAATCTATTTTAGAAATTAAATACTTGAGTGGATCCACTTTAGAAATTATAATTATCTTATTATTTAGAATGTAATTATGTAACTTTTGGGCTATGAAAACCATAGCCAAATAGGCTTTTTTATTAGCATATAATTATGCTCATATGTGACTAATGTTTAACACATGTAGTAAATGGCATGTTCTATACCATGTTCAACATGTTATTCCAATAATGCCTCAATGTAATTTAAATTACTAATAGTTAAATTTAAAATGGCTTATTCATTGTTGATAGTAATAAAATAGGCAAATTGGCTAGGTATTATTTAAGATGATCAAATGCTTTTTGGTAATCTTCATTCCACAAGAAAGTGGTGCCCTTCTTCAGCAAGTGTGTAAATGGATGGAATTTATTAGTTATATGTGATATGATGTTTCAAATTGACTATATTTTTCCCTAAAAACTATAGAGATACTTCAAAGTATATGGTGGCAACATTCCAAATAATGGATCAAACATTGGTTAGATCAACTTTAATGCCCCTATGAGAGATAATGAAGCCTTAAAATTTGCTAGGAATTAATCCAAATACACACGTATTAGGGTTGATTCTAACTTTTTACTCTCAAATTCTCTTAAATATCCTCTAAAGTATGGTTGGATGGTATACATGGATCTTATATTTATCGAGGATGACATCTACATAATCCTTGACAATGGCATGCATCACATCATGTAAAATCATTTTCATGGCTCATTGGTATGTGGATCCTACATTATTGAGTCTAAATGACATCACCTAATAATAAAATGTTTCACATGGATCAGTGAATGTTATCTTTTACTAGTCTTTTTATGTTATTCATATTTGGATATATCCTAAAAAACCATTCATAAGGGAAAGTATTTCATATATGGCTATGGAGTCAATAATCATGTAAAATTTTGGCAGAGGAAAGTTATCCTTTGGGCTAGATTTATTAATATCCCAAAAATCATTACATAGTCTGATGTCCTATATATTCTTACTCATTATTACTATGTTATAAATCCATTCTAAGTAATCAATATGATGAATGCATATAGTGTCTAAGAGTTTCTCCAACTCTTTCTTGACTAATACAATAATACAAGGATGCATTTTTCATGGATTCTACTTAATTGATTTGGCATCAAGGTGTATAACAAGATTGTGTACAACTAATATGGGTTTCCAAACCAAGCATATTTAAATATTCCCATGAAAATATATCAATAAAATCCCTTAGAAGAGATATAAATACTTCACATTCCTCTTTAGTGAGGGAGCACCTAATTTGATCCATTTTGTATCCTCAAGAATCCTAATGTTAACTTCAGAAGTGTCATCCATGAGGAGAGTAGAACCATCTTCTAAAAATTTTAGCAAGTATTTAAAATGGTTGGTGATGCTAGAGTCCTCTAACTAGACATGTTTATCTAACTCTCCTAAATAGTATGAATCAGAATCAACTAATGGTGGTAAAGGCCATGTAATAAATACCTCTAGGCACTCTTGTACAATCTATTCAAAATCATGTCATTCTTCAATACTTATTTTTTATCCATAACTAATACTTAGACTAGTGGTCTCTTATGCTTCATGTGAAGAGGGGTAAATATCCCCATATAATGGTGCCTAAAATAGGTTTTCAACAAGAGACTTGCCTTTTTATTTACTTTTTCCCTACTCTGAAAGTGCCTCAAATAGGTTTTCCCTTTTAGACCTCAATGTTTTATTTTCTTTTTTATTTTGACCAAGGAAGTTCACCCACTCTCTACAATAGGTAGCAAGATCTAATCTGATATAAAAACCTTGTTTATGATCTCTTAGAGGAATATGATCCCTCAAAATTATAAATTTGTAAATGGCCTCATCATTCTCAAACTCATCACATGGCATTTTTTACTCTTATTGGTCCCAATATATTAGTTGAGGTGATAAAGGGTAAGTGGTGAAAGGTAAAAAATAGGATTAATGGTACAAATGGCATAAGGGTTAGACATATTCCTATTGTTTAATTCATTACAGATGCCATAATCAGACTCTATGTTATTGTCAGCATCATCTTCACTAGTCGATGATGTAGAAACTCAAATAAGGTATTTAGGGTCACCCCCAAGTGACTTAAATTTAATACCATGGGTTCCTTTATATTTGGTCATGGAAACTAACTTGATTATTCCTTATTGATGTATCCTTAGGCCTCTACCTTTATAATCTTAATTTTTCATAATCCAATTAGGGATAAAATACTTGTCACTTTGCTAATAATTAGCTAGATCATCATTATAAAGTGCTAAATCATCTTCGAATAAAGGGTCATGTTCTAAGATAGAGGCTAGTTTGAAAATAATGGGTTTGGAAAGATGAGATTTTCCATTAGCACATCACTCTATGTGAGTAGTCTTGTCTTTGGGTCTACCATAGGCTTTAGGGTTATATATAAATTTGGTAATGTGAAGGGATTCATGATTATTGTACTCTTATATACCTTTGTTAGATATGTAAAATTGGTTGGAAATGTTTAGTGTAGGTGTAGATGAGGTTGAATTTAGGCTCTCAAGATCAATTTAATTATCTTTAGGTCCTGATTCAATAGCTCTAGATTTATCATCTTTTCCTTTATCAATTTTAGGTATAAGATTTAGGCTAGAATGATAATTGTAGATCATGTACTCTGCCTCAAGATGTTTGCAATATTAGTAAGGCTAGATATCAGCTAGTATATTTACTTCCATCCTTGAATGGGTAAACTTTACACATTGATGTAGTATGTAAGGTATAGCCCTGATTTCATGAATCTAGTGTCACCCCAAGAGTAAGTTATATGATAAATCTAGGTCAAGAACATTAAAAAGAGTGTCATGGGTCAAGGGCCCAACCACCAATGACAAGCTAATGGTACCTTGTGATTCTTGTTCCTCATTATCATATGCTTTTATAATAATGATATATGGTTTAAGATCATCTATTGAGTATCTAAAATTATTTACCAAATTTAGAGACACAATGTTTAGTCCCAAACCATTATCTAAAAGGACACATTTAACTGTATGTCAATTTATATTAACCTCAATTTACAAGGGATTATTATGTAATGGGACCAAGGATGACATGTCACTTTGGTCAAAGGTAAGTCATTGTCCAAGGGCCAAATTTATTACCATGGCTTAAAATTTATCAGTTATGATGTTATTAGGTACAAAGAATTGGATTCAGTATTCATTAAATATACTCTTGTGAATGCTAGATGTTCACAATAAATCCATGATGGATATTTGTACAAGTGTTTTCTATATCTACTCCATAGTGTCATAGGTTTTCCATTTAGTTTTCATAATTGGACTATTTTTGATATACATGGAGGTCTGAGTGGGTTCATTAATGGTATTTAGTTTTGGTCCTTTGATAGTAATCTTATCTCATGGATTTTTGATTGCACAATATTGATCAAGTATTGGGCCTCTATAATTAGTTGGAGAGATAATAGGTCCTTGATTGGTAATTCTTGGGTGGTGTTGACACTAGATGATAACATGGTCTGAAGAAGTATTACCAGCATAAGGAGGTTGGTAAGCATTTTTTGGTTGATAGGCATTGTTAGGTAAAGGTCTTAGTCTATTGGTATTTGGCCAGAGGTTAATGGTAATGGTGGTAATATGACCACCTGTAATATGTCCTACAACATTATTGTAGGTATACACAATGACTTGATGGCCTCCTAGGTTTGTTTGGTCAATTTGACCTTGGTTTTGACTATTCTATGATTTTTTCTATTGTTGGCATTTTTGTTGTTGTTAATGTTATGATGGTGTTCTTTGCCACTATTTTTCCTATTATTGGTGTTGCTTTTTTTGGTTTTTATATGTTGAGGAAATGGATTTTAATAGATGCCCAAGTTATGATTAGTCATAGGAGCATGATTATCTCATTACATCTCTTTATTTTTAAGCATGTTCTCAATCATATGCATTATCCATATACATTGGTGTTTATAATATCCCTTGGCATGATGGTACTCACAAAATTCATGCTCTTTGAACCACTTAATAAGATGAATTCCTTCAAGAAATGGCTTTGGCACAATCCAACTAATCATATTTACCTAAACTAGTTTATGGAATATAAACTCAATAGGCTCTTTGAGGTCACTAAAACTATAGTAATGGGTGGTCTTCTCCTGAGAGGGGGTGCTTTCAATCAGGCTTGATTTTTTGGATGGTTTTGTGGAGGTATAAGTTGAATAAATAGATGTAGTGGTTATTGAATGGTAAAAGGTAAATGAATAGTTAATGTTTGAATCATTTGAACATGTCATGATTGAGTTACCCCATTATTGACATCATTCCTATTTTAGTTATAGGCCTTTGATCTTTGAATAGTATTGGCCTGAGCTAGTGTTGAAGCTAGTATTCAAATAGATTTCTATTTATTTCTTTATTTTTGGTTCTATTGTTGGTCTTGATGTTGGTTTTGGATTTGGTTTTGATAAAAAGAAGATAGTTTGATAATCCCTTTGTTGATAAGGGCCTTTTCAATCTATATCCCTTTCTCAATAACATCTTCAAACTTGTGAGAACATTTTATCTCATGATGATAATATATATTGATGTGTAATCTTTGGATAAATATTACATCCAATTATTTATGTAGTAAATTTTGAGTGAATTAAATATCAAGTGATCTACACCATTGTAATTAAATAACAAATCTTTAACCATTTATCTATTTTACCTATCCCATATCCACCATTTTAATCTCATGTTAGATATTGTATGATAAATATTACATAAATTTCTCTAAAAGGTCATCAAATTCTAGCATAGAATTTTTTGGTAGTTTCAACAACCATTTCAGGACTTGTCCAACTAAACTTTTTGGAAAGAGGAGAAGTAAATATATGTCATTATAGGCCACTGGTTAGAAAACAACAAATAATTATTTTGAATACTCTTTTGGGTTGCCTTTACCCTTATATTTATCAAATCTGGGTGGCTCATAACCTGGAAGAAATGACATTTGGAGATATTCCATATTGATTGGATACAAACATATCTTATCTCATGTAAACTTCTTTGTTTGTTTCCCAATTTTACTAGATTGAATTTTATCCTTAATTTTTTGTAGCTCTTTGGTAAAGAATTAGATGGCATCTCCTATTATGGTTGTGGTTATGTAGTCAAAGGTGGATTACCTTGACTGAGGTATGAAGGAATGACATACTAGGGAATGTTGGTTGGATTGGTCAAACAACCAAAAATACATATTCATGCATTAGGATTATACTATTAATATGGAATGTGTTGATGTTGGTAAAAATTATGGCTAAAGTTGGCAACATAAATTTAGTTTAAAAATTATGATTGTGGTAAAGGCACTTGGCTAGGTGGAATATATTAGTATTTTTAGGTTTGGGAAGGAACTTATTGTCTACTCATTAAACGTTATTGTATAAATGGTACCCATTATTGGATAAATACCTAATGTTGAAGATGTTGTAAATCTAGATCCCTATTGTATTTTGATTACCCATTAGGTAAAATGAAACTTTTGCCTAGTACCTAGTATCTATTATACATTAGGACCTTGTTATGGGTTAAACACATGTTTTTGATTGGGCACTTGTTAAGGGTTTGGTATTTTTTTGTTGTTGACCAACTAGAACTCTTTGTTGACCCATAGAAGCATGTTATGTATTAGGTAATGTTTGTGGTATATTTGTCTATGCATGTGTTTTTGAAACTTTAGTCTCCACCTATTGGGTGGTGTAGTGTTTTGCGCTTATTGATGTGGTATGTTATTTTGTTATTTTTAGCTAGTTTCCCCTATTGCATGTTGGAGGAAATAACTAGTTGAGGAGTCGAAGTTTCTTATTGTGTTTGGGAACTAGGTGTACATGTTTTTTTTTTCAAACCACTCAAGGTATTGGTTAGAGGAATCTGTTATGTGTTTCTCTATGGTATATTATACCCACTTTGGTTCAACTATAGTGCACTTGCAATCTATTCATGATGTTTTGTGTGAGGTCTTCCCTAGGATTGTTAGTTTTTTCTATCATAATTGGGATATTATACATGTATCCTTATAGCATTATTTAGCTAAAGTGGTATATGTTTTGATTTACATATCCCAAAAAATCATTTTTTGGCCATGTTGAAGGATTTATATTTATAAGTGGCATGTTTGAAACAACCATGGCATTAAAGTTCTAAGTTAGGATAAGGTAATTTTTGTATATTTATTATACCTATTATAATTGGTCATCTATGGGACCTTTCCCTTTCACAAATGTATTCTTTTTTTATTAAGGTTTTTGCATTATATATTGATATAACTAGTTGATACATGTTCAAATTATTTATTACAAGGCATGTTACTAGGTGTTCGAATCAAACTAGATAGACTTTCATGTGGTAATTCTAGTAGGAATTTGGCTCTTGCTTCTACCTCCCTAACTATAATTTCATCTTTGTTTTCTAGAAAATGGTGATCAAACAAGTATGGGTCATAACTTATTGACATTATTACATAATAGGTTTTTTTTTCATTTTGTTTGATAATAGGTGATAAATTGAGCTATTTGTTCTTGCTCTTAGACTTAATAGGATGGTTCATTCCCTAGGTAATATACTAGTAGGTCTTACCCTTATTCAACATATAGAATATTATAAGATGGATATGGATCCATTATATACTATATCATCACCATATGGTTCTTGAACAAAGGGATCATTATTGGTAAAGTTCTCATAGTCTATTACTTGGTCTCTAAAAATATGGGTTCTAACATTGGATAACAACTGAGATATGAGACAAACAACCTTTGGCTCTATAAAAGAGGTCCAAAGGGTAAAATAACTAATCTAGGTCTAAGGCAAAGGTGAAATAAAAATGTGAAACTGGCCTTTGGCTAAGGTACTGATTTTTTCAAAGGTGGTTATAATTAGTGGTAAAGTTATTTGGAAAGGTAAAACAATCATGAACTATGTCAAAAACAAAATAAAAGTGTAAGGCCTTTGGTCAAATGACACAAATATATAAATATAAACTAGGTTTAAAGGATAATGATTTTCCCAAAGGTGATTATAATCATTAGCATGGAAAACACTTCTAGGTCTTTGGTCATAAGGCACAAAGCTAGACTTAGAAATAAAGGTCAATCTAAAAAATAAATTGAAAATCAATCTAAATATAGGGTAATTAGCTTGGATAAACTCGATAATAGACAAGGACTTTAAAATATTCTAAAGTTAAGATGATTGTCTCAAAATAATGCATGGTAATTGGATCTAAAAAAACTCAGTAATTGGCTTGTAAAAGACTCAATAATTGGCTCACAAAAGACTTGGTAATTGGATCACAAAAAAATCTTTATCAAATATAACTATTACATTTTAGAACTCAACACAATAAACTCTAAACAAGTCACATGAAAATAAAATTCAGCACAATAAAACACCTCTAAGTCTAGGTAAATGTCTTACAAATTCAATCCAAGTAACACAATCCAAATTCAAAATGTAGACCTCCTAAGCCCAAGTTACACAAGGCTTCGATGTAGATTTGATTAGTTTAGGATTTGAAATTTGAAATATTGAATTTTGAATTTAATATAAAATACTTAGATTTTATAGAGTAAATAGGCTAGACTCAAAAGAGTAGCCTATATGAACATTTTGAAACAAAAGGTATGAATATTTTTGGAACTTGGTTTCAAACAAGGAAAATGTTTAGAATAAAAGTGGTAGCATAATAATGATCCTTCAAATAAGTAGTATAAAAAGGGTTTTGGAATAAAATATACGGTAAATGTTTGAAATAAAAATGGTAGAGTAACACCTCTTGGTTAAAAGTGGTGTGTAACACATGAAGCTTTAGACTTGTTTCAACTTTTGACACACATAATTTTAGACCCAAAGACATATGATAGTAAAATAAAATATAAAAATAATTAAGTTCACATCCTATCCCTAAAATTGACAAGGTGTGCATAGCTTTTGCCAAATTTTCTACTAATATACCAATGTTCAAAAGGAATTAATTGTTAATATGAAACTTAAATAGTGAATGTAGATAGAGTTTTTAATCCCCTTTTTATCTCTCAAGCATTAGTACATGGCATGAACTTGGAGTGTGAAGCATTTGGAATTTGGCAAGATAATCCATAGTAAAGTGGGGTTTACTAGAATATATAAGTTTTTAAATGATATAAATGGCCTCAAGTGTGGCTTACAGAAGAGTGTATCACATCAATTAGATTTAAACATGATAAATTTCTATGCAAATCTCTAGTCATTTACATAATGACTTCATCCATGAATTTCGTAGTGAAGTTGAATGTTTAGCATGAACTTATCTAGGTTTTCATTAGGTTTTGTAGGTTAACCATTTATCCACTATTTAATCCTAGTATCACATGCCCAATTTATATAACCTAACATGGAGTGGTTTGGTACAATGTTGAGATATGAAACCCTAGGTCAATGCACCTCTAAAGAACTTGTGAGGAGGTGATGAACTCCCACCCACAATCGAATGTGGAAAAATAAAAAAATGAAAATTAGAAGAACTTTAGAGATCATTTTTGGGTCACCCAAGTTCATTAGAGCTTAAAGAGAGAATACGTGATGTTTGTTTTGTTCTAGATTAAATAAACAAGGTAATAAACAAATATATTTTTATCACCTAAGTTCTCTAAAGGGGGTAGGGAGTGATCATACATGAAAAAATCATTTTGTCACAAACAAATTAATCTAATAACTTTTAAGCTAACTAACAAACAAAGAACAAATAAAAATTAAAAGATCTTAAGAGATATAATCTAAAGTGAATGTTCATTTTAAAATCACCTAACAAGATGTGAATAAATTTTAGGCCCCTTAGCCTTATTTTCTCTTTTAAAATTGAAGTGCAAAAATAAAATTTATGTTAGGTAAAATTTAAGCACTAAAACAAAAGTGTGTATGAAATTTATAAGTGTTTATACCTCTCTTTTTTAAATGATTTTAACCCAATAAATATCATTATTAACAAGCATAAAAGGGAGAGGGGGCTCACGTCTGTGCGGCCCCCTCAAACCCTTGCATTTGTGCGGCATTGTATTGCTAGATCTGTTATTGCGTGGAACTTTATTTTGTAACTTGGGTTGGATTTCCAGCCTGAGTGTGTTTAAATGGTGTCATGGGGGAGCCGTACAGGGTTATCATGGAGGGCATTGTGGGTAACTGGGCCAAGTTCTGGCTGATATCTGTGTGCCTCTATTTCAGGGGTGGATTTGCCCACACCATGTTAGCATTAAGGAGAACGGTGTGCTGGATGTTGTGGAATTGTTGGGGGAAATCCCTATAGGGGAGCTGCACAGAGTGTTATTTAGCGACTGTCATACTAAATAAAGCCCTAACCTTTATAGCTGCCTTATTTGCCATCACATTCTATCAATTGGGGTCATTGCTCATATTGAGGTGCTTCCAGATGTCAGGGATTTCTTCGATGATTTTTTATTACGATGGTGGCGTATCCTCTGTAGAGGGGGAGTTTGGGTAGATGATCAAGTGGATGAAATGGGCATTGGTGGTGCTAGTTCTGGGGCTTGTTTATTTGTTTGTGGTGATATTTTTTTATGGGTAGCACATTTTTAGGGTTTCATGCATCGAACCTGGGTATGGCCATCATTATTGCTATATCTAATGGTGTCTTCATCAATCTTAGTGACCAAGAAACCAAATGTATTTTGGGGTTTTTTATTGTCATGAAAATTGCTTGTGTGGCATTATTGCAATGTTAACCTGCATTGTTGGCTAGGGCAGAATGCTAAAGATATATATTTTTTAGCATTGTTTCAGGATGTAAAACCTAGTTTTGTTAAGGTTTCAAGTCCTTGTAAAACTTGGGTGCTTTTATTGGTTTATGTTTGTGGTTTTAGGTCCCTGTAAAACTTGATTTGATACTATTTTTTAGTAGGTTTCAGGAATGTTTTTCCTAGTGGTTGTTAATGCTTCATCTTCTTGATTCTGTTAAAGGGTTTTAGGGTCCCTTCAAAACCTACTTTTACCTTAATCTAAAACAAGCATGAAAGTGTGAGAAAAATAAGAATGCATAAAAGACTACGTTAACTCTCAAAAGAAAACTATAGAGACAAAATATTTAAAGTGGGAAACCAAATCTATCGAAGAAAAACCCACGTGATCTTATTAGAAAGCTTGCAACAAATATCTCTAAAAGTACAAGATTTATCAAAATCATAAAATAAGAATAGAGAGAGCTATAATTATTCTTAGTGAAGAAAAGAGGAGAGGAAGATCTCTTTTATAGAGCTAGAGGAGGAAAATGGGAGTTACATAAAATCTCATTATGACCTTACAAGCCCTCTAAGTGTGTGCCACTTATGTCCTAATCCCTTACAAAGAGAATCGAGGTGTGTAAAAAGTGGAGAGAGGAGTTACTCATGAAAGTAACTCCCAAATCCTAAGAGAGAACTAGGAAGAGGGTGGGACTTCAAGGAATCTATATTTATGTGAATTAAAAGTTCACATAAATATAAATTCCTCACATATGGAAAAGAAACTTAGGATAAAATAAATTATCCTAAATAAAGGGTAATCCTAACACTCCCCCTTAAACTTTATTTAGGGGTTTTTAAGAAAACCAAGAAGGGAGGAAACATCATTTACTCTCCCCCTTGATGAGAACTTCCTTCAATCCTAACTTGTCATAAAATAAAACAAAATTGTCTTTACATAGAGGCTTAGTGAAGATATCAGCCATTTATCCTTCAGTAGGACAAAAAGAGAGAATAATTTTATTGTATTCAATAAGTTCACACTGAAAGTGATGTTGAATATCAATGTGCTTCCACCTTACATGGAAAACCAAATTTTTTGCTAAGGAAATGGCACTTTGATTATCACCAAAAATTGGAGTAGCTGAATGTTGTGGGTGGCCCAAATCTATAAAAAGTCTTCTAAGCTAAATAGATTCCTTTGCATCATGATTAAAATATTTATATCTAGCTTTTGTGGAAGATAGAGATACAATTATTTGATTTTTACTATTCTTGAAATAGTATTAAAACCTAAAGAGAAGCAATGACCACTAGTGGATCTATGATCATTAGGATCACCAACCCAATTAGAATATGAATAGCTTGCCAAAGAAAAATTTGTATTCAATATATACTCAATGACAAAAGTTAAATTACCTTTAATATAATGAAAAAATATTTTAGTAGCTTTCAAATGAGTAGCTTGAGGTTTAGACATAAAATGAGAAACCAATCCAATAGAAAAAGCAATATTAAGATAGGTATGAATAAGATAATTCAAACTACCAACCAATTGTCTATATAAATTTGGATCAACATTTTTTATTTCCATTCTATTAAGAAGTTTAACACCAAGTTCACAAGGAGTAGAAATGGGTTTGCAATCCAACATATTAAATCTAGATAATAAATCATATGCATATTTTAATTGAGAAATAGAGATGATATCCTTTTCTTGCCAAACTTGAATGCCTAAAAAGTAATATAAGAGACCCAAATCCATCCTTTTAAAGGTATTCTTCAAATCATTTTTAGTGCAAGAAACTATTGAACTATTACTACCAGTTATGATTAAGTCATCAACATACAAAACAATGATAACTATTCCATTTGGATTACTTTTGACAAAAATATTAGGATCATCAAAACTATGATTAAAGCCTTTAGTAATAAAAAATTGATATATTTTAGAGGACCATTCTCTAGGAGTTGTTTTAAACCATAAATAGCTTTGTTGAACTTGCATACAATATTTTCATTGCCTTGATTAATGAAACTAGGAGGTTGAGACATGTAAATTTTTTCATGCAAGCCACCATTTAAGAAAGAACTCTAAACATCCATTTGATAAATAGGCCAATGCATGTGAGCGGCTAAAGCTAAAACAACTTTAATAGTGGGAATTTTAGCAATAGGAGAAAAGTTTTCATTATAGTCAATTCTTTCAATTTGAGAAATTCCTCTATAAATTAATCAAGCTTTATTTTTTTCAATTTAAATGTTAGAATTGAACTTAGTTTTAAAAAACCATTTACAAATTACCAAATGATGCCCTTTAGGTAGAGGAACTAGGTCCCAAGTGTTATTAGAAATCAAAGAGTTATATTCATCATGCATAGCTTTTTCTCAATGAGGGTGACCTTGATCTTGTTTTAAATTTGAGGATAATTATTATGCATGAGTTTATACATCAAAACATAATTGTAAAATTGTTGCCTAGTTCTACGAGTATCATTAAGATCAACATTAATTTCCATATATTTTATACTAGTCTTAGCCCATTTAGGCATAGCTTTAGGTGGAGCAAGACTAGAAGAAAGAGAAAGAATTAGATGAACAACATTATTATGAAACACATCATTATAATCATCACTATATTCAAAATAAAAGGAAGTAGAAATGATATCAAGAGAATCAAAATTGAAAGCACAATTAAGCACACCATTTTTAGAAATATTAACATCCCTTTTAATATTGATTTTTTAGTTTAAGGATCATTAACCCTATAATATTTATATGATTTATCATAACCAAAAAATATAAAAGTATCTACTTTAAAATCTATTTTTTTATGCTTTTCAATTGGAATATGAACAAATACATCACAACCAAAAACACGAAAATGTTTTAAATTAGATTTTATACCACTCCAAGATTCTTTGGGTTTAATATTTAAAATATATTTAGTGGGAGTCATATTAATTAGATAAACAACACAATACATGGCTTCAACACAAAAATTTTAATCATATTCATACACCTAGCCATTTCATTGGTGGTCTTATGTTTATGTTCAGCAACACCATTTTGCTCAAGTGTGTAGAAAACAATTTTCTCATGTTTAATTCTATGTTGCTTACAATATGCAAAAAAAAATCATTATTAACATATTTATTACCATTTTTAGTGTGTAATATGCATAGATAATAATGAGATTGTTTTTCACCAAAGGCATGCAACTCAATAAAAGTGTCAAATACTTGATCTTTAATTTTCAAAAAATAAATCCAAACTCACCTAGTGCAATCATCAACAAAAGTTAAATCATAATTCACACCATTAATATAAGGAGTTTTCATACGTCCTAAAATATCACTATTAACTAAATGAAGATTTTAATTAACACTCTAATAGTGATTTTTAAGAAAAGATTCTATATAAATTTTACCATCCATACAACCATGACAAGTAGAAGTAGTGGAAAAAATGTTAGGCAAAATTTACATGATATTTATTTTATTCATGAGAGCAAACCTTTCGTAATTGATATGCCCTAATATTTCATGCCATAAGTTAGCATTATTAGAAATAAGTAAAACATGAGAAGATGAGGGAGAAGAGAATCCAATAAATTTGATTAAACTATCATTTAAAAAAAAAGTAGTAGTAATTACTTTAAAATATTTCTTAGTAGATTTAACATAATAATTATCACTAATAAATTCTACCTTATAGTCCTATTTCAAATCAAGAACAAGTAAAACAACATGCAATTCACCATTAGGGATTTTAACATTTCCTATGGCTTCAACATTGCAAGAAGCATGATTTTCAAGAATTAAATAATTGTTAGAAAGATATGGTTATAAATAAGTAAAAAATTGATCATTATATGTCATATGGTGAATATCACCAAAATCAACATTTCATTTAATAGGAGATGCATACAAAGCACAAGTAAAAACAACTCTAGTATTAGACTTTTGTTTTGCTTGATTCTTATTGTTACTAGTGCTAGCATTTTATTTGAATTTAAGCTTTTCATTTTTAATATCACATTTATTTTTGAAATATTGATCTTCATCGTGAGTAATTTTTTCATAATAATTACACTTTAACTTTTTCTTAGGTCTAAAGTTAATTTTTTTTATCTTTCTTATCTGGTGTATTATTGGACTTTGCATGATCTCTGTTATTCTTATGTTTGTGTTTAGAAATAAAATCATGTTCATTAGTCTTAATACTACCAAATTAAATCAATTTTTATTCTCATTGACATAACAAAGTACAAACTAATTCAAAAGTCAACATAGTAGATAGAGTAGGAAAAGCTAGTTGGGAATGAATATTAGTAATAAACTACTAAAAAGGTTAAGGAAAACACTTTTTCATAATAATATGAATCAAATTCAAATCAAAAAGTTTATCTCCTAAATGAACTAGTTGAGAATACAAATAATGAACTTTAATCAAGAAATCATCCATAGATTTGAAATCATTATATTTTAAATAAAACAATTGATCCTAAATTTGAATTTTGTGAGATTTATTCACAACATCATAAATAGATTTAATTTTAGACCAAGTAGTGCAGGTAAGAAAACAACCATAAATATGGATATAAAATTCAAGGTTCATGGCCATCCTAATCAATCTTAAGGCCTCATCCTTTTTTTCTTGTCATTTCTCTTAAATTTTGGCAGAAGTGGTCTTAGTATCTAGTTAAGGATCCATGTCATCTACTATGCATACCAAATGTTTGAAAGTGAAAATATATTTCTTATGTGATTTACATAGATGGTAATTGGTGGATGTGAGTTTAAATTTAGGAAACAATTGAGTCATTATGCCATAAAAACTCATCCAATAACCAAAAAATGAATAGGCAATAAAAATCAATTAAAAAAAATGAATAGGAGGGGCAAGTAACCAAAAGAAAACCTACTAGAATGAAAAATGAATAAGTAAGAAAAAAATTGGAGCCATGAAAAGGATACTTGAATTGCAAAAAAATGATTGGTTTAATAATTTTCCCAAAAGATCTAAATTGATTTAAAGTGAAATGAAAGATACCCTTTTTTACAAATTTAAATAAGTTTTTTTTTTAAATTAATAAGATAAATTGCTCATAAAATAAATAAATAATACAAAAAAATCTTAATTAAAAGCAAGAAAGGAGAATGAATTAAATTTTAAATCAATGCTCCTCTTGTTTTTTTTTAAACTGTAAACAACAAACTTTGATAAATGTGAGATGAATTTGTTTGAAAAGGCCTTTACATTAATGAAAAAAGGCAATTTAACAAAGTTTGAAATTGATTTTTTTTTTAAGGATAATCTAAAAAGATTGATGAAGCAAAAAAAAAAAAGAGTTCCATATGAAAATAAATTGAAATGTTTTTTTCATGAAAATGAGAAAAAAAATACCTAATTTAAAGGAAAGGCATTAAGTAGAATGAATATCTATATTCAAAAATTGGAAAAGAAAACTACTTATTACAAAATGCCTTCCATGGAATAAGTAAAGGAGATGCCAAAGACATAAAATGTAGTAGTATTAAGAAAAAATACTTGGTAAAATTGATGCCCAATGACAACTGAAGAGATGTTGGGTGATCTAGAGGAGGATGAGTAGTAGGTCGATGCCCTAGAAATTAGGGTGTACCATCATGGTTGATGCCTCTAATCAGAGGTGATGCCAAGTAAGCAAGAATGAAAAAAATTAGAGGCTAAGGTGAAGGGTAATCAACTGCAATAGAAACGTCTAAGGAAGGGGCAACACCATAAAGGAAGAATAGAAAAAAATAGAGCTAAAAGGAGGATGCCAAAGTAGGGAAGAGGCATGATGAGGGTTTAAAAAGAGCCAAAAATTGATTGGGTGATTTATACCAAAGCACAATATACAAAAAAAGAATAGAGCTATGCCCTTAAAGAATAAAAGGGTAAATAGGAAGGGGCAACACCCTTAGTATGAAGCTCTTTATTTCTATAAAAAAAATAGTAGATGTATCTTTGTATATATTAGAATAAAATAATAAATTTTAAAAAAATGCCTATGATTTTTTTTAAGATTGAGCATACACCAAGTGGAATAATATGTCACTTTCCCTCTATAATAAAAATAGGGTTAAAAAAATAGAAACAATAAATGAAACAAATATAAACTTGTAGAAAAGCTCTGAAACTTATACTTTATTTTTTTATTTTAAAAAAATTGAATTTAATTTTTTTTGGTTAAATATCAAAGAAATAAAATTATTATTTTTTAAATAAGGTGGCTATGAAAGTCATGTAAAAAAATTTTAGGAGCCACAATAAAAAAAACAAAGAGAAAAAAGATTTTTCTTTTAAAAAATGGAGCAAGGTTAGAACCCTTGTAAAAAAAACTTTGTATCCTCCTTAGAAAATATGCACACTCTTCAAAAAAATGTCATTAAAATTATCATCACTTTGGTACCATGAAAGGATTTTAACCCAATAAATATCATTAATGATAAGCATGAAAGTGAAAGAAAAATAAGAATGCATAAAAGTCTATGTTACCTCTTAAAATCAAACCATAGAGATAAGAGATTTAAATTGGGAAACTGAATGTATCAGATAAAAACCCATGTGATCTTATTAAAAGGCTTACAACAAATATCTCCACAAGTACAAGATTGATCAAAATCATAAGATAAGAATAAAAAGAGCTCAAATGATTCTTAGTGAATAAAAGAGGAGAGGAAGAGCTCTTTTATAGAAATAGAGGAAGAAAATGGGAGTTACATAAAACCCCATTATGACCTTACAAGCCCTCCAAATGTGTGCCACTTATGTCCTAATCCATTACAAAGAGAATGGAGGTGTGTGCCAAGTGGAGAGAGGAGTTTCTCATGCAAGTAACTCCTAAATCCTAATAGAGAACTAAGGAGAGAGTGACATCTCAAGGAATCCAAATTTTTGTGAATTAAAAATTCACATAAATATAAATTCCTCACATATAGAAAATAAACTTAGGATAAAATAAATTATCCTAAATAGAGGGTATTCCTAACACTTTCTCCACTTAAGCTCCTTTAAAAATGTTAGGGTATTTTCTTATTTTTAATCAAATAATCCAACCGAAAAATAGATTTTCATTTTCAACTCTTATGTTTTTTATTACATAGAGTGAAGTCATTGATTCTACAATAGAGTGAAGTAACCAATTTCTATAAAGTCACCAATTTACTATGGAATATAACAGACAAAAATAAGTATCTGATCAATTCACCATTAGATAGAGGTCAATTCACCATTTAGTCTAAGTGAATTCATTGATTAGGCCTTAAAAATTGGAAAATTCATCAAAATCATTAGAAAATATACCTACCAAAGGTGTCAATATGCATGCTCAAAGTTGTTATTTGCATTTGTGGATATTACCTTTACATAGAGGTCAATTTAACATAAATATATGTCATAAATTTCACCATGTATAAATGTCTCTATTTCAAATGAAGTTTCCAATTTGAATTCATCAATTTCTTCAAAATAAAAGATCACAAAATAGAGGACATAATAGGTGAAATCATCGATTAACAGGGTGAAGTCATCAATTAGTGACAAAATAAAATGATGGGAATTTTAAGCATAAATATAAAAACTTGAAGATGTAAGTGATTTTTTATGAATTTTAAAGGTTCCACATCATTCATCTAGTCCATAGGGATGCATGGTCCCATTGGGAATTCCATTATGTAATGTTAGGAATTTGAAGATCACATAAATTTTGTTAGTTCTTTGTTAATGAATCAAATGAGAATTCAAGTATAACAATGAAATTTAAACCAAACCACTCTTACCTAATTACTAGGTTGAGCTTAACACAATGAACAAAACTACAAATAAGAGATGAAAACATACAACAATGTTACTTCCCTTATCAAAACTAGTGTTTAGTTGTTGGTATAGAATATATTCTTACTTGGCTTATGGAATTAGATAATTTGGCTTGTGAATTTTCCATCTTGAAAACACTTATCTAAGACCACATGTGGCTTGTCTTATTTTATATTTACTTGGTTTGAATATGCTTGATATCAATTTGGAATTATAACATTACTTTGATAGCTTCTTGAAGGAATTCTTGTAGAATAACCTTGCACACAATAGCTTATTTGGGTAGGGTGAGAGCATTTGTATTTATAGTTTTTAAAACTAAATCTAACCCTAGGGAGTTTAGGTTTAGTTTTAACTATGGTTGAGTCTAAAGTAACCTATGCTGAGTTTAGGTTAAACCTGGGTTGGATCAAAACAATAATTAAGGCTTGAAAATTCATTTTAGATATTTTTTAGACATGAAAACTCATATAAGATATTTATGAGGTTGTGACTCACCTTTTATTGTATTTTCGGAATTGATAAAATAATTTACTAATTCCCTTGACTTTGACCTCATGTTTATTAAAAAATTTCTATTTTAGATAAATTTAATTCTCTAATTCAACTTGGAATTTTTACTTAAGCAAGCTAATTGAGATTTGATTTTTAATTAATCTTGCTTAGGGTTTTTGGATTTTATGAATTTTTCTACATCAATAAATAAATAGGCGAAGAATGTCAAATTTTTAGGTCACAATTTTTACTAGGGTTAAATCCAAGCTAGGTTATTAGTGCATATAGTGTAATACCCTAAATAAACAAGCCTCATAATGTTTTTTGGAAATTATATTCCTTACACAGATGAATTTGGGAAATTTAGGTGATTTCTAGGCTTAAAATACATTGTTTGCTAGAAATCAATTTGGTACCTGGTTTAAACATGAAAGTGGCCAAAAAATGAGTGTCTACACCTACAATCCAATGAGGTTGATAAGTGAATAATATAGAGATTAGATTAGCTAAAAATATATAAAGTCCAAGCCAAAAGACAAGAGGTGGTACCAAAATACTAGGTGTAAAGAAAAAGAGCCCAAGTGAGGTGCTAAGACGCAAGTAGGATACACTTTCTAAGATAAGAAGAGGCACATTGAGGCCTAAACTAAAAAGGTAAAGGTAAAAGTGAAAGATATATAAAATATGAAGGGATTAGATAAGGAAATTTACCACAAGAAAGTAAGTGAAGAAGTGATGAAGAAAGATATGGACATAGAAAGGGAGATAGTTGAGATGAGAGTAATCTTGGAAAGTATGACACAAGTTTAGTTGCCCCTCAAAAGAATCAAAAATATAGTTTAGTGGCCTCTCAAAATAATCAACGACAAGAAGAAAAGGTCGTAACAAATTAGCCAATTAAGAAAATAGTTAAAGGTGTTAACAAAATAACCTAAGGAGAAGAAGAAAGAGACAAGTAATCCTCAAATTTTTAGACTTAGTGATTTATTTTCATGTGTGTATGCAGATACAAGATGAATGAAGAATGATCCCAAATTGAGGACATAAATCTTGCAAGTGTAATGGAAGGTAAGCATGAATAAAATTCTTATATTGAAGAAGAAATTGATTCAATAATAGTGTGTGAAGGTTAATAAATATACTACAATGAGGAAAGTAAAAAGCTTGGAGAAGTGTATATTCGAAAATCACAATGCCGAATTGAAGGCATACAAGAATCAAAGTTGTTTCAAGCAAAATTTGAAGGTATTATATAGCCTAAATTTTTTACTTATAATACTATTTTTGTTGACATGAATGCATATTTATAATAGTATGATGGTTCCTTAAAAAAATAATATGATGATTTATCATGTAGACTCAATTAACATGAATACAAATATGAATCACCTAAAGAATTCATGGACCCTGATATACAATTTTATGAGGTGCTTCAAATAGCACAAGTTGAAGACAAATAATTTTTAAATCAAGATATGATAGAATATACTACAGAGGAAAAGATTATTTGGAAACAAATCATGTAATTATTAGAAGACTTGGACCTCATATGATATGAGGAAGCTATCAAGGAAGCTGAATTAGAGTTGTTGAAGATCTTAAGTCAAGAAGATGTTGATCTAAGAAGTGAAGATGAAATGAGTACAAAGATAAAAATTGAGAGGTAATGCTGCCTCAAATTTTTACAATTAATTATGATTATAGTTTCATATGTGTAGACATAAAATATCATGAATTAAATGAGATGGAGTCATTTTAATTAGAATTCAATGAGGATGAAGAAGAGATTGAGTCACTTAGGATCATGTATCATGAAGAGATGAAAAAGAAGAGAGGAAGGTAAAATCAGAATGAAGAAAATAGTAAAATGAGAAATTGGAAGAAGAGAAAACAAAGATAAAATTTTATTTGACTAGGAACTAAAATATTTTCCCACCATGGGAGTCTAATGCAGGAACATTAGTCAGAAAACATAAATTCTATATATAGTAGATAGTGAGTCAATTGAGGCATGTTGTGAAGGGAAAGAAGTAGTGTCATGTCACATCACATGATGTAAAAGATCTTGGTAGATCTTAGGATTCATATGGAATATTTTTTTTCATCATCTAAATGTGTTCAATTAGTTTGTCTTACTATTGACACTTCTAGTCTATTTGTAAGGTTTTCTTGCCAAAAGTCATATTTGAATGTCTGAATTGTGTTATCAAGGCTTGTAAGCCCTTGTGGAAAGTTGTAAAGGATAAGTTTATTGTAATAATTCAATGACATGATGTAAAATCCATTTTATCCTCATGAAAATGTAAGAAACACCTCATCATAATCTATAAAGAGGAGAATCCTATGTTGAGAAGTCAAATCAAGCATATTCTATATTGGGAAGATTATTGAGAAGATTTAGGTCTTCTATCTTATCAAGAAACCTATATTTGTGAATCAATTGAGTAAAGATAAGATTCATACCTATAAATAAGAATCTTATAATAAATATTCATATGTACAAGGACAAAAAAAGGTGTGGTTAAGGTAGAGATATGAGGAGTTATTAGGTGACTAAGAAGAGAGGTCTATAGAGTGTAGGTCTGCAAATAGGTATGTATCTTGTTTTGAGAGTAGATAAATAAGGAAATGTTTTATTGATATTCTTAAATTTATTAAGTCCCTATGAATCATAAATAGGTAGTCCTTATGTGATCATAAGCTCCATATATGTAATGAAGTCTCATTTGTATGATTGTATCAAAAACACACATGAAAATACATGCAAGAAGAATAAAATAACATGAGAGTTGTATGTATTTTTTGTTATATGAAGGCAAATGAGGATTTTTCAAGTAATATATCAAGGTTTTATATTTTTTTACATAATTTTATTTGATGAATTAAATAATAAAAGTGTGATTTTATACATTTAGTGATAGTTTGCCATTGAAGATCATAGATTTACATATGTAAAAAGTGAATTTTATTATAAAATTAGAAAGGATTGTGATTTGGATATTGGGTTCTATATGGTTTTTAATTTAATGAGTAATATTATTTAAAATTCATATTAATATCCCAATATTTTGAATGATTTTGTTATTTAATACCATCAAAGCTCTAATTTGTGCACCTACAACTGCTTATAATTGAAAACCATCAAAATTATAGCTTACACACCTATATATGTTTATAATTATCTTGTTGCAGGGGTTTAAAGTTGTATGAGGTCAATTATAAAGTTTTAAAATTAATATAAAGTTGTAAAGATACACATACATGTATTAATAAGTGTGCAGGCTTTATAAATAATCATTTATAGGCTCTCGGGTTTCCTTATGACTATAAATCTTAGTCAAAGGCTAAGATTAGTAACAAAAGAGACATAATTAAAAAATATATAGACAAATGATTTATAAGTTAATGTTTGGATGCTTGATGATTATTTTAAATTATTACAAGTGGAATTACATCATAAGACATTAAAATCCATAATGTATAGGTGGTTGTGTTTCTAAATCACCATGTAAATTTGAAAGGACTAAAGATATGGTGGTTTTAAAAAGAAATGGAGTAAGACTTAAGTGACATATGTGAATGAAAATAAGATTTTTTATGGTATATCTCATCTATTTGATTGAATTAAGAGGTCCAAATGATTTAAGAAGATTATAATAATTAGAATTTTGAATTCTTAAACCAATAATGTAGAGTATATAAGAATTTGTAATCTTGATCTAGTACAGTGAAGACCAAAATAGATCAAAAATACTATTTTGATCAGATAAAGAGGGATCATAAAATTGGGAAAAGATTTAAAAATGTCAATAATACCTATAATGGTTAGTTTAGAATAATCAAAGATGTTCTAATGCAATATTGAGTTCTTTTTATTTAAGAAGGGGGATAACAGACTCATTAGATTGTGAATCAATAAATAATCTTATTGGTCTTGTAAGACCAATCTATATAAAGGATAAAGTCATTAATATTTTTAGTGAATAAATTAGGCCTATATCATAAAGAGAGGATAATTGAATTTTACCTAAAGATAAATAAATAAAGATTAATATTATCCATAGAAGGATGTATACCAATGTATTGAAAAAAAGTAAGATCTAATTTTTATATTGAAGAGAAGTAGAGTGTATGAAAATGAATAATGGGCCAAGTAATAATTAGGTTAAGCTAATGGTGAATATCATTGATATTAAAAATCTTATGTTATAGAGTCTTGTATGCAATAAGAGGAATCATTTTATTCTAGAGTTTGATTCAACCATTGTTATCTTTACAACCACAACAATCTCTTGTAAATCACCATTAGCCAAGGGGGAGATTGAGGCTCAAAATGTTTATTCAAGGTAACTATTTATAACATTATATATTTCATTGATTGATATATATTCCATAATTAATCTATTGATTGAATGTATAACTCCTTGTTTGAATCTCCTCTACACATATACCTAGTGTGGCTATAGGTTTTTGCAAACTTGTCATTTTCCACTTTAGCTAACCTAGGTCTCCATTTGCTTATGATGGTTCCTTACCCTTTTTAATATAATTATTCCCATTAATTTTTGTTAATATATTTGTAATACTATATTAGGATAATATTATAAGACCTAGTTATAGTTATTCCATTATATTGATTACCTAGAGGCTTTGGAACCCTCTCCATTGATTTTTTGTTATAAGGGCTTCTCTAGCTATGTTTAATAGATACATTTTGTCATGCTCAATATAAATAAGTACCAATGGGATCTATTTTATTTACCTTCTCTAAGTCTATATATGTTAGATAGGATAAGTTATAGGTTAATCCTAGCTCATTGCATACATTTTGGTGAACTTGACTTGAAATCACCATTACTTTTTATCCTTCAGCAAACTATATTGAAACAAGTCGATATAATATCATTTATATTTATTTTTCATTAGAATACATTGGTGCATGTCGATCTAATCTAAATTTTATGTATTTTTAGGAAAACTACATCAACATAGGCCAATAAATTTATAATTATCTATGATCTTTTCCAAGATGATATATCAACATAGGTTGATTTGCTCTAATTTCCACATATATTATTCATTCAACCAACTATATCATCGAGGTCTAGTCTAATTTTATTTACCTATTTTATTTTTTAGTCTTTTATGAAAATTTCATTGACTTAGGTGATCTAATCTAAGTTTTGTGTATTTTTTAGGAAACTACATCGACACATGTCAATACAGTCTTAATTATGTGTTTTTCAAGTAGGCTACTCTGATGCAGGATGATCAAAATTTTACATTTAGATCTACATTATTTTCATCCAACAAACTAAATTGACCCAATAGATCTTTTTCTATATTCTAGGTAACTTTATACCATAATATATTGACTGAGTCTAATATAGTTTTTCTTTACAATCAATTCAATTAAGCAAAATTTACATCAAATTTTACATTCTATCAAAATTAATTTTACATATACAATTATTTCAATCCAGTCTAATAGAATTATAAATTAATTTTCTTCCTTAACAAACTACATTTACCTTAATCGATATAGTTATGTGGTTTCATTTATTGTTAGTAAACTATATTAATTGTGGCCGATCCAGTTTACTTTATTTGTACTATTTGAGCATCTACATTTATCAGTGTCAATATAGTTGTTTATTATTTAATTTTTATCATAAACAAGGAAAAATAAATTTCATTTTTAATAATTAATAAAACATTTACTTTTGGGTTGCTTGCCTATTTGTTTCCATTTATTAAAAATTGTAAACTAATTTTTATATTTTATTTTCTCTTAAATTGGTTTTCCCTATAAACTATGTTTTGGTAGTTTTCAAATTACTTTACTACTATTGTGAAGGGATACATAGGTTTATATTTACAGTCCTTGTCTATTATGTATAGACATCATGGTGTGAGGGGACTACTCCAATATTCATTGCCATATTTTAGAGTTAAACACAAACTTTATTTTCCACCAACCTCATGACATTTAATAAATTATTAGGATTTCATTTTTTATTTAACCTTATAATCCATCCATATATGTTATTCTATATTTCACTGGTTAGCAATTAGTTCTATAAAGTTACTCTCAACTTACCCTTGAAACTAGGTTTAGTGGGATATAGGAATGTGACTTCTTTGATAATTAGTACTCTAAAATATTGGGTTGACACTATCTATTAGGCAAGAAAACATCTTTGACATCCTAAAAATTAGTCACATCCTTTTAGTACATCCACCTGATCTTAATTTTGGATAAATATTTAACTACAATAGTTAAATTTTTGATTTTTTTCTTGTTATAATTTATATTGTAATTTGTATCAACAAATGTCAACACAATTATTTGATGTGTGTTTTAAATACATCATCCATCATTGATATATCTTTGTGTGTGTGAATAGACTACATTGACTAGGTTTGATAGAATCTATGAAATTTACTTTACATCTACCTAAAATACATGCCTTCAACCATGATGTTCATTTCATTCATATATCAATCAATATTGAATTTGAATTTGAAGGTTATGTACTACTCCATACCAATACACCCTTAAGAGATACTCCATGGGTCATCTAAGAAATATTTAAACATACAAAATATGATGGTGTTGATCAAATCAATACCATTATACAAACTTTATTAGATAAAAATATTATTTGTTGGGTTAATAATTTTCACACTATTTCTTAACTCTTTGAGAGTGTCAACCAACCTAGCATAGTTCAATCATCAATCTTTGACTGCATTAGCTACAAACAATACATGGATGATATAATTATTTCTTATTCATCAATTCCAATAGATCTTATTGATAAATTTTATATAATAAATCATGTTCATATTATTTCTCAACCCCAAAAATTTCTTCCCAACACCATTATAGTAGACTTTACTAATCAGTCTGATATAGTCAACTTAGAATCTTTATCTTCTACTCAACATCTTGACATTACCTTAAGTGCTAAGTCTACTACCATCAGAAAAATACATTCTAAGTTTGATATCCAAGGTAATAAAACTATATATATTTAAGTATATTCCAAATAGACCTCAACCAATGCTTCTAGTGATGAATCCATATTAGAATTACTCCATGTCTGTGAGCCTCAACTTCCACATCAACTTCACAAGCTTGTCCTTTTTTAGAAAAAGTCTCTTGTTTCAATAATTTTATTGCTATTATTGATCCCAAAATGAATCTTGTATCCAAGATTCCTCTATATACATATCATTTTCAAGATGGAAATGCCATGCTTATTTAATAAGTTATTTCAATCAATTATGGTGCCATAGACACTCCTTGACCTATTCTTGTCTCTAAATAACTTTGTCTTAATGAACACAATAAATGTATTTTCTTATTCAAAAAATATTGTGAAGTTTTTGCTTACTCATATGAAGACATGCATGGTATTGATCATATTATTGTGGATAATAAAATTATCACTTATCCTGATGTAAAACTCATCCATTAAAAGTAATGTAAACTCCCTCCTAATATTTCTACCCTATATCACAAAGAGATGATCCAAGTTCTTGATGCTAAGTTCATCAAACATGTAAATTACTTGAAATGGGTTTCCAATATTGTTCATGTTCATAATGAATTAACTATGGTTATTTTCACACACACACACATAAAATTTCATAATATTAACCTGGCATGTCCCAAAGAAAACTTTCATTTACATTCAATTATGGTGCCATAGACACTCCTCAACCTATTCTTGTCTCTAAATAACTTTTTCCTAAAGAACATGATAATTGTATTTTATTATTCAAAGAATATTGTGAAGTTTTTGCTTACTCATGTGAAGACATGCATGGTATTGATCATATTATTGTGGATAATAAAATTATCACTTATCCTGATGTAAAACTCATGCATTAAAAGTAATGTAAACTCCCTCCTAATATTTCTACCCTATATCACAAAGAGATGATCCAAGTTCTTGATGCTAAGTTCATCAAACATGTAAATTACTTGAAATGCATTTCCAATATTTTTCATGTTCATAATAAATTCACTATGGATATTTTCACATGCACACGCACACACACACATTTGCCCATGTGCATGCGCGCACACGCACACACACACACACACACACACACACACACACACACACACACACACACACACACACACACACACACACACACACACACACACACACACACACACACACACACACACACACACACACACACACACACACACTTTCATAATATTAACCTGGCATGTCCCAAAGATAACTTTCATTTACATTCAATTGATATAATTCTTGATTTTATGGATAGATATGAAACTTTATCTCTCATGAATAATTTTATGGGATATAACCCAATTCATATCACTCCCAACTATCAACATAAAACTACCTTCAACACTAAATTGGGAACTTATTATTTTGTTAAAATTCCCTTTGGTATCAAAAATGTTGGAGCTACCTAAAAACATGCAATGACTCATATTTTTCATGGCCTCATCTATAAAATATTTCAAACATATGAATATGATCTTATTTATAAATCAAATCATCATGAAATTCATATTCATGACCTTGCTATAATTTTTTATTGACTCATCAAATACAAAGTTAGACTTAATCCTTACAAATGTGTTTTTGGTGTTACTTCTAGAAAATGCTTAGAATTTATAGTCTCCCTCAGAAGTATTGATTTAGATCCTACTAAAATAAAATTTATAGTCAACATTATTATCCCTCATTCTATTCAAAACATATGAGCATATCTTGGTTAACTCAAAGAAAATGATTTGTTCCTAACATGGATTACCACATATATTTGATAAATTCACTCCTTAAGAAGGGTATTACTCTTGAATGGACTAAAGCATATCAAAAATATTTTTATTACAATAAGGAATCATTAATTCATCCTCATATTCTTATCCCTCACTCCAATGATCACCCACTCATCTTTTACACTTTATCTACTCCTATATCAGTTAGGGAAATGCTCTCTCAACAAGATGAAATAGGCCAATAATATGTCATATATTACATCATTTAGGCTTTAATGAATTATGAAAAAAATTAAACAAATGTCTAACATGATTTCCTCACTATCTATTTTTTAATTAAAAATCTATGACATTACATGTTGTATCAAACTACTTATGATATTGTACATTTTGATCCACTTTGCCATTTCTTTTCCAAATATTTCTTATCTGGAGATAGAATTGACAAATGGATGGTTTTCATAATGGAATTTGACTTAATAATTTTCATTAAAAAAATTATGGGTCAAGTGATCATTGATCAACTTAATATCATACCTACACAAACTACTAATCACCTTTAGGATATTCTTCCTAACAAAGATATCTTTAATATTAAAGGTCTCAATCAAGCTATTTCACTTAAAGACTACTTTCATAATTTTACCACTAACCTTGAGGCACAATCCCTAGAAGAACCAAATAATTATAAACCTAAATCCAAAGTCATCAATGAATAATTATCCAAAGTTAAAATTTATTTTCATAAAGAAACTTGGACACTTAATTTTAATGGTGCTAAATTTCTCTAAGGAGTTGGGACAGGTTGTGTCTTAGCTGACCCCCATGGTAAAATCATACCTCTAACTTTTTTATTAAACTTAAAAATGACTAATAATATGGATAGATATGGATCTCACATCTTAGAGATATAATCAACCATTGATTTATACAACCCATATTTATATGCCCTATGAGATTCACAACTCATACGTCATCAAGTCAATGGTGATTACCAATGAAAAAGTGAAAATATCATCACATATCATCAAGTTGATACCACTCTTACCAAGAATTAAAATCATTTACTATTGAAGTAATCCCATGAGAATGAAATGTGATTATTGATTCTCTTGATTCATCAACTTCACTCCTTCACCCTCATCAAGTACTTCATGATTCCCAATTTATCATTTACATGAGGAAATAACTATCTAATTTATAATACAAGAATTATTCTCTTATCTTACACATTGAGGTTGTCACTACTTGACAAAAATCATGGTATAAATTCATAATATAATTCATTAAGCATCATACTTATCCTCTAGAGGATTATTCACATGAAAAAACTTGAATTCACAAATAGGCATGTAAATACATCCTTTGATATGATATTCTTTAGTATTACAAAATTAAAGATACCTTACTCCATGGTGTTACTCAAGATGAATTTCCTTCCCTTATTGATCAAGCATATGGGGGAATTTGTAGTGGTCATTGTAGTAGGCATGTTATAGATCACAAAGGCCTATGCATGGGATCACTTTGGCCTACTCTTGAAAAATATTCCATTAAATTCGCTAAAAATTGTAATCCTTGCCAACTTAATGATGATTTCATTCATTCTCCTCTATCTAAAATTCAAACCTTAGAGTCTCACTTGAAATTTCCTATGTGGGGATTAGATCTCATTGGTAAATTACATAGATCATAGGATGGTCATGTCTTAATCATTAATACAACTAAATATTTTACCAAGTGGGTTAAATCTATGCATATTTTAAATGTTACTATCATAACTATTTCAAAATTAATTATTAAGCAAATAATATGTCACTTTAGGATTACTCACACCATCATTTATAATAATGGTGGGAAATTCAAAAATAAATACATTAAATAATTATGTGAAAAATTCAAAATCACACATACATTTTCTACACCATATCACCCTTAGTGTAATGGTCAAGCTAAAGCCATTAATAATATACTTTAAGAATATTTATAAAAGAGTATTAGAAATTCTCACTCTAACTGGCACCTCAAACTCTATCCTATACTTTGGGCTTATTGTACTAGTATTTTTACTACCACTAGGGAAATTCCCTTATTATTAGTATATGGTTCTAAAGTTGTCTTGATATTATAATTTGAGTTAACTTACTTTCACATCTCTCTTCACGGCATCATTCTTGATGAATAACTTCATTAAAATTTTATTCATGCATTAGAATTCATTGATGAGTGTTGTATGGGTTAATTACAACATAAAAGCCAATACAAAGTTCACATCACTAAAAAACATAAAATAAAATTTTACAGTCCATACTTATAATTTTAGGGACTTCATGCTTAAGTTACATTACACTAACAATAAAGAAGGAAATTGCACCCGAAAGTGGTAGGGTCCTTATCTAGTCAAAGACATTATTAGATCTAGTACTTATAGGTTAAAAAATAATGGACACATATCTAAAGAATTGACCAATGCTTAGTTTTTTGATAAATATTTTGTCTATTTTCATGTTATTTTTGTATTGGTCTTCTAGTTTTCTTCACTTGCATGTTATTAATTAATTTTATATGTACTTTAGAGCTAACATTTATTACATGTCTTACTTATACTTTATATTATGTATCATTAAATCAACTTCATCTCTTGGCACAGCCCTAGGTGTATCTTTTTATACATCAACCTTGTTTCTTACTTTTAGTATTTTAATCTTTTTTGTCATTTTTAACACCATTTGGTTTTTCAGTCTTGTCAAAGTTGTTAGTTCTTTTTTATCACTTTTTGGTATAAATTATACCTCTTGGTTTTTTAATTTTTGATTTCCATTGTAATAACTTGGTTACAACCATGGATTCCTCATAAATACTCATAATTTCACTTTATACATTGTTTTTATCCTCAATATTAGATTTGTGTCTTCCTTGAAAGATAACGCAATGATCAAGAGTTGTGTTTTCGTATTATTAAAGTCCATAATATTTTTTGTCATAAAACTCTAATAGTATATTCTCATGTCTTCATTCACATACACTATCTTTCATGATGATGATTCATGCATACTTTTCATTATGTCATCTTCATTAAAACATGTTTTTATTTGGGATAACCCAATCATTCTATGCTCATTTTCATAATTTCCCCTAAAACACATTACTTTTGTCATACCAAGGTTAGATGAAATAATTCACTTCCTTCTAATGTATATATTTAATAATGTTAGACACCTTGGTCTTTAAGTTCTCTTCTCTATCCACCAAGTTTAACCTCTCTTTTGATAGTCATTTTTATCACCCATGCTTGGATTTTTGAATCTATATGGAAGAATCACAAAATACAAAAGAGTTAAAATCCATATCATACAATAAAAGGCAATGATTAAAAGGCAAAAATGATCTTAAATTTCAAATAACACCAAAATATTTGATCTTTATTTGGCACTTATCTTATCCTTGTCAAAGCATAAATTCCATAGTTGGCCTCATGATAGAGTTAAGATCCACTGGGATGTGGTAGGCCAATATATTGGGATAGGATATTCCACTCTTATATATATTCATAGTGTTGCCTATTTTATCATGAAAGTATCCAATCTTCATAGTAGACCAATGAATATATAAGGGTTCATGAGGAATAGGGAAAATTTTGTGGTAAGGTAGGTCTATTTTACTTTCCATGTGTACTAGCCTTCATGAGATGATAGTTATATGTCACTAGTTATCTAACATTTTGTGGTTCAATTGAGTTCTCTAAAGATCATTGATGTCAAAATTTTCTTAGTCTTACTATATTGATATGAGTGTCTTCTCTCTTGTAAATATTATGTTATCACCTCATTGCCACCCTTTTTTCCCCCACCAACAATTTTATTTCCCCCTTGATAGGTAGGTTTGTTTAAAAATATTTTCCTAATTTATTTACTTACTATTCTCCATATCTTTTCTACATTTTCATAATTTAGTTGTTTTAGTTTATCCATCATTATAATTAAAGTTTTATATTTGAATTATTGTAAGACACTCTTTTTCTTAATGCCTTATCTTTCTCGGATCTCCCTTAGTTATGTTTGAGACCTTAATTTTTCTATTCACATTTTTATGGGCCATTTCATCTTATTTTTATAATTATGTCATGGTTTTCCATATTTTTTTGAGTATGGATTGTAAATTTTCTTTCATTAAGATATTAATCACTTTCTATTTTTCCATCTTTGATTGAGTACAAATTATTACTTCTCTTCCATTGATGGTGATCACATTATTCTATTTCATGATTCCTTAGTTTTATCTAGTTTGTTACTTTTTTTAATTTGGATTTCATGATTGGGTTTTCTGGTCATTTGTAGCGTTGGATTTTTGATTACTTGATTTTCCATATCTTTTGCCATTTATATAAGTTTTTTGGTCCTAACTTAGCCTTTGTCATCCCAAATTCACAATTTTCAAAGTACTCAAATTTGTCATTAATTTTTTTAGCTGGTGTGATTATTTGTTTTTCTCTCTATCCTTGTGTCCCTAAGGTTTGTCTAATGAAGTTACTATGCCATCCATAATCAAGACTATAAATACTGCATGCAACCATTCAATGATAAAGGTAAGTCAATGTATGTATATGTTAATTTCATTTATTTCACTTATTTACTTTCATTTATTTTCCACTTTCTACTAGAATTTGTTAGCTCAGTTAATGTGTTGTTATTTTTTTTTCAAAGTACCATACCATCTTATACTTTAGTGATGTGTGATGAGTTTAACTTGGTGAATATGTATACATACAATATTTTTAAAACTTTATTATTTATTAACACTTTCTCTCTTGCATCAACCTATTGAGTTTTAATCTCTCTAAGTACATGATTTGAAGGGTGCACCATAAAAGGGGTGGCCAAATCGATGGCTATTCATGAGATATATTGTTATTTATTTATCATACTTATATCCACTGCACTTACCCTAGACTTAATCCCATAATAAATATTCCTCTTAATATCCCCTAATTAAACCAAGACCTATCTTTTCTGACTATATCATCTAGGGTTGATGTAATATTTTTTATTTCCTACCAAATTGCAAACTAGGTCAGCTCAGGTCATCATAGTCCAAAATTTATGGTGCGTGATTCACAACTAAGTCATCCTTATCTTACCTAGTTTGAGGTTAAACATAACTTTTAAAATATGTTGAGGTGAGTTGATATTATGAATTAAAATTTCAGCAAGAGTTTGGATTGTATGTTGTTATGAATACAAGTCCCTTTTCAATCCAATAGAGAATAACATTAATTTTCACACTATTATTGCTTGTAATTATGCTTAAGTATACATTTGGAGAAGCCATTTATTAGATTTTTAACTTAGATGGAAAAGCTTGTCTTGTGGAGTCTTGGATGCAATAGGAGTATTTTTAGCCTAGATCTTGATTAAACCATTGTGATCTTTACAACAACAAAAATATATTACAAATCCACCATTGTTCAAGGAGGAGATTAAGGCTTGATAGGTTTATTCAAGGTAAGTATTTATAACCCTAGATCTTTCATTCAATAGATAGATATTGCATAATTAAAATATTGAATGAATCTCTAACTCCTTGTTTGAATCTCCTCTACACTTAGTGTGGATATATTTTTTTATGAAATTGTCATTTCCCACTTTAGGTAACATAGGCCCCCATATTACTACTATGGTTCCTTACATTTTTTATTTTAATCATCCTACTTCATTTATGTTTCTATCTTGGTAATACTAGATTAAATTAATATTAGAATACCTATTTATGGTTATTCTATTATATTTATTACCTAGAGAATTTGGAACCATCTCTATTGATGTTTTTTTATAAATATTCCTCTAGCTAGGTTTAACAAGTCCATTTGGTCTTGCCTCACTATAAATAAATACCAATGGGTTTTATTTGATTTACCTTCTTCAAGTTTAGATCTCTTAGGATAATTTTAGGTTAAACACATCTCATTGCAATAGTAACCATAGAAGTATGGAACTCATCAGTTAGATTCTTATAAGAAAGAGGTCTAAAGTAGGGATGAAATTAAGCTCTGATATTAGAGGGGATATCCAATTTTTTGATCTTTATACTAATCTTATCAAGTTCATCATCATCGAAATCTAAGAGGTTTGATGAGATATTTCTGACAAGTTCAGGATGACCACTATAACCTCAATTAGAATTGATGGGATATTTAAAGTGTTAGTATTCATGGAAAGGAATGTTGGGAAAGGGTTTAAGGGTTGGTATTTTAAATACAATACATTTTTTATAATTGTTTGAAATTCTAGGTCTTAGTGTAACCTTGAATATTATAGATAGCACCCTTGTGAGCAAATTAGACACACTAACATTCAGAAAAGTCCACTACCATCATGTGATGAGTCAAAGGGAAACAAAGAAAGATGTTGCATGATAAGGTAAAATTAAATATCATAACCTTAATCATAACCATAAAGGGTGGGAGCATGACATGGAGCTAAATGAATCCTAATGGAGGTATTTTTCATTTTCTATATACTTGGCACATGTTTTAGGTAGACATAAGATTACATTTTGAGTATCCTAGTATTTTGATGAATTCTAAGGAAACTATGTAAGTGTCAGAACCTTAGTTGATAAAATCTCACTTGACTCAAATATCACCAAATTTGACACTAATAAATAATGGGTGATCATCCACACGAAATAATATTCTTTCAAGGAACATGAAGACTATGGTAAATTTTATTGAAATAGATACATATGTAGTTTGGTCAACCTATATGGACATCTCTTCATATTGTTGTAAAATATTATCTCAAACTTGGTAAAGGTATCTTCTTTCCCCATAGGTGGTGGCTAAGTAATGTTCGTGTCAAATAGGAGTAATTCTATTTTTATGATGAGGAGAAGTCCTCATTAACTCAAAGAATGGAGTTTAATATGGGATCTTAGAAAGTTTTTATATGGGGTCTCATTTGTCAAAGACAATATGAGATAGGTAGGATGAAAGAGGAATTTATTATATCATTTATAGAATAAATGGATCTAGATTGAAGCTAATTATAATTTAAAGAGTATAATATTTGCATTATCGATATAGTTGAAGTTAAACCAATGGTATCAATTTGGTTGATATATTTGGTTGATATAAATAAAAAAATAAACTATATCAACCTAGCTGATATTGTAGCATTATAATGAATGTATATAATACACTAAACCATTATAACTAGTACAATAAAAAATGTCTATAGAAGCAAACTATATCAGGTTAGCCAATACAATAAGACCTAAATGGGAAACTAAACACATTACTAGGTTAGTTGGTGTATTTAGAATAGAAATTGATGGAAAAATATATTCCGCTATACTAGTTGATGTAGTTATAAAGGTAAATAATGGTATTGATTTGGTTGGTATAGTTGTTAAGAATAAAATTATACCAAGTTGGCTAGTATAATTCAGTTATTTGAAAGTATGAAAGCTATAATTTCTTCATATTCAATATATTTAAAATGGTGTGAATGAGTATCCTAAACTATTTTGTAAGTGTGATAACAAATATGATTCTGATGAGGATAATGATCCATATTGGACACTAAACACTTCATGTTATTCACATTAACTAGGTTTTCTACATCATTATAATAATATGGGCTAATTATGATTTCAACAACAATGGTGATTAGTGGTTGATTTTAATGGTTTGGTTATTAATTTTAATTATGGTTTGGAATTGGATTGGATTAAATAATAAGGTAAAAAATAGCTTGGTTAAGTCTATCACACTTAACTTTGTAGTCATGATCTTTGGCTACCTTGTCATAAGCTTGTTGTCTTTTTCAAATAATAGCTTCATGATTGAAGTTTCAACTCAGTAAGAATTCAAAATTTAGGTGTTTAAGTTATTTGAAAGTCTCATTGGAGTGCCCATAATTTTCATGAAACTAGTAAAAAAAATTATCTTTATATCAATGACCACTAGGATGGGAAGTGTCAAACTATCTAGATGAGGGTTCAGGAATTCTTTTCCTAATCTTAGTTAGGGAAAAAGGCTGATGAATTTCACAATTGTTAACTTTCAAAGAAGGAAGCTAGAAGGGACTTCACTTGATATTTTTAGAAAGAGTAACTTTATTAAGGTTTCTTAGTATAATAGTGTTGATAATTCTCTTCGAATTGTATGTTTCTAAGACACCATCTTAGTAGTATTTTTTTTAAACTTCATAAGGACAAAAGTTCTAGGCTTAGGCTGGGAAGGCTTGAATTGTCTTCTAATAAATTCTTGGCATTTAGCTTGATTGAGGTATTCTTCTAGTGATTTTGGAGATAAATTCCTAACAATGTTTTATAATTTGGGGTTAAGGCCATTTTTAAAAAGTTTTAGAGATTGTCTTCTAACATGTTATGATCAACTTTATTGGTTAAGGCTTTACAACACTTGATGAAATTTTGGGTAGTCTCATTATCCTATTTATTTCAATTGATGATGTTGGCCCCCTAACCCATTAGTAGAGTGTTCACACCAACTTGACATCCACCTTGGCACATATAGATAATTTTGATGAATGGTTAGCCTAATAATTTTTATAGCCAACTAGTGGATAAAACATAAATCTTTTACCATTTGGAAGATAGATAACCATCTCCGATATTTAGGGAATCAATTGAGATTTGTAGAAATGTGTAAAGTCTAACATGAGGATTATATATTCATGGAGCCAATGGTTATGATGATGTAATTCTAATTTAGCACTCAGCATACAACATCTACCCTAGTAAAGATGTATCTAAAGGCTTATATAAGAAGCTTGAGCCAAATGATGAGTGGGGATGGATAACTACAATGAATCTCTGGTACAATGGCTTATAAGTTATGTTCTATAAATATTGCTCAAGTGGCCATTAAGAATTACAAATAGAATGGAGGCCACTCTAGCTCTAATTGTATATTCCCAAGCTCATTTATGAGCCTCTAGGTTAGTATTATGATTTAAATATAAACTCTTTCTTTGGAATTTGAATAATGATAAATAGTATCACATTAAAATGTACTAAGTGTGTTTGGTTTGCATGTCTTATAGTATTGCTAGTGGGATACAAATGTTTGTGATGTCACTCTTTTGATTAGTTATGTGAAATGGTGTTCATACATATTGTTATTGTAGAGTAAAAAACTCTACATTTTTCATTTTCTGAGTTTCAGTTATGCACTCCAAGTTTCGTCCCTATGCGCTTTAGTTCGAGACAGTGAAGTTTTTGATTCAGAGCATGGGCTCAAATTTATTTTTGCCTAAATTTTGTCTAAGTGTCAAAACCAAGCAGAAGATGCCAAGTGTCATTAGTTGAGGCACATTTCATAATTTCTATAAGTTGGTCAAAATGTGCCACATGTACCATAGTAACTCAGCAAAACACAACAAGTGTCAGAATCTACGTCTCATGTTTCTTATACATTTCAAAAGCTTCTTTTCAATAAGCTTTTCTCAAGATCAAGTGGAAGGTGCCAAGTGGCAACTATAGAAGGTTTCAATATGCTTTTCTAAAATAAATGGAAGATGCCAAGTATCCCTAGCTAAAGAAAGTGGAAGCCGTCATGTGTCAACATCTAAAATATCTTCACTTTGTTTCATTGATAAGTAAAGACTGTGGTGGGTCCCAGGTTTTGTTTCTAAGGCAAGCAGAAGCTGCCAAGTGTCATCATTTGTGTATATATGAAATGAGGTGTAAATGTTCCTATAGTATAGACAAAGTGACACAGAGACCAACAAGTGTCACCTTCCGTAGGATTCTCAAAACATAGCTAAAAGTAGTAAAGACCGCCATATGTCCCTTATTAAAGATGCACAGAAAGTGCCACCTATCCCTATTCCCTTTTTGAAGTTGCGTAGGTGAGAAGTGTTGTGGGTCCCATTTTATATAATTTGTTAAAGTTCTGAAGAAGCAGACTATGATAGATGTCAAAGACGGAACACTCCTGAGTAAAGACACAATAAAGAGTTTAGGTTACACAAAAAGTGCCGTGTGTCTTCAGTAAGTTCTGTGGAACATGCCAAGTGTCATTTTTTGGTGCCTCCTGAATAATAAGAAGTTTTTCAAGTAGAGTAAGGGAATCAGCCAAGTGTCCTCTCTTGTTTGATAGTGGGAAGTGTCTTGTGTATCTATTTCAGCCAATGAACTTGCAGGAAGATAGAACATTTTAGATCCAAGAAATATCCTATGTTAAACACTTCTAGTTCAATTAGAGTTCAGTTAGGCTATTGGATTGAGAATGTGCACGTAATCTAGAGCTAATCCGATGCTATAAATAGGGGTGTAGAGATCACTAGAAGGATCATCGAAAGATAGAGAGAATTTTTTGTGAGAAATTGTTATAAAAAGTTGTATACTTTTAGTTGTGGCCAGTAATATCATTTGCCTTTGTTATGTTTTCTTGAGTTAAAAAGTTTATATAATTGTGCATGTTTCTGTGCCTTTTATGTAACTAGAAAATTAGTGAGAATACTGAATTCTATGCCTTTATTGATATTCTCTGTGTCATTGCCAAAATCATCTAAGTTGTGAGCCTTTGATTCCATCTATTTTGATCTTTTACATTGATCATACCTTGTTTGATTTTTAATGTAATTGAATCCTAAAGATAGATTCACTGTGCTTTGAGAATTAAGGGTCAAATTAAATTTAGCTACATCACCATAGTTAGATTTTATTTCATTGCATTTGTGTTTCTATTTAATTCCTATAATTTTCCCCCAAAATACTTTTGAGATAAAGAAGAACTAGCTTCTTTAAAATTTGGAGGTTGTTTCAAGTTGCAAGTCCCACATTCTTGAAACTTCCCATTGTTGGTGTTAGAAACAGTGCAATTTTAATTATCAACAGTTTTTGGCATGCCCAGTGGGACACTATCTTGAAGTTTCTTTCAAGACCGTATGAACCAGAGAGCTACAAGGAGTCTAAGCTATGGACCAGTAACAAGATCTCAATCTATTTTAAATCTAGGTATTCTTTTTCCACCACTGGAAACTAGTCCAAGAATAAGGGTCAATCCATTTATACCAATACCAAGAGTAAATATGGGAGTTCCTATACCCCTTAGGAATTATGCAAGTTGGAACACTGGCAGTCCTTTGATCCTCCCAATACCACCAGCCACTTGGGACCCTATTCTAGTAAATTCCTTGAAAGCTTTGCCCAAATTTAGTGGACAAGATTTTAAAACACCTGAAGAACATCTGTAGGATGTGTTTGATGTCTATGTTATACATGTGGTCACACAACAAAATGTGTCTATAAGATTGTTAGTATCCTCTTTTAAAGGGAAGGCTCTAGAATGGTACAGATCCTTAAACCCCAAATACAATATCCACATGGGATCAACTTGGAGATCTTTTCTTTGAAAGATTTGAAGAAAAGGGTGATAAGTCTTCTTTATTACAATAATTGATTACTATCAAAAGGGCACCACAAGAAGAAATGACTTACTTCAATTCAATATTTCAAAAGACTTGGGAAAGAATCCCTACTAAAAAAAGACCATTACCAAGTATGGCTATAGTATTTTATCTTAAATCTTTAAATTTAGACATATTAGTAATGATTTAGTCACTTGGAAGTTAGACTCTACCAGAAGCATATGATTATTCAGTCAGAGCCAAAAATAATTTAATAGATGCTAGAAAGTTTCCCCCAAGGCCTCCCATGCCCATTTTTCCATAAATTACCCTACCTTTGCCTCAAGAAGCCACTAATCCTATACCCCCACCTATGTCTATGTACACATATCCTCAACAACCTATTAAAGAGCTTGTCCCTACCCAGTCTTCTGAGATGGATGATATCAAGAACATCTTAAGGACATTTTCAAATGAGTTAACTAACATAAAAAGATAGCATAATCCTTATCCTAAACCCCAATATCAAGGTTACCAAGGAAATAGATTTGGACCATAGCCAAACTAGTATCAGGGTCATCAACGACAAAATAACCCTTAGCTAGCAAACCAATTAGTTGCAGTCCCTCCACCCTCACAAAATATTCCCCCAATCCAAATAGAGAGATTGTTCAAGGGAAAAATAATTATGTAGATAGTACTAATGCCTATTGTTTTCCTTGTAATAATGTTCATATACCTAGAGATTGTTTTATGGGTAATCTACAACAAAAGGTAGCAGAGCAAAGAAGAATGGATGGACAATTTGTAAGTACTTCTGACACTCAAGCCTACCAGTCCCCTGGTATGCAAAATTTAGTCCTGATGGCTTAGATGCAAGGGATGTCCTTACAAAAATAAGAAGAAATAGCCCCTGAACATGATTTGTTTTCATGGGTTGAAGATGAAGAGTTAGTATTATTGAATGAAGCTTCTACTTCTAAGAAACCAGTGGTGTAATCAGAATACTATACCAGATCAAAGAGAAGGATGATAGAATAGCTTGAAGTCACAAATAATGAAGTTATGGGACTTCCTCCATTTCAAATTCATCAAAACATAGCTACTAGACAAGAAGTGCCTTAGCTAGTGCAAAACCAAGTAGTTCTTGGACAAGTTCAAGAAAAAGCAAGGTACTCTTATTTTCCAAGAACCCAAATAATAGGACCAGTGAATGTGGTGGATCATCTGAAGAGAACCCTAGCACATGTGTCAATATGGGACATATTAGCTATTCTTGAGCAAAAGACATTGTTACAAGAAGCTCTGCAAGGTCAAGCAATGTCTAAACATACTGGGACCAAAGAAGGACTTGCTGATAAAGAAAAGGTCAAAGACACAGTTCATCTACAAATAACAGCCCTTGTGAACAATGCAATAGAGGTAAGTAAATCCAAACCAAAGCCCTTCTATTTGACTCTAATAGTGGGAAAGAAACTATTGCATAATGCAATGATAGATTCAGGAGCTAGTACTACAATAATGCCTAAGCAAATATTTGATGCTTTAAAAATAAAATATGAGCCACTTACTAGAGGAGTCATGTAGCTGGATGGCAAATTAGTGTAAACAATAGGGAGAATTAAACAACTCCCATTGCAACTATATACTTACCCCAATATAATTGTCAATCAAGATGTAGTAGTCATAGATATACCCCCTGTATTTGGCCTATGTTTATCCAGGGATTTCACAGCCAAAATAGGAGGATATCTGTCACTTGATTGGTCTCACCTCATCCTAAAAACCAAATATGGTTCAAAGATGAAAATATATCTGAGCCATTATCTAAATATCACATCACTAATGAACTAAGCTCAAAATTAGAGGTAGCTCATGCTATGATAAATAAGGAAGAAAAGGTTTTTGTTGAAGAGTTGGGGAACTAGACTGAACATGATCAGGAAAAAGAAAATAACCATTTGTTAGCTATGATGCATAGTGATCCATATGGAAATTATGGCTCTACTAGTCTGGGCACTTATGTCACTTTTGATGAAGACCATGAAATCCTAAATGTTTTAAGGGAAGAAATGCCAACTACTCAAGAATCTAAAAAAGATTCAAAAATTTGGACCTTAAATTTTGATGGGGCTAGAAGTAAAAGTGGTGTTGGAGTAGGAATTTGTCTTGTTGCTCCAAATGGAGATAAAATTTTGAGAGCTATCCGTTTCCAATTTGCTTGTACTAATAATGATGCTGAATATGAATCTTTAGTACATGGGCTCATTTTAGCCAAGAAAAAGGGAATAAAGAATTTAATAGTAAAAGGAGATTCAGAATTAGTAGTGAAGCAAATTAGGGAAAAGGCAATAGCCAAAAATATAAGGATGAGATCCTATAGACATAGAATTTGGGACTTAATAGAAGATTTTGAAGCTTTCAATATTGAATTAGTTTCTCAAACCCAAAACTTTGAAGCTGATAAGATGGCATAGATTGACTCATAGTTTGATCTAGCAACTGGCCTATTAGTTAACAATGAGTCAGTAAAAGTTATAGTAAGGCCAACTATCCCAGACAATGATGAGAATTGGCAAGTATTTGAAAATGATTCTCAGGTACTCTCATTCTTGCAACAATCAGGGGAATTTATTGATCAATTGCAACCAAAGATTGAAGAGGCATATGGAGACCAAGTTATATAATTAAAGAATAATAAGCTTCCCAAAGGCTTAATCACTTTGGAAAACCTATTTGATCCAAAAGATGTAGGCCTAGAGAAGAAAAGGTTCCAAGTAAATAAAGCAAATTATTCTAAAATAGAGGTGAGTGAAGGGAGAAAATAAAAAATTGGAAATTCTACAACTCAAGAGGAAGGAAAAGAATAATTGACTTATGCAAAAGATATGACATAGTCATAGCCTAGAGATATGAAGACCTTCATGGATATAATAGAGACATCATTTAACACACAATAGAACTGACTGAAGGATCTAAGCTAGTCAGACAAAAGCAGAGGCCAGTAAATCCAAAGATTGAATCTCTAATGGTGGATGAGTTATAGAAACTTTTAGATTCTAAAATAATTTTTCCAATCAAACACTCAACTTGGGTATCAAATCTAGTGCCATTCAGGAAAAAGAATGGTGGCATAAGACTCTATGTAGATTTTAGAGACTTGAATAGAGCATCTCTGAAAGATCACTATCCCTTGCCCTTAATGGAACAAATTCTACAGACTGTGGCTGGATCAAAGAGATTTTCCTTGCTAGATGGTTTCTCTAGATACAATCAAATTTGTTTGGTTGATGAAGATCAATACAAGACTTCTTTTACTACCAAATAGGGAAATTTTGCATATGCTAAGATGCCATTTGGCCTGTCAAATGCTAGAGGCACTTTTCAAAGAGCTATGGATGTAGCATTTGGGGAACTTATAAATAAAATCAACCTAATTTATCTTGATGATCTTACTATTTTTTCCAAGAATGTTATTGACCATTTTGATCATTTAGAATCTATTTTTAATAAATGTCAAGAATTTGGAATATCCCTGAATCCTAAGAAATGTATCTTTATTGTACCTTAAGGTAAATTATTGGGACATATAGTATCTAAAGAAGGAGTTTATATATATCTAGAGAGAGTTATAGCTATAATGAACTTGCCCTTACTAGTAAATAAGAAAGCAATTCAATCTTTTTTGGGGAAGATTAATTTTGTCAGTCAGTTCATATCTGATTTTGCAGGCTTAGTAAGACCGGTGACACTCTTGTTGAAAAAAGACCTAGTTTTCAAGTGGACTACAGAAGGAAGGCAAGCCTTTAAAGAGGTCAAGAAATCAATTTCAATGGCCCTAGTACTTAGAAACCCAAAATTTTCTAAGCCTTTTATAATGTATGTCTATGGAGGAGAGCTCAGTATTGCTACTATTCTAACACAAAAAGATGATAGACAAGAGGGAGAACATCCAATAGCCTTTTTCTCAAGGACTCTTAGGGAATACAAAACTAGATACAACTTTGTGTAGAAACAAGCATATGCTATGGTAAAATCCCTCAAGAAATTTAGGCATATAGTATTAGGAAGTAAGATTCTAATACTTGTGGCTCACCCAAGTGTCAAAGAATACATTATGGAAGGTGAAATTACTAAAAAAAGAGCAAATTAGATAACAAAGATCCTTGAATATGATGTAGAGGTTAAACCCACTAAGTTAGTCAGAGGTAGGGGGTTGTGCCAATACATGACTCAAGAGCTTGAAAAGATGATACCTGAAGAAACAAATTTAGAAATGGAAAAGGAAACTATATTAAGGATACAAGAAGTTGATCAGAACTCTTGGGTCACAAATGGGATTCAATTTATGAAATATGGGATTTACCCAAGAGAAATCCCTCAAAATAATAGGAGATACTATAGGATGTAAGCGATCCATTTTGTTTTAATTAAACTAGTTCTTTTCAGAAGAAATTTTGATGGCAAAATTTTAAGATGCGTAGAGAAAGATGAGGCTAAGAAAATACTGCATGAAATGCATCATGGAGTCTCAGGTGGACATTTTTTTGTAAATACCACAGCTATAAAGATAAGTGAGGTAGGTTATTTTTGACCTACTTTATTTACAGACTATTATCAACTGGATAAAAAATGTCAATCTTGTCAATATTATGTGGGGATGAGAAGGAATGCAGCAATGCCTCTTAGTCCTATAATTATTGATGAACCTTTTACTCAATGGGGTCTTGACTTCATTGGAATGATAAATCCAGTGTCTAGTATGGGTCACAAATGGATTCTAACTACCACAGATTATTTCACTAGATGGACTGAGGCAGTGCCACTTAAAGAAGCAATAGAAAATGTGATCTTAGACTTTTTAGGGAGTATCACTACTCGCTTTGGGGCTCCTCACACCATAATTTTAGATAATGCTAAATCATTTTTAGGGTCTAAAGTATCTAACTTTGAATTAAATATTGGAATATATCTAAAAACTTCCTCTAATTATTACCCTTAGGGTAGTGGTTTGGTAGAATCAACTAACAAGAACCTGATTAGACTCATTAAGAGAATAGGGGCTGATCATCACAAGGAGTGGCATAAAGTGCTTAATATAGCACTATGGGTTGATAGAATTACACCTAAGCAAGTGATGAAAATGTCCCCATATGTATTGGTCTATGGCAAGCCTATTTTAATACCTCTAAGCTTGGAGATTCTTGCTTTTAACTAATAAAATAGATTGAAATTGAGGAAAATGGCCCCATGCAGGTCAAACTTTCTAAAATTTTGGAAGTTCAAGAAAAGAGGGATGCAGCACATGATTCATTAATAAAGCATCAAAAATTAATTAAAGACTGCTTTGATAAAAGGACTTCAAATCCTCATTTCAAAGTAGGTTCAATTATTTTGAAATGGAATGCAAGCACTGCCATGTCGGGTCAACACACTAAATTTAAAGCATTGTGGACTGACCCTTATAAAATTTGTGCATGTAAATAGAAAAAATCATTTGAGCTAGAAACAATGGAAGGTGAACCTAAAGAGATTCCTATGAATGGGATCTACTTGAAACGTTTTAGTTAAGCTATGTCTCTATGTATTATAGTTAGATAGTTTCCCTTTTCTTATTGCTTTGTTTTCCTTTCCCACTCTTTCTTTTAAATAAGTGTTCTTTGAACACGTAGCTGTAGCTCAGAGCCTTTTTTCAAAATTTTCAAAACTGCTTGACACATTAAATATCTCCAAAATCATTAAATTCCCCAAGGTACCTTGCACATCCACTTTCATGATGTGTCTAACTCGCTGTCCCATGAAAATTTAGTAAGATTTGCTAATGATTATCTGGGTTTAATGCAATTTTGAGACTTGATAGGTCAATAAATACCTCATAACAAGAATTAAAGCTTATAGTATCTCAAACATTCCTACATCTACTAGAGAACCCTTTCTACTTGCATTTTTAGCTCATAGCAAACCTGTTTAAGTGAAAGTGCCTTCCCTATTGCAAAAGCTTCATACCCATTACCATAGTTCACTATTTTTAAGAATAGATATAGATATGGAGGGAGCATAATCTTCAAAACAAGGGTCTAAGATTTATGAATCCATTGACAAGTTTCTTACAAGCAAATCATATGCTTCAACCCCTACACAACTGTTAAAGACCTACCTAAGGACTAGAGTCCCTGAAGTTGGTCATGCAAACGACCTAGAAAAGGTGAAATATTTTGTAAACATAATCATGGACCCAATTCTTCAAAAAAATAATATCAAAACTCTCAGAGAAGGAGCACATCAAAGGTGCATTTAGAGGGCCAGGGTTGGACAATATGAAACATTCACAATGAGGATATGAACTTCACAACTAGCACAATTCATTGTCCCAGATGGGCATCCGTGCCTTAACTTAGTTAAAATATGCACCAAATTGTTTCATGATCCCTTAAATACCATACAATAGGGTCCATTCATGGTGTAGATTACACTGAAGGCTATCAGAGAGATGCTAACCCTATATCATGACAAGATAGACACATTTTCCACCATTGCTAAAATGCAAAAAATGTAGGAAAATGTCAATACTCAATTGAGGTTCCTAAAATTAGAATTACAATTAGGTGATGAAGATACCACTGTGCTGACACTGCCAATAGCAAGAGCACAATTTTCACAAGCTAGTCAAGATGCACTTTCCATGATGGCTTTCATTTTCAAAATGAAAGATGATTTAACTATTTATGAAGAACAAATGGCCATCCTCTTTAGATTGAAAACTGTTGACAAGACTCAGGAGTATCGGTTGGATTTCTCTAAGTAGATTGCATATTCAATGGTTGAAAAACTCATCTAGTTTAATTCTAAAGGAATTTTTAGGTATTCTTCTTATCTATTTCACCTTATGTTTTATCAAAACTTTGGCATCTTTTCCAAACACATGCATCTAAATATGTATGACCCAAGCTTTGGTCTACATAGGACCACTCCTGTGTCTACATGGACACATATCTTGTCCACAACTAGTGACCCATACAAATTTTGGAAACTTTTTATTTCCCCTACTTTTTGTCATCTGAGCCCAGAACTAATTATAAATAGACTATTTCCAAGTGTCTCAAACCTTATGACCAATTGCACTATTCCTTGTGATTACTTTTTTGGATCCCATCATACTATTATTAGAGTCCATGGTTTTAGTGGGGAACCAGTGTTGCTACCTAAGATTTTGACCCTTAGGTTAGCATTTTTAGAGGTCACCAGGCAGGCGTCTATGGTAGATAATGAATATGGCTCTAGGAAACAAAAGAGGAAAATGTATGATGTTCCATGGGTAACAAACAATATGGCCCTAGAAGTTAGAGATGTTGAGATAGTGTTGCTGAGAAAGCTAGCCTTCTTGGGTTTCTCTCTAATTGAAGATAAATGGGTATATGACCCAAATGGTTTCATAACTTCATGAATTAGGACTAATAGGGTTGCTACCAGAATTGTGCATGAGGACCATCCCTTTTGGGAAAATAGGAAAAATTTTAGGGAAGATATTCCTAAGTTTTATGTTGAATTGATGGATTTGCCCCTTCAATAAGATAGACATGGGAAAAATTTTATGTTAAGCAAATGGATTTTGACCCTAAAATTAGAATGACTTCTGGTTTAAGAAGAGCATTAAAGAATAAAGATTAGAACGCTGAGAAAATAGAATCCTATTATAAATATAGGCAAGAGATTTGTGAGACAACTCACTCTTTTGGAAATGTGGATTTAGATGAGAAATGGAAGGAACTCTAGGATTAATGTCATCTATCTCCTATGTCTAGCCCTGATACAAGCAATTTGTAGACATAGGGTGGAGAGCCAAAAGCTAGAGCAAAATCTAGTCAAACATAGCAGGCCCTAGTGTAAACTTCAGTGGCAATCGCAATAACTATTTGGCCCCAATCTCTCAATACCATTGAAAAATAAAAGAGTGTGGTATCTTCACCACCAAAAGCTTCTCCATTAATGTCAGTCCTTGAGGTTCCCAGCTCTACACAAGCACCACTAGCAGTAGTGGTAAATGTTGAAGAGAAGGGAGCATAGCCAGAAGAAGAAACACCAAGGAAACATAAGAGGTTGAGGTTCCAACTTGATTCAAAGGAGAGGGAAGAACCCTCAAAACACCATTCATAGAGTACTTTGGTTGTTCTTTAGGTAATTATTGTTTCTCCTCCTTCTTCTCAATCTCTCTCTTCTCTTATAGGGGTGATGATTCCATCAGGCCAAATAATGTCCCCTGCCACCTCTGCTATGCCCATTTCTCATTTTACCCCATCTATCCATACTCAAGCTATATCATCACCTCACTTTTCCCCCTCTATCCCCAAGAAATCACCTCCTCAAATTTCCCCTAGCTAACATATGGCTATTCCATATGGCTTGCCACAAGGTTATCCTTTTGCAAGTGGGCACATTGCCTCTCCTTCTACCTTCCAAACTCAAGCAGATGCTACTAGGAAGGAAAGGGAAGCCCAAATGGAAAAAAAGAGGATCAAAGATAATAAATCCTTGGCTACACCACATCTGAGGTCACAATTTGACCCAATCTAGTAGCAACTAATGGTGACCCATTTGTCATCGAATATAGTCAAGCTAAATGAGTAGATGTAGCCCAAAGATTACATAATGAATGTAGTGGATATAGACATGTTCCTTTTTAGACCACAAGATAGGTTTGAGATACTAAATGAATCCACTTCTATAGTATCTAAAAATTATTTGAAAATATCAAAGAAGCTACAAAATATGGAGGCTGATCTAACCAAAGAGAAGGCAAACTGTAGCAGTTTGACTACAAAAATCAATACTAAGAATATTGAAATAGAAAGTCTTAATAAATAGTTTAAAAATAATATTTCTCTTCAGACTCACTAGGATATAGAGGCCCAAAATGATTCTTTGAGATTAGGGCTAATGCAGGTGAAAGATACGGTGACAACTTTAAGGCGAGAAAAGGTAGCATTTTAGGAAAAATGTCAGGAAAACCTGTTATAGGTTACTCAACTTCAATAAAAGCTATTGAATGAGTAGAATAATACCACTAATATATAGACCCAACTTCAAGTAGAGTGACAAATGATATAACAATTGACACTTGAGTTGGCTAATAGGTCAAATAATGTAGGGGTTTTGAATCTGGTTAAGGAGCTTTATGAATCAATATGGAAAAGAATCTCTGAGGAGATTATTTAGCTCAAAACTTCTCTAACCTTTCTACTAAATTCACATAAATTATGTGAAAAGGTTGAGACTTTAGTTGAAGACACTCTGTCTACTATTTTTGGGAGAGAGTTTGACTCTCAAATGATGCTGCAAAAGTTATATGATGCAAGTGATGGAACATTTTTAGCAGCATGGATTAGTGACAGAATGGTTGCTGCTAAAAAAGTGAATGAGGTTCTCAATTACAACTCCATAGTAATCAATTGCAGAGAGATCTTAGATGTGGTGAAGGAAGGAATCAAAGACATGAAACAACACATTGAAGATCTGGTGCAATTAGGTCTTCCTTCCCCTTTTTCTGATAGTAACATTGTGTTGATGATTGATGAGATTAAACCTTTGTTGTTAACCAGGAAAAATGATCAGGCAGTCTTTTAGGATTTAAGAGATGATTCATCGGTGCCTGAAGTAGAAGCTATTTTGATTCCCTTTTCCTAGCTAAAATTTAAATTGAAGGCTATAGTTCATATTTTACAAAAAAATTCACACAAGGATATCATCAACCTTGATTTAGCCTTCAACGAATTGCAAAATAAGCAGGGATTATCTGACAATGAGTGGTATGCTTATCAAATAACTTTACTAAAGTTATGATTTTTGTCACATTTGATCATGCGGGAGATTATGGATTTTTCTTTTTGAGAAGGCTCAAAAGTCCTCGGGGTCACCAAGCACTGTAGAGTAAAAAATGCTACATTTTTCATTTTTTGAGTTTCAGTTATGCACTCCAAGTTTTGTCCCTACATGCTTTGGTTTGGGACAATGAAGTTTTTGAATCAGAGTGTGGGATTGAATTTATTTTCACCTAAATTTTGTCTAAGTGTCAAAATTGAGCAGAAGCTGCCAAGTGTCATCAGCCGAGGCACATTTCATAATTTCTTTAAGTTGGTCAAAATGTGCCATTTGTCCCATAGTAACTCAATAGAGTGTAACAAGTGTTGGCATTTGTATCTCATGTTTATTATACATTTCAAAAGCTTCTTTTCAATAAGATTTTCTTAGGATCAAGTGGAAGGTTTCAATATGCTTTTATAAAATCAATGGAAGGTGCCACGTATCCCTAGCCAAAGAAAGTAGAAGTCATCACGTGTCAACATCTGAAATATCTTCACTTTGTTTCATTGATAAGTAAAGACTGTGGTGGGTCCTAGGTTTTATTTCTGAGGTAAGTGGAAGCTAACAAGTGTCACCATCTATGTAAGTATGAAATGAGGCTTGAATGTTTCTATAGCATAGACAGAGTGATGCAGAGACCAACAAGTGTCACCTTCCATAGGATTCTCAAAAGATAGCTAAAATCAGTAGAGACTGCCACATGTCCCTTATTAAAGATGCGTGAAAAGTGCCACCTGTCCCTATTCCCTTTTTGAAGTTTCTAGGATGAGAAGTGTTATGGGTCCCATTTTCTATAAGTTGTTAAAGTTTTGAAGAAGTAGACTGTGATAGATGTCAAATATGGAACACTCCTAAGCAAAGATACAATAAAGAGTATAGGTTACGTGGAAAGTGTCATGTGTCTTTGATAAGTGCTACAGAACATGCCAAGTGTCATTTTCCAGTGCCTCCTAAATAATAAGAAGGTTGTCAAGTAGAGTAAGGGAATTAACCAAGTGTCATCTCCCATTTGATAGTGGGAAGTGTCTTGTGTAGATCCAAGAAATATCCTGTGTTAGACACTTCCAGTTTAGTTAGAGTTCAGTTAGGCCATTGGATTGAGAATGTGTAGGCAATCTAGAGCTAATCCAATGCTATAAATAGGGGTGTAGAGATCACTAGAAGGATCATCAGAAGATAGAGAGAATTTTTTGTGACAAATTGTTATCAAAAGTTTTAGACTTTTAGCTGTGGCCAGTAATATCATTTGCCTTTGTTATGTTTTCTTGAGTTAGAAAGTTTGTATAATTGTGCATGTTTCTGTGCCTTTTATGTAACTAGAAAATTAATGAGAATACTAAATTCTATGCCTTTGTTGATATTATTTGTGTCATTTCCAAAATCATCTAAGTTGTGAGCCTTTGATTCCATCTATTTTCATCTTTTACATTGATCATGCCTTGTTTGCTCTTTAATGTAATTGAATCCTAAAGATAGATTCACTATGATTTGAGAATTAAGGGTCAAATTAAATTTAGGTGCATTGCCATAGTTAGATTTTATTTCATTGCATTTGTGTTTCTATTTAATTCATATCCTTTTCCCCCAAAATACTTTTGAGATAAAGAAGAACTAGCTTCTTTAAAATTGGTCGTTTCAGGTTGTAAGTCCCACATTCTTGAAACTTCCCATTGTTGGTGTTAGAAATAGCACAATTTTAATCATCAACAGTTATTTTTATTACTTTAATAGAGTCTCTATAATTTTCATGATGTCATCTTCATTTTATATGGAAGATGAGTATAGGTCTATGCCAGAAGACCCAATCCTTGCTTAATGTGCATATGTTTAGTATGGGGAGTAAATTAACCTAAAGTAGTCTTATGACCAACTAAGTACCTATATGACCCTAATATTAATCCAAAAAATTCCTATGCCTATGGATTTTCCCGAGTTAAGTTTTTGGTACATTGCTTAAGTCCCCTTAGTGAAGCCTCATGCCATGGCACAACTAGCCCAACACGGACCCTTATTCTTTCTCATCTGCACTTCAGGTGAGTGCATAAGGAATGTACCTTATGTGGATTGATTATTATATAGTCAAGTTTTTAAATAGTGATAAAAAATAAAATATCCCATGCTTTCACTTGGTTATAATAAGCCACCCCTAGACTTTCAAAACATTTTGATTCCATTGTTAGCATCCATGTTGAATTTTGTTTTTGTGATAGTGTGATAGAATGATGTACTGAATTCTCTCAAAACAATTAAGTGTTGGATATAATAGGTGTAAAATAGTTTTACATAGAAAAATATAACTTGAAAAGGATATAAACCAAGAAAATGGGTTCAAGACAACATATATGATGCTTTATATGAGGTCATTTTCTATGAGTTACCTAAGCATGTATACAAGTGGTTGGCTACATATTCAACCCATAGAAGAATAAGTTATAGATGGTGATATGAGTGGATAAAGGAGAACCTATAGAGGCCTGGGACCTTAGATGTTACTTGGACTAGAGTGGTGGCTAAATGGTGGTAAGGATATCTAAATAGCTATGTACTTAAATTTGTAGTATCAACTTATTGATGCTCTAAAGAAGTGAACCACTGATTTTTGAATGACCCTAGAGGCACGTTCATGAAATATTTAACACAGAGCTCAAGAATCTAATGGTTGATTATGATTTTGAAAATTTATGGATGGAAGGCTAAAATCCTTTGACATACGAGTTGTGTAAAGGGTAAGAGGGGGATGTGTAGGTAAGGCATAATGTAAGGGGATGAGAAAATTGACACATAAGAGTTCAAAAAATAAGCCTATAATAATAGATGACACTAATTGATGGAGGATATGGAACTTAGAAGTGTTGAGAGGACCTATAACAAATGGGAAGGGAATGGAGAAGGATCTCTTAAAAGACAAAAATAAGATGAGATGTATGATAAATTGATGGACCAAGATTGACACTTGAAAGGTGTGGAATTATTTGATTTCTTAAAAAATATGGTGACTAAGGATACACTTGACATTACTACCCCCTTTTAAATTATGGTGTATACTCATGTGCTAGATCCCCCACTTGAAGACAATATAAAATTAATTGTTGACCCTACCAATGCCTCAGATCTTAGACATTTTTTAGATTTAGTTTATAAATATTTTATTGAATATATTATTCCATACAAGGAGGTGAGTGCAACTAACTCTAGACCATTGAGCACTATCTCACCATAACAAAACTTGAATTTGAGTAACCAACATATCCAATGTTAGTAATGTAAGGTGGGAAACAACCCATAAAAATTGGTTTGGGACCAAACACAAGTAGATAAAACCAATGACATCAACTATGATAGTAGTAATGATGAGACCAATGCTTACCTTCAGGGTTGGGGGTATTGAAGGACCATCACTAGGATAGGTACTAAGGGAATAAGCACTTCAAGTATCAGTTAACCCCCTATTGTAGATCTACTATGAAATGTATAGACACCTCCTAGAGTATCATGGCATGGAAAATGTTGTGGAACATGTATTGAAGTGTGAACTATAGTGACATGTATGAGGCATAACCTAGTTGAAGTGTAAGGCTACTCAGTTTAAAACCACTTTAATTGATCACACCCACACCTAATATATAAATTTTAATCCCAATCAATCCATAGTTGACTATGATACTCTAAAGGATACATTATTGAAATAGATAGACATCCTAGATTTCAAACAATAGAGCATTTCCATGCTAAAATAAATTACCCAAGGACTCTCAAAGAGTGTGCACTTGTATGATGCATGATTCAAAACCCTCTTATCAAAGCTCTCATATGATATTAACCTTTCCTAACATGTGTAATGGTTCAATGGGAGGTTGCTTATGCCATTTCAAAGAGTGATTTCCATGAAGACTTTTACAAACCCTTGAGAAGTTTTTGAGGCTAAGCTCAAAACCTAGGTATTCAAAAGTGTAGACACTAGGATCAACCCATTTATGGAGGTGTAGATTACATCTATGACCTCCCAACTCCAAAAACTTACTTCTAACTCTATGTATGATGATCTAAGTTAACTATGATGCACTAAATTCAAAATAGAAGTCCACAATAGAATTAAATACTCATAGAGGAATGTGCACACTCTACTTCTAAGTTGTGAAGTATGTCAAGAAGAACATGATGTCCAATAATATTTTTTATTACAATGTGCTAACTTAGTCAACATAACCATTTAATTTCATATTTGTAATGCCTACATCCATACCACTATTGATTATTAGGTGATTGATAAAATTCATGAAAACATGGAAAGGGGCATGTGATAGGCTATAGTAGTAGTTAGAAGATAAACAAACCAAGGGAATGATGGATATGGCTAATAGAATACATGATTTGAGATGCAATGAGATACAAGAGGGCAAGGTCAAAGATGTGGTGGTATAAGGTTCCCACTACACTCGTGTTATAAGTGTGGCTTAAAAAATCATTATCATCATGACTGACCTACATGTCCCACATGTGGGTACTTCCAAGGGCCCTATAAGGTTAAATAATTCCCTAAAATTTACAAAAAGTTGACCCAAGGTAGGCCTATCATAGACAAGAACATATGGATGATCAATAATGAATAGAATATGGAAAAATGGACCCTATAGGCACAACATACACACATAAAGGTAGTCAAGGTGTAGGCAATTACTCATAGTGGATTAACCACTCAGACACTAGTTTTACCAGTACTTGAGTTATACCTTAAGTATGAGGATAAGGGTCAAAATGAATGTATAATGTAGCCTAAAACAAAAGCTACATCATATCTAGACCTAAAATTCCAAAATGATGTACTACAAGGCTATGATTATAATCCAAAATTTACAAGGGGATCTCCAATTAGTATAAGACCTAGAAATGCAGGATTCTACCTCTCAAAAGAAGTAGGATAGCTGAGAGTGTGATGTAAAAGAATTGACTAAGATCTTATGCCTCCTATAGATTAAGGGTATGATTTCCCTATTGAAGAACTCATTCCTTAAACACATAGGTCAAAATCAAGTTGAGGTCACCACACCATGCATAGAAAGGGTATGATGAGTCTGACACACTCAGAATGTTGAATATGACCAAGAACTTCTGGTGGATGCCACTATTGATTAATGGTCTATCTACAAGGTTATTATATACATGAGCACCAAGGTCAACATCTTGACTAAGACTTCTTGGGAAAAAAATGGGTAGACCATCTTTGAGACCTTACCCTTATGTGTTATTCATGGCCAATAAGACCTAAGCATAACCTATACCATAATTATGAAGAGCATAATTGTAGATATCATGGGTGTTAAATTATGGGCTGACTTTGAAGTCATAAAGTTAGAAGAGTAGGATAACTACTTGGGACTTCTAGGAAGGTCATGGTGTTATGAAAATAATGTAGTATACACTTAAAAAGGATCTACATGACCTTTGAAAATGGAAAGGAGAGGGTAGTTATACCTCTTTGAAATGACCAAGGACCCCCTATGTCAAGAGCATGGACATCAAATATGAAATCAACCATATCTATAACATCACAATGTAAGGCATCGAGACTCTAGAACCAAATGATGAAGTAATTCTCTCTTGCAAAGATGGAAATTTAGCATTAAACATAACATATGTTTCTTGTGACTGATGGGTCGAGGAAGCATATGAGACCATTGGTTGATGGTGTTTTTTAGTACAAGTAAAGGAACCAAAACTAGTAAAGATATTCTAGATATAAATTTATCATGCTCCTTAAATATGGGTCTATTATGACAAAAAAGTGGAAAAGAGTGTTTTGCCTTGGTAATGGAAAAATTTCTACACTCCCAAGATATGAGGGAAGTAATAATGTGGAAGATTATATCCATGGCATTGAGTCATGCATCTAAAAGGAGGTGGATAGAATGGTTGCACTAGTGTACCCACTAAAAAACACTATCACACATTAGTAGGTAGTGTAGAATCTTATCTACCAATTTGGTAGGATTTAAATGTAGTCATTTGTACCAGATTTCAAAAATTAGTGAGTAACTAGACATTTTAGCTTACTCTGATGACTTTCACCCCATACCACATGTATGTCCTTGTAAAGAGATGTGGACTATTTATAGTAAAAACACCCCAATAAATCTATAGGTGCACACCTTCTATAGAACCTTAACTACTTTGGCATGAGTGTGGCATGTACTCAATGAGATGCACCATGAAAAAGTAGACTGGGATGCCCTTAAGGTGCAATTTATTCATAACTTCTCATTTTCTTCATGTAATATTAAACTAACTGAGCCATTATAAGTAGTTTGAACGTTAGTGCTTGAGGATACTCCTATATTAGAAGAGCACCTAAAGGATATGTTTAGAAAAAATGGGTTAGCACCTCTAACCTTCTTTGAAGAATGAATTTTGAATAGTGACTCTAGTGATCAAAGCATGCAACTTGAAGAATTTGACAAGGAAAAAAAATTTAGTGTGCTAAGTTGTGGATAACACCCAAAACAAGAATACCCTACCCATTTTTGGGTAGAAATAACCAAGGGAAGTATACAAGTTGAGGATTCAAATTAGGAGAAGCATGAACCCTACAAAGTGCCATTAAAAACTACTAAGGTAGATATCAGTTTAAAGGGGGAACATAAAATTTCCACTCAGGGTGCCTATTGGTCTAACACAAAATTGGTGCATATTGTTAACCTCTTCAAATAATTCCAAGACCTATTCCCATGAAAGTATTAAGATATGAAAGGTACCCACCCATCCCTCAGGAAGATGGGCATAAAACTAGTCGATGGCATGAGACCCATCAAGAAGTAGCCTTACAAGATGAACCTAAATATTTATACCAAGATCAATATTAAGATCAATGTAGTCACAAGAGTTATCTACCTTGTTCAATAATCTAAATGGGTCAGCCCCATGGTCATCAACATCAAAAATGATGGGTGCATTCAAATTTGTGTTAACCATAAATTGTTGAACACTGCCAACTCCCTTCACCAATGAAGTATTAGATGACATTGTATGTTGCAAAATATACACATTTATTGATTAATTTTTAGGATACCATCAATTCCAAATCAAGGAAGATTACAATCCTAAAACCACCTTTATGACTAAATGGGGGTGTTTCACATATAACATGATGCCCTTTAAGCTAAATAATGTGCTAGCCATTTTCTCTTAGGTGGTGATAACTACATTTAAAAACTTCATTTACAAGTTCTTCCAAGTATATTTAGATAATTGGACAGTGTATGGGTTTGTAAAATATCACTATGAAAATTTTCTCCTAATTTTTAAAAGGTGATGATAGTTACAAATCTATTTGAATCTCAATAAGTGTGTTTTCACAATGCCATGTGTAACATTGCTTAGGCACATCATTCCAAGGATGGTTTACTCATTGTTCTAGCTAAGACTGTAACCATCCTTTAGTTTTAATCACCATCAATGCAAAAATACATTTGTGCCTTTATTGGGCATTATGGGTATTAAAATAAGTTCATAAGGAATTATGTCAGTATTATGGTGCAACTAGAAGAACTCTTATGGAAGGATGGCCCATTCTATTTGGGCGTAGCACAAGAAGATGATTTTGAGACCATGAAGCTAAAATTGGCAAGTGTGTTGATACTATAATTTTCAAATTGGGAAACTCCCTTCTATGTCCATGTTGATGCCTCTGGTACTATAATCGGTACCATTCTTGCACAACCAAGTGAAGGGAAAATGGATCATCCTATTTCTTTTACAAGTAGGAAACTAACTAAGGTAAAATAAAATTACACCATGACTAAGCATGAGGTGTTTTCCATGGTATATTCCCTATATAAGTTTCGATAATATTTTATGGAAACCCCCTTATCTTATTTACTAATCATGAGGCACTTAAGTACCTAGTGAATAAGTCCATTTTTAATGGTCACATTCGTTTATGGATCATTTTGTTTTGATAATTCTAATGTTTTATTGTAGTGAAGTCTGAAAAATAAAACTTGGTCCCAAACCATCTATCCTGCATTAAATTTGGCAATGTGCCAATGCCAATTGAAGATTATATACCTAATGCAAAAATTTACAAGATCCAACACATCTTAGAATAATATTTAAAGATCACTATATTTATGGCATACAAATCTACACCTTAGACCATGACAACTAAAGAAAAGAAGCATCTCATGGTTCATGCTACCCATTTTCAACTCATTGTTAGGGAATTATATAAATTAAACCATGACAATATCATACACTAATGTGTCCTAGATCATGAATGAGACTTAGTAATGTAAGAGGTGCATTAGGGGATTGTTGGAGGCCATTGTGTTGGAGACACCATATTTTAAAAAGTGCTATAATTAGGCTTGTGGTGGCCAACTCTCTTTCATGATGTAAAATAATATGACAAAACATGTGACATTTGCCAGCACACTAGAAAACCAAACCACCTAGATGATATTCCCCTAATCCCCATCCTTGCCCAGGTACCATTTGAAAAATGGGACATTGATTTTATTGGGCCTATTACTTTCATCATGAGGTAAATAGGTATAAGGTATATTCTAGCTACTATAGATTACTTCACCAAGTGTGATGTAGTGCCAACTATATACACAATATTTTAAAAAAAATTATCAATTATTAATGTTATTTATCTTACAAGAACCCATCAAGTCTCAATCTCTTTGAGTTCACAGTTTAAGGGGTACACTGAGAAATGGATGGGTAGACCATTAGTGATTCACAAGATTTTTGTCCCTTTTTCTAATTGTTATCTAAACACTTTTCTCCTAAAAACCATTCCCCTAAGATTTTTATCATATTTTACAAACTCTTCCAATCATTTCCCATATTTTATACCCCTTTCTTAATCCAAAACCCCTTTTGATAGTTTACATTACTAGGCTAGTTAGGTTGACCTTGTACTCTTATTAGTGAAACTCATTTAGGGTCTAGGTCAGATCTTGGTCAACCTAGCCCATGACCTAGTGAGTTTTTTCAATAATGATACTAGGTCAACTAGGTCGACTCTATTGATTAAATTTTTTTTTAGTGCTTAGGGTTAAATATTCCTATATATATATATACAATATCATTTTACCATTATTTAAAGAATAAAATAATAAGTAAAAGTTATCATGCATCTGCTTATCCACCATTCTAATTGAGGAGTAAGCTTAGGTTTTCATACTTTCTTTGGAGATACGGGTATTGTCTTGTGGATAAGTATTTTGGATTCATTGATAGGTTTTGTAGCCTAGATCTGATTTATCCTTGTCTTGTGGAGAAGGCTTTTAGAAGCACCTTGGCCAAGGAAAAGATTGAGGCTCAGTGGGTTCATCTTCAAAGATAATAATTCCTAACTTAGTTCTTCCTATGTAATAGTAGATAAATATGGATTTTTACTTCTCTTCCATGCATTATTTTATGTGAATATATATTTTTTGTGCATGTTTACTTATATTTTTTATTACCACCACTTTGTACCACAAGCTTTGGTGAACACTAGATTAGATTTTTTTGCTTTACTTGTTATTATTTTAGTGAATATGAAAACATAAGACTGAGGTTTATTCCATGGTTTTTCTTGATTGGAGGCTTTAAAACCCCCCTAGTATTATTTTTGTGATAATATATCCCCTAATTAGGTCTAATAGATATGCATATTGGTCATGTTCCTAATTATCCAATGTATCCCCAATCAAAAATGTATGTGGGATCTATCTTCTCCAAGTTAGGATTGATGTATAGATATGATACATTTATAATTGCATACATTTTGGTGGACCCTATGTGAAACTAACCCATTCAAGTTTTATTTCATTTTTTTTATTTTCTATCATTTTATTTATTATTTTTCTTTATTTGTGATACTAGGTCGATAAGGCTAGTATAGTTTCTAACTTCTATGCATAGGTTTAACACAGTCACATAAAAAATGACTATTTTTTTATGCATGTCTTCATTAGATACAAGTTACTAGGTCAAATATGTCAACACATACTCTTATTCAGATTTTAAAAATCATACTAGGTTGACTAGGCTAGTATAATATTCCAGATAGCTTCCAAAAATCATATTAAGTCGACCAAGCTACTATAGTCATCTTAACAGGGTTCAACAAATAAGGAATTATAGAACTAGGTTGACCTAGTTGACATAATTTTCAAGTAATAATCAAGGCACTTCAACAAGAATCTCACATTCCTCAACATCTTCTAACCCACCAATGTTACCTTCTCTTTCATTTCAGTTCTTCTTTACAGTTTTGTCTTGTATAGTTTGTAGTATTTAAAACTTCCATCATACAACAAACTAGGTCAACCTAGTTGACCTAGTTCTATATTATGTCTTTTGTCTGAAATACTAGGTCAACCTAGTTGACATATTTCTTAAATACCCTTTCTTCTATAGTATAGTAGAAAAATTGTCAACTATATTCTGTAATGTTTTAAAACACTATTGTCTGAACCAACTCTGTACTATGTTTCAAATTGGGAATTAATAATTATATTCTAGTAATTACTTCACACTTTCATTTTCAATTGTTTGCATGCTTAAATTAGATCACATAGTCTAATTAGGTCATTTCACACTTTCACTTTCAGTTGTTTGCATGCTTAAATTATCTCACATAGTCTAATTAGGTCATTTTTCAATATCTCATTTAGTTGCACTATTTTTATCTTTCTTACACACACTACCAAATCACATAATTTCAAAACACATTTAAACATTTATCTTACCAAGGCCTACCTACTTGTATTTCATCACCAAGGGGGAAGGTGACTTGGTTTTCTAGCCAAGTATATACATGTGATTAATGGTATATATTAGCAAAGCACCTGACACCCTTATCTTAATGGGATTGTGAAGTTAGGGGGTATGGCCCAATACCAAGCCAATACCTTTGCCAACACAAAACCTTTTCAGCCTAAACATCCTAAAACCATCCATAGATTAATTTCTAGTTCCCTACTTTCAACCAAATTTACTATCACACTTAAAATAACACTTTATAAATCTAACAAAAATTAGGATGACCATTTAGTTAGCATTGATTTTTCAGTTGATTTCTTGCTCTTTATTCATTATATGTTGTATTGCAAAAACTTGCATTGGATAGTGTTGGTGAAAGGTTTTGTGATGTGTGCCTCAATTGGATCATTCTCATTAACCCAATTTATTATTATTTAGCTCCATTTATTTCTTTCAAATTACATTGAAAAATGTTTCCCTATTTTAGTACATTGTCATTCTATTTAACATAGTTTATTACGAACTATTTGTTTCCCCTACCTATAGTATTGAGTCAACCTAGTTGTCTTAGTATTCATTTCTACCTCTTTGGATACAATACTACATCAACCTTATTGACTATGTATCCTTATTAGGCTATTATCTATCCCAATTTATAGTACTAGGCTGACCATGTTGACTCTGCATCCTTGTTCACTCAATTTTTAGACCCTATTTCCATTACTAGGTTAATCCAATTAACTTTTTACTCTTATCTCTCCCTATGTATTTCTATAATTTTGCATCTCCTTTTCCTTACCTAATCTCTCTCCTTAATCATGAACTTCTTATTTGAAAATAACACTAAGTTGAATTCAATGGATATGATGAGTTTTACCAACCCTAATAGGTTCTCCCATAAGAATCTTGTGTCTCCAATCCTAGATGAAAGCAATACTCATATAGCCACTTGCACAACAAACTATGGGACACCTCCTCATTCTTATTCACTTTGCAATCCTCTCTTCTCACTTTAATATCAACTAAATTAGAGTATACACCTGAAATTCTCTTCTTTATCACTAGTTTTCCTCAACTTTAAGGAAAGGATCCATCTACTATTTATGAACTCATGATAAGTGGTCAAGTTTAAAAGCATCATTCACCTTCTCCAAAATTCTCACATGGAATTGGGGATACTATATTATTTTCTTTCCAACCTCTTCCCTCTATCTTGACCCCTTCTTATACCATGACTTATTCTTCTTTGACTTCTTCTACCTTCATGCCTAGTATCTCTACTATCATGAAATGTTCTACATCTAGTGGGCCTTTTCCAAGACCCACTCTTTTTAATTCTTCCACTAGTGCATCATTTTATATCCATGGTAATCATGCTTCTAGTGTTGCTTCTTCTCATCCCCTTATTAGTCCATCATTTTCCACTTAAACAAATTATGCCACTAGTGCCTCACTTACTAGTAACTCTTCTCAAGATTATAATAACACTCATAATGGTACCCAAGCCAATACTACCAATTCAAATGCTTCAAATAATAATGCAACTCAGACCCATCAACTCTTATTAGAAACTCTTAATCAAATGAATGATTTTTAAGCTAACGATTCAAATCAAATGATGTAAGTGCAAAATCACCTTATCCATCTTCAAACCCACCCTCAACAGATGCCATGGGGCGCTCATAATCAAAATGTTCCCCCACATCCTCTTTGGAATTCTCATGGTAATCTTATCCCTTAACCTTGTCTTGTTAATAATATAATCAAGCATCTTCAAAATGAGACTTTTACATCTCAAATTGTTAATATCGATATAGGAGGTATCACCCCTACCATTTCTTATAATGGGTTAACTGATCCTACTATTGATTTAAAAACATTTGGAAATCTATATAAATGTTGGGTCAAATTAAATACCTTTTCCACTACCAAACTATTAGCCAAAAATCTCACAGGTGATCTTTTAGATTAGTACAACTAGCTTAAAACTCATTCTATTACTAGTTTGGAATATTTACTCAATGTTCTAGTCCAATAGCTCTAAACTAGTGATTTCCCTAAGAATACCTTGGTCCATTTTATCAATTGTAATAAATTTGGGAATGAAACTACACAAACTTTTGTTAAATGATAGAAGACCTTGTCTAACAAATGTAAACAAAATATGGTAGATGACAACCTCTTTCATCTCTTTACCAATGCTCTTTTCTCATGTTGAAATATCAGGTCTGGAATCTCTCTCCATGTATTTTGGAGGAATCTATTTACTAGGCTAATTGTCAATATTTCCTTATGCATCAATTCAAGTCATCCCAACATTCTATAACTACTCACACGTTACTTAAGAACAAGAATCATCATGCTACCAATGATAGTGTCATAGACTCTTATGATACCATTCAGACTATTCAAGTTGTTTTTCCTAACCAATATTCAAAATAAGCTTCCCCTCTTAACCACATCAATAATCATCATTTCTCTTCAATCAATAACATCAATGTTCACAAAATGTTATCATTGATAGAATTACTAAAACATCTACCAAGGCATCTCTCATGAGAACTTGATCCCTTTAATTTTATGAAATCTTATTATGATCCCAATACATTTTGTTGGTTTCATGCTAGTTGGGGTCATTCTCATGAGACCTACAGGTAGATTCATAATTTGGCTATGGATTTCCTTCTTGTCCTAATTTTTATCATGATTTTATCATTCATCAATGACAACAATCCTATGACATTTCTTTCAAATCCCATCAAATACATTCTACATCTCAATCTTTGAATTAGGTTAATGCTCATTTGGCCATCTATAAAAATCCTCTTCCAAATAACCAAGATACCTAAGACAAGCCTACCCATTCTACCAATAATTTTGATAGTCTTCTTGACCCAAATCATAAATAGAAGGTGGTCAATATGACTAATATGCAAAGGGTGGTTACTTTCATTGATCCTCCACCCATCTACACACCTCAATTATATCACACATTTTATGTTATCCAAGACTCTAATCCAACTCAATTAAATGAGTTGGGGCAAGATGACCTTATATATTTTGATGAACTAATTCCATCACCTCCCTTTTATAACACTTCTTATACTTTTTCTACCATCCTTCCATCTTCTTTAACTATCACTAATGATACTCAATATTCTATCAACACTTCTAATAATTATTAAACCATATCTACATCAATTGTTCCATCTTCTCAACATAATCTAAAAACTTTCCCTCCTATTAAACCTTCTACTTCTTATCAACATAAATTCACATGTACTTTGGCTCCTCCTTTTGAGGACCTCCTTCAACACTATGCACCTCTTTCCAACAATATTCTCATGAGTTATGATGAGTGGGATCCTAGCATGAAACTCACTAATCCCCTATATTAAATCCCATTTATTTAACTTATAAGGACATATCCACATCATCATAACTATCTCATGCATGTTTTGTTTGAAATGAACATCCCTCATCCTCCCCTAGCAGGACACGAAATCACCTTATCTGGATTAGAAGATAACATTCTCAAATATTGCGAAGAAATGTCCATACATGTTGATGAAATAGTGGAAACTTTTATTTCCCTCAAATTCACCATTTTTTATATGATTCTTGATGAGATTTTGCTTCATGTGGATGATCCTCCTCTATTTATCAGTGTCTAAATTGGTGATATCCAATTCAAGCATGCCTTGATTAACAAGGGTTTTAGCACTTGAATTACCTCTCTTGATTTTAACAAAACCCTTGGATAATCCAAATTCAATATTAAATCCACATGTAGCACATGTCAAGGCTATGATCGAAGGCAAATGCTTCTTTTAGGTTATGTGTGGCTCCCCATTACTATCTCACTTATCATCATTTATGTGAAGGTGATGATCTTTAATTTCCCTCTATCCTACAACATTTTTATTGTTAGGCCATGGACTCATCATATGAGAGAAATTACCTCTTCTTCTTTTCAATGTGTTAAATTTCCTCACAATGGAACCATCTATAAGATTTAGGGTGATACTAATATTTATAATTTTGAACAATTATAAGACCATGGTATATTCAAGATCCCTACCCTTGAACCCTTGCCAAGGATTCTATTTCATGAATCTCACTGATTTAAATTTCTTGTCAATTTTGCCTGTGGTTATAATGGTCACCCTAAAATCATTAAGAATATACCCCCTAACCTCCTTGATTCTGATGATGATGAATCGATGAGATTAATTTCAAGTTTAAAACATTAGATCTCTCACCTCATCTCATCTCTTAGCTTCCGACTTCTTTGCAACCTCATTCTCATCAACCACCTTGTGATGACATCCCTATTGTCTTAACTAAGACTCAATAATCCATTCATCACACCACATCAAATGACAAGGTCTATTGGGAAATCTAGTATTAACATTATGTAATGTTGTGTATTTACTATAAAGTAAATAGTACTTATGGCTTAGTAAATTAGTAATTAATATATTATTGGTGTAACAATAATATATTTGTTACACCCATGAATATATTAATGGGTAAATGGTTATTTGTCCTTCCTAATATTTAGGAAGTTATTTTGTCTATCTTGTTGGCTATATAGTAACCATTATATTGTTAAAATAATATATGATGTGTTTTATTGCTCTTTGTGTTTTGTTTTTGAGTATTTATGTGCAATTATTAATTATTTGGGTTTGGCTCCTTGAAAACACAACAATGGTATCAGAGCACTTATGAATTCCTAATCATTGTGTGACCATTGTGTGAGGTAGTAATAATGGTTCTATAAACATATATTTATAGACTGAATTTGCTATAATAGTGTAATATGATGAGTAGAATGTTTATCTACCAATACAGTGTCACTATGTGTCACTTCTATAGATCCTTATAGCCATTATTCACTACTACAAAATATTTACTCAATTTCACACATTTTGAGCACCATCAAATGTTCAACATAGTTATTATAGATCATTTACAAGTCTCTACATAGTTGGCAGGTTCATGCACTTCCAACATAATTGTCACTCCATCACACGGCTTTTACCAATCTCCACAATACACCACCATCATGTTCCTCTTCTTTTAGCATTTCATTCACCATCAAGCATGCAAATTAACATTGTGCAATCTTTTCTATAAGATTTTATTATTTTATAGTAGTCGTCTATTCAATGTGTCAATAGTAATTGACTATAGTTCATATGTTTATCTGGTGGATTGATTATTGTTTTAGTTGAGTCTAATGTCATTTTTTAATATTGAGAGTTCATGCAATTGAAATAATTCTTGTCTTATCATTTATATTATGATTATAAAATATTATTTTCATTTCTTTTTATTAGTTGTGTTTTGTAGTTAATTAAAGTCTCTTAAAAATAATGAGTGTTAGAGATTTTATTAATTAAAAAAATCTATATAAGTATGTTTTTTTAATTACTTTGTTAAAATTAAGTCAAAGTTCCATTTGTTAAAAAAGGGGGATTTATTTTTTGTTATTTAAATTCCAAAAATGTCAAAAAATTTATTCATGGTTTTTTAAGGTCATATTCATTTTCAAAATTATTGAGTCCTATCTAGGTGAATATTAGGGTCTTGTTTAGATGATTATTAGGAAAAAAATCTTTATAAAGGATATATTATCGGTTTAAGCCGATGTCCTATGAGAGTGTCTTAATGGAAAAGTTTAATCATATTGAAAATTTTGAGAGAAAATATTTCCATGCTTGTTAAGTATGAACTCAATTATTTCTAATCAATAAAGACCTGTGGGATATTATTGATGGAAATGTAAAAAACCCAAAGATGTCGATGAAGTAATAAAATGGGAGAGAAAAGATCAAAAAGCTATAGTAATCATTGGATTAGGGCTATCTGATGCTTATTTGCATCATATTAATTTGTCTAAATCCTCAAATACAATTTGTCTAACATTAAACAAATTGTTTGGCTCACAAACTAGAAGCACATCAATTGCATTGAAGCAAAGATTGTTTGATCTCAAAATGGAAGAAGGTGACAACGTGGTGGAAGACATCAGTAAGTTTTGTTTTATCTCAAATAAATTAGCTAGAATTAAACTTGATGTACATGATGATGATGCAAAATTATTTTTATTAAATAGTATGCCACCCAATTATTCTAATATAGTATTTACATTGAGTAAAATCAATCCTAGTTTAGAATATCTAATTTCTTCTTTACTTGATGAAAAAAAAATAACCATGATTGTTGAACTAGAAGAAACTAAAATGTATGGTAAAACCAAGAAAGATAAGGCATTTATTAAGAAAAAACTCTAACATGGAGCAACTTCCAAAGATACAAAGAAACCACTCACCTATTTCTATTGTAAACAAGCTAGTCACATATATATGAATTGTAGAAAAAGAGCACAAGATTTACTTGATGGAAAACTACAAGAAAATGCCATGGCCATAGATGAAGAAGAAGATAATAATGAGCAAACAAATACTGTTTACACAAAATATCTAAGTGAAGAAGACTATGTATATTAATTGAATGTACTAGAGGATGGAGGACACACAGATGAAGGAGGTCTTTCAACGACCTCTCATTAGTCACCAATGATAGGGATGCACAATTATGTGGTGACTTAGTGTGGTGTGATATTTTTAGTTTTTCAATTTTTGTGGTAATTACATTTAATTTTCAGCATGTGTGAAAATAAGAATAGTTGTACCTATTCACATGTGAATATATTCCCATATAACCCTTTTGTATTTACATTAGATAATGTTTATCTAAAAAAAGCATTGTAATAATAATGATGAAAGGTTAATGGTAAAATTGGTAAAACTATGTTGTAAGGTTAGTGGTGAACCTGAGAAAACCATTTTGTAAGGTTATTGGTGAACCTATTAAAACCATTTTGAAAGGTTATTGGTAAACCTGTGAAAACAAACTATAGATGAGTGTGAATTAATAAATGTGTGATGACACATGTATGTGAATAAGATAATGAGTACATGAAGGTGGAGTGTGATAAAATTAGAAAATAGAGATATATTGTACCATGTAAAAACTATGTGGGGGAATGTTGGGAAATCTAGTTTTAACATTGTGTAATGTTGTGTATTTATTGTAAAGTAAATATTACTTATAGTTTAGTAAATTAGTAATTAATATATTATTGTTGTAAAAATAATATATTTTTTATACCTATGAGTCTATTAATGGGTAAATGGTTATTTTTCCTTCCTAATATTTAGTAATTTGTTTTGCCTACCTTAGATGATCCATTCTCAGAAGGTCTAGTTTAGGCTAAAAATGTTGGCATTATTTGTTATCATTCCTCTTTATTTTAGTCTTTTAGTATATATTCCCATATTCCATCCTATATTTTTAATAATTTTAGTATTTTTCCTCTTTATCTAAGGTATAGATGGTGTAGACACCCCCAATTTTTGAATAACCTCGTAAGATTATGATTATGGATCATGTTATGGCTAGTCCCTATCACTTTGATAGATACCATTACCCCTCTAGCCTACTTATCCTTGAGATGTATACAACTATCATTTAGCCTTCTATGGGCCCTACCCCTCCCTCTATATATCCCAATTTAGATCCCATTCCCACTCTTACTTTAGTTGAGTCTCTTCTTTCTTTAGATCTTATTGATCTTTTAATCAAGCCTTGTCTAGACTCTCCACCAAAGCCACCTTCTCTTGGTGATGGTTTGCTCCCTTTATCATAGTTGGCTTCTTCATTGACCAAATGGGTTTATTAGTCTTATTGTGACATTCATAAATTTATTGATCATTGTACTAGAGATTGTTCCCTATACCAAGCTCCCTCATCTTTTTTTACACCTCATCCTATGAGTACACCTACCAAGACTAATCAAGTGTATATGTTTCTTCCATGACATAAATAACCATTTATCCATGCATTGTCACAAGCTATAATAATATTTTAACACCTTGCATCCCATCACTCCTCAACCCTTACACAAGGATATACAACCCAAAAGTATTACATGAATATCTTCCTAAGTATGATGAGGTATATTTTATCTAGCTTCAATGTGGTACACATCATACTGATCATTGCCACATCTTTTAGCAGTATCTTAAGGATCACCTCTTAACCATTCCTTCACCTTATACCATTCCTCCCATAATCCATTCTTGTGAGAAGTTTCTCCCTTCTTCCCCCATGTTTCCACCTCATATGGTTCCATCTCCTCCTATGGTCCCTTCTTCACCTACTATTCCTCTACTCGTGAGTCCCTCACCTATCGATATTTCTCAACCTATGAGTCCCTCACTTGTGGCATCTTCCCTACTGATGACCCCTTATTCTCACATAGAAACCACTCCTATGCATTCTCCTAAGCATCCCCTATATGATAGCCCTCATTAAATGATCCTTCAATCATTCCTACATTTTCTATCAAGGAGATTTGATGTGAAGTATTTTCCCAACTTTCACTAAAAATACATGAGACATTAGTTGAAGTTTGCATTAAACTTCACAGAGACTTATCAAATTTTATGGATAATGTGTGTGGACAAATATATTAGTATTTATGAACACATGCATGGTGTTCTTACATTTTATTTTGATTAGACATGCTCCAACTTTACATTTATCTATTTTATATCATTTGACATTATGTCAAATTCTTATCTATCTTACATGGTGACTTTGGTTTCACACTTTATATTACTTGTGATGTCATTATGTTCTCTTAGGAATTTACTTTTCCTCAGTGCATTCTCTTTTTTTCTTAAGTTCATTTCTTATGACTCCCTCATTATTTTTCCTAATTGTTTGCCATTTTATCTCTATAAAAATAGATAATTGCTATTGTGACTTGGTTATACAAACCTTGCTTATTTTAGTCATTCCTTCTCTACCATATGATTAGTTAGAAAAAAATTCATCTCATTATACTCTACTTCTATTGGTCCACTTTGGATCTCCTTTAGTTCCCCTTTATTGCCTTTCACAAATTAAGCATATACATATATAGAGACTTGAGATAACATGTTGGTTCATAGTTAAGCCTGAGTGTTCTAATCAATATTATCTTTGGATATTTAGCTTATTTTATCCAAATCCTAAAGCTCATTTGTGTGTATCACTCTATCTCTCATAATTCATAATTTCAAGTCTATATGGAGGAAGAATCTTAAAATTCTTAAAAACATTCAAAATTCAAATCATCTAACAAAAGGTAATGATCTAAACGGCAACATTAAAAAATATCAAAAGTCAATTCACACTAAAAGAGGTGATTCTAAGCACATCTCCTTGTTTTATTTGAAGATCAAACTTCAAAGTTGGCCTCACAATAGAGTAAAGGTCTATTAGGTGCGGTAGACTAGTAGATTAGAAAATGAGAATTAAAAAATATTTTAGTGCTACCTACTTTCTCATGTAAGCACCCAATATTCACAGTAGATCAATGGATTTTTAAGGAGCCTGAGTAATGGGGAACACATCATATGAATTAGGTCCATTTTAATTTTCTTTTTCAAAACTACCTACATGAGATGATCTTATTATCACACTTATTTTCCTACATAGCTTTGTGTCTATAGCAAATAGGTATCCTTTGTATATTGATGGTCACTAATCACTTAGTTTATTATCATATCCTTATCATGCCTCATGTATCCTAAGTTATTCTCATAATATGCCTACATTATGATTTTTACCCTTTTTTCACTCCATACAATCTTAATATTTCCACTTGATAAATATTTATTTGTTCATTGATCATAAGATTCAATTTATGAGTTGCATTGTAAGACCATGGATAGGACTTGGACTACCTCACAAATTACCAAATTTTCAATTACCATTCCAAACATCCCCTTTTTCCATATTTTCACATTATTTCCATCTCATTGGTGTTCCTTTTGTAAGTTAAAATTTAATATCATGGATAGGACCTAGTGTTCCTCACAAAATTTTCTAATATCCAAGTCACAACAAAATTACATGTGTAAAATATGAGATGAGATGTGATTTATTATGAGTTACACATCATTGGCATGTTGCCCATCTTGGTTTAGTATGTTTTATTATTACTTCACTAATATTTCATCTTTTATCTTATTTTATGATTGTATGTAATAATAAAACCATTTTTATTAATATTTTCATACTTCCCAACTTGAATTAGTGCGATTAAATTACAACCATATTTTACCAATTTTATTCATTTTTATACTTCTCAACATGATTTAGTATGATTGATCAACTTAATTGATTTATTTTTATACCATTATTACTTTACGTGCTTTCTATTTTAGTACATTATTTTCATACTTCCCAATGTGATTTAGTGTGATTTTACTTATTTTAATTTGGTTTCACTCTTTCTCATGGTTTAAAAACAAATGTTTTCCCTTTGGTTTACCACTCTTTGGTTTCTTATACTTCATCATTTTTTTATTACACATTTCTCAATGTGAAATAGTGTGTATTACATTTGTTTTAAATTAATTATACTTTGCCAAGTCTTTTTTGCCTATTTATTTTTAACCATGCATGTGTCCTACATAATTCTAGAGAAGAAAATGCAACACGTATATTTCCTATAGAATATACAACAAATAAAAATACATGTGCTAGAAATAAATATATCCATGCATCCACAATGACAACCATAATACAACACATAAGATCAACATCTAACTATCAAAATAAGATATATATATATATATATATATATATATATATACATACATACATACATACATACATATATCATGTGTTTTTGATACAAAATTACAAAAATACATCACTCTAGCTCTAAGACTAGGCTTTATCATGTCTATAATGTGGTCTCACCATGTTTCCCATAGATGCCTCAAACATTCTCCTCTAAATAGTATGTTATAAATAGTATGTCTAACATCTTAATCCTATTACCTATCCCTATAGGTTGGCCACCTGGGCTTGTACCTATCTTGGCTAAATAATGGTAACCAAATGTGTGGCTCTCTCTTGAGCCAAGGCATGTCATGACTATTCCTCTATTTATCCCACCCCTACTAGTGGCTTTAGCCCATATTTGTGTGCCTATATTTGCCTCATAACCTCTCTTACTTTTTAAACTAGCTCGCCTAAGCTAGGGCAGATTGTACCATAGGATCATCTAATGTCGTAGGGTCATATGGTGTCATCACCTCATCTAAGATATCATGGAGTGTTCCCCTCACTAGGGATCCCCATATAATCTCCTCCTACTCCATAAGATCTACTAAATTCAAATCAGATGGAGGTTAGATCACAAGATATATCTCAAAATCTATCTCTTTATAATCTATCAATCAAACCTTATATAATTAGTATTTTATTTTCAAATATTAAACAAATTACAACCATTTATTTCTTGTCTAAGTGTCACCAAGCATCATCTCCCTATCTAGTTGACTACCAAACATGGTCTCTTCATCAACTCATCCTCTAAGTACCTCATCTATGGAATGCCTCCCAATCATGCAAACCCTGGGTCACCACCCATTCCCATCTCAAGCCTCACCTTAATGGTACCTATATAAACCAACTCTACCTTAAGCCAACTGATGGGTCATTTTGGATGACCACCCTTTATGTTGTTTCTCATCATTGACATCTTTATCGATGGTGAGATTGAGGTGGTTTCTACTTCTCTTGATATGGTACCAACTATGGTACCTATAGTAATCCTATATCCATGCCCATTTCCTCTCTAGCTACTGAACATCATTTTTGACCTATCCATGGTCTCTCATACTACAGTCTGATCTCCATTCTTGAAATTGGTGTTTCTCCTCATCCTTTCCCCATTAGCTTCTTGCATGCCTAGCCCAAAATGTGGGCACCACAATAGGAGCTAATAATTGAGGGAGTCTAAACTATCCTAGTAAGCATACCACTAGATGTAGCTCTACCCACTAGGTGTATTGGCCCATGATCCATATGCATGTTAACTCTAGTGCCACCATCTTCCAACTTGGCCAAACTATCATAATGTGTGCATAAGGTTTCCACATCATCTCTCCTCATGTGACCATCTATAGCACTAGCACATGGGGCACAAATTGTACCACTTGATCCTATCTCCATCTCAACACCTAAGCTAATTGATCATAAGCCACATGGGGTAAACCAGCTATTAATACATCAAAAACCTCTCATATATCTAGGCACTCAATAATATCATTAGTCCCATGGTCTTATTTCCTCTAGATAGCATCCCATATATATCATACATGAGTTGAACCCAAATGATATAACTTAAGTCATAAAGTACCCCCTAATCTAATATCAACTAACACAAGTCTATCACATATAATGGTACCTTTCCATCTGACTTATGACATATCACTCATGTTATCACAAGTCCTATCACAACCTTCTAGATATCCATAATCTGGTCTATTTAGACATCAAATAGATTCACCCTTAGACCTAGGTAAATCATATCCAAGTAAATTACCTATTTGTATAATTCTCATCTCTCCTCTTAACCCTCTTATATCCATATGATCATTGCCATCTCTCTTATAGGAAGTCCAGGTAAAGCATGGACATATTCCAAATTTATATCAACCTCAATGGTATCCCCATCCAACTAAAGTTATTACTTAAGAACTCCTAGGCTCCTAGGAATGTGACCACTAGATCTACACTCAGTAGAACTCATTGCATCTCCATAATTCCTCCTAAGCCTAGTATGACCAACCTATCCCAGTCTACCTCTATCAAGCACTCCAATAGATTATGTAGACATGATGCATCCACTAATAAGTATAATCTCTAGTGCCCCTGCAACCATCAAATAACAAATGATGTATTAGACCTCCATGTTACTTATAATCAAATACATTCTTTTAAAATTTAACAAAAATAAACCTAATTTGCCTTAATCTATTCATTTTCTACCAAATTCACATATTTTTAGCCTACTTGGCCATTTTAGTACTTACTCAATTAACTTGGGCCTTAAACATACTATTTTGTCTAATTTATTACATTTTAATACTATACTAGACACTTAGTCTCATACTAAGTTGACCAATAGTACTAGATCAACCATTTGGATTTAACAAACTAAGTCGACCCTTTTATTTCCCCCCTTAGTACTAATTTGAAATTTTGGATTACTAAACTAAGTTGACACTAGGGTACTAATTCATCCCTCTACCTAAATCAACTAAATTGATCCATACCTACTAAGTTGGCCATGTCAAAATCTGATTTTTCAACCTATTAGGTTGACTGGATCAACCTAGTTCATTTAGACTATCAACTCTTTGGCCCCTAGTAATAAATGCCTTCAGTATTTATTACTTTGATTCCTTTCAACCCATTTCCCTATTTGGCCTCTAGTACCCTTAGAAAATCTATGGGGTTCATTCTAGTTTCTATAATTGGTCTAATTTATAAATTTATATAAAATACTTAATTTCAATTAAAATACTTAGTAATAAATTTGAAATTCTTAGTTACCTACCTATGCTACACATGTTGTGGCCATAAGGCATCTTCCTCATCTTAGTTATCATCTCCTCACCATATTGGCTCTTTCAGATTTCACTAGGTCTCTCAGAGCTCTACTTTTATCTCGGAATAAGTCAAATAATAACAAATGACTTTCTTTTTACCCTATTATAAGTTTCTATTCATAAATTTTCACCTTTTAAATATTTACCATCAAATTCCTTATTTTGATCATATCTTCATTTTTACTCTCATTTTTTGAACCGAAAAAATTTATAGAATCATGACATTGTAGATAATATTTTCCACTACTATATGCCTATATTCCAATTTTTTTGATTTTTACTCTTTTTTTCACTAATATCTATAGGTTCACCTAATGTTCATCACATTGGACACCTTCACATCTCTCATAGCATCCTTCTTTATCTACAAAATTAAGGTAAGTAAATATGTGTGTTTTTTAATTCTATCCTTTCATTTATATTATTTTCTCCTTGCTACATTTTACTTAGCATCAATGTTATGTGTCATCATGTTATATTCCTAAAGAACCATTATGTGTTTCATTTACATGACACATGATGAGATTATAGTGGGGCATATTTATATACATAACATTTTAAAACTATTATCAATTACTAATTCTCTTTATCTTGAAGGAACTCATTGAGTCTCAGTCTCTCCAAGTACATGCCTTAAGTGGTGCACCAAGAAAGGGGTGGGCAGACTATTAGTGCTTCAAATGATTGTTTTCCCTTTTTCCACTTGTTATCTACACACTTATCTCCTAAAAACTATTCCCCTAAGATTTTTCTCCTCTTTTGCATACTCTTCTAGTCATTTCCCATCTTCCATACCCCTTATCTTAACCTAAAACCCCTTTCAACGGTTTATAGTATTGATAAACTACATCAACCTTTTACTCTTATTAGTGAAACACATATAGGTTCTAGGTTATCTCTTGGCCAACCTACCACATGACCAAATGATTTTTTATCATTAATGATACTAGGTTGACTTGGTTAACCCTATTGACTGAAACTTTCAAAAGGGATTAGGGTTAAATTTGCCTATATGTACAAGATCATTTTACCATTATTTAGAGAAGAGAATAAGAAGTGAGATCTATTTTTCATCTTCTTATCCACCATTATACATGATGAATTATCTTAGGGTTTCATACTTTCTTTGGAGATACGTCTTGTCTTGTGAAGTAGTTTTTTGGATGAATTGATAGGTTGTGTATCCTAGATATAATTTATCCTTATCATCCTTACATACCACAACAACATCTTGCAAATCACATTATCCAAGGGAGATATTAAGTCTCACTGAGTTCATATTCAAAGGTAAGTATTCCTAACTTTGTTCCTCCTTTATAAAAGTAGATAGATATGTGTTTTTACATCTCTTCTATGTAGTGTGATTCTATATACACTTGTTATCTACACATTTATCTCCTAAAAACTATTCCCCTAAGATTATTCTCCTATTTTTCACACTCTTCTAGTCATTTCCCATATTCCATACCCCTTTTCCTAACCTAAAACCCCTTTTGACATTTTATAGTACTAGGTCAACTACGTTGACCTTTTACTCTTATTAGCAAAACTCATTTAGGGTTTAGGTCATCTCTTGGATGACCTAGCCCATGACCTAGTGAGTTGTCATTAATGATACTAATTCAATTAGATCAAACCTATCAATTGAAACTTTTATAAGGGATCAAGGTTAAATTTGCCTATATATACAAGATCATTTTTTATTATTTAGAGAAGAGAAGAAGAAGTAAGATCTATTGTTCATCTACTTATCCACCATTTTTCTTGAGGAACAAGCTTAGGGTTTCATACTTACTTTGGAGATACATATCTTATCTTGTGGAGAAGTATTTTAAATGCATTGATAGGTTGTGTATCCTAGATTTAATTTATCCTTGTCATCCTTACATACAAAAAAAATCTCTTGCAAAGCACCTTGGCCAATGGAGAGATTGAGGCTCAGTGGGTTCGTCTTTAAAGGTAAGTATTCCTAACTCTATTCCTCCTTTATAAAAGTAGATAGATATGCATTTTTACATCTCTTTCATCCATTAGGATTATGTATATATTGATGTGAGTATATGTTTTCTATGCATGTTTACTTTTATTATTTATTACCCCCACTTTGTGCCATAAGGTTTGGTGAGGACTAGATTAGATTTATTTGTTTTACTTGTTATTAGTTTAGTGAATATGAAAACATAGGACTTAGTTAGGGTTATTATGGTTTTGATTAATTTGATACTTTTAAACCCTTCTTAGTATTATTATTGTGATAATAAATCCCCTAATTGTGTCTAACGTATCTACATATTGGTCATTTTATCAATTATTTAATGTATCCACAATTAAAAGTGTAAACAGGATCTATCTTCTTAGAGTTAGGATTGATTTATAGATCTGATGTATTTTTTATTGCATACACTAACCAAATACTATATATCCACCACAGCAATAAGGTTCATTTGGTAAAATATCATCAGTAGGTATGGATTCCTACTTATCTTGGCTAGTGATTATGGCATGCATTTCATCAAAAAAATAGTTAAGATCTTACTATTTGAATATATGGTGATGCACCATAAAATGATACCCTACTACCCCCAAGCTAATGTCACTGTAAAATCATTCAATAAAATATTGGGGATATACCTCAAAAAAATTTATGACATTGGTCATAAAGATTGGGATGATCATGTGTTAGCAATGTTATGCACCTATCGCATAAAATACAAGTGCCTAAACAAGGCCACACCATTATGACTGGTGTTTGGAATAGAGGCCATTTTATCTATAGAGTTCCTAGTGCCCTAATTATGCATCATGTATATTGCTTTATTGGATGACCAAGATTATTTAACCATACACTAGGAAGATTTAGAAATTTTGGATGAGACATGCACCCAAGCATGATGGAGCCAATAGATAAAGAAGACCCACCAAAAGATATGGCATGATAGGCACATCAAACACAAGGCATTTATAGAAGGTGCATTGATCTTGTTATATTATTCTAAGGAGCTAAGACACCTAGGTAAGTTAGATATTAGGTGGATGGGACCTTATATCATCCATAGCCTCTTGGAAACTAGAACATTTGAGCTATGCATGTTGAATGGTGAAATGCTCCCTAGGCATTTCAACAATAACAAATTAAACTTATACCATCACTAAGATGGTTCTTGCACCATCTAACATCAACTTTTAGGTTAAAATTTAATCACTTTGTCTTGTGACCATGATAAAATTAGTGAAAGCCATATATTTTCTTTATGTTCTATTTTTTAATGTTTTTTGAATAATAATGGCACTTTTAGGTCCACAAGAGAAATTTTATGGTGCCTACACCTGCATAAATCCAATTGGGTGAGTCAATCTTGATCATTTTTTATGCAACTGAGGCTAGACACCTATTTTTTTGGGCATGTGTGAAGTTTATTAGGTTAAGTAAACCATAAATATGAATTGATGAGGAAAAGTGCATAAGGTGTTCATGTGTAAGAGACCAAGAGGATACAATGAGGCATTAGAGGACTAACACAAGGATTTGTATGGGATAGGGAAGGCCAAATAAAGAGATAGTAAAGAATAGATAAATTGACCAAGAAAGAGAGGAATTATTGAAAGGAAGTGCAACATTAAGAAGAGATGGAACCTATGAGGTTGAATTACAAGCATGTGAAGTATTGTCCCTAGGTAACCATAAAGATGGAAAAGGTCATGCCAAGATGAACATAGTGCAAGATAGTGACCATTGTGATAACTATCACCCACCCAACAGTTAGAGGGAGATGACCATTTTAATTACCTATCACTTCCCCAAATAAATTATTAGCAGAGTTAATGTTATAATAGTGGAAGAACAAAGATCTACATTAATGAGTAAATGATAGTAGATTTTAGTATATTTCATGGGTTTTAGTAGATTTTAAGGATTTAATATGATGCTAGCCATCAATTTGGTAGATGATAATAATGTATAAAGTTAGAGATGGTTGAGTTAGGAGGTTTACTATAATTTTCAAGAGATCATAATAGAATAAGGAGTTGAATCCACTAAATAATAAAATACTAATAGAGAGGAAACCAGTTCCCCACATTCCCCTAAGCTGGAATGAAAGAGAAAGTAGAAGATTACATTTTGCCTTGAGGATAAAAGGAGGAAAGTAGAGTGAATTTGACATAAAAATAAGGAAGATAGATTTTGATAGGATAATAATTCTACCATAAATGGGGTAGGAATCTCAATAGCTAAACATGTAGTCATATTTCCCATGGCTGTAAATAAGACCAAACATAATTTTAGGCTTTGGTAGGATCAATTAGCTACACTTCAATCGTAGTAGGTTTAGGATGGGGAATAAATGACTGAGAAAAGGTCTACTAAAAGTGTACAAATATGTGAATTAAGTGAAAGTAATTAGGGAAGCATCCACCATAAAACTAGAGGTGCAGACAGTAGAGGGAGTGATCATTATAGAGATAGATCCAACTTCAAGGACCAATCTCACCTATAAAGAGATGGAATGCCCAACAGAATTCATGGTGGGTGATAAGTGGGTATCACTCACCCACATATGCAAGTTAAAATATTATAACCATAGGACATGAAACAAAATTTAGTAATTATACAAAAAATGGATGGTAGACATAAGCAAGAATACCAAGATAGGCACCATGCTTTTTGATGTATCCATTAGAGAGAAATTAACATGGGTATCACATAACTTTTTGAGCTACCAAGCTTCATCAAGCCAGAAAAATTCGTATATTTCCTTCTCTCGTGAGTGCATGGTGATCGGTTCTATTTTTCTAAATGGTGCATGCTCATTTATTTAATCCACATAAGCATAATCATAGGGATACCTATCATAGGAGTAGATTTACAAGAGATAATGGAGGATGATGTATAGGTAAAAAAGGTAACAAAAATATTGAGCTACTACAAGTCAAGATTTACATTTCTTATCAAAGACATCCAAGACCCCATCACAAGGGTAACATTACACCTAGTAAGCACCAAACATTGCCCTGGTGTCTGATGGTCAAATATAAGTAAAACCTTTATTTTCATTTCCCACCACATGGTGTAGGGAGTAATGCTCAAAATTTACAAGTTCACAATAGAAGAGATCATAAATAATGTCAAATAATTCCATCAAGCACATAAGACCTTCTAGTGGGGATACATGTTTATCCTAATGGTAAGGGAGGAGATATGTGTGTTATATGGAAATTATGACCACCTAGGGGTATTTCCACCAAGCCACAAATCCCCAAAAATGAAGTATCAGGACTTCATCTACCCCACATCTTCTCATAGAAATATATAACTAGAGTGTAAGGGTGGTTCGACAGGTATGTGGAGGCCTTTATAAAGGAGTGGTGTATCCTATAATAACTCCCTTAGTAACTCATGTGAATGATGACCTTCATCATGATGCAATACTTTTATGTGGTGTGCCTAACACTCACAAATGGAAATTTATAAAGTTGGCTCCAGTTACCTTACACATTCTTAGCCAAATATTTCTTGGTGGCATTGAAGAGAATCCCAAACATGTAACAAATTAATATTCAATGCAAGGTCATAGATCATGGTAGAAAGATGATGAGGTGACAATTTATGCACCCTAGAGATAAATTTAATGAATAATGAGGAGGATGATAATAATAGGCCTAGCATCCATCCCCTCTAAAGGGTAATAATAAATGGAAGAATTTTTAACCTATACTATGAGATAAAACCATGCAAGAAGGGCAGAGATCCTAGTAAAGATGATGATCACCCCCTCATAGTCGGTAATGAAGGAAAGGATGTACCAAATCTATAGGTTAATTCACTCCAAAGGAAGTGGGGTGAAAATTTTTAAGAGATCATGGAGTGCATATAGTTGAAAATAGCATTTAAAGAACAAATTGTTTAACCCACCCCAAAGAAGCATCTGACATTCACGCAAGATGGTGATTTTTATAACAAGCATCAAAAAAAATACTAAGGGACCTATAGCATTCCATAATAAGACCTTTTTATATATAAAAATAAAACCATCCCTATCTCCCATTATAGAAGAAGAAACTAAAGAAGATAGGGTAGGGATTTATATCCTATAAATAGGGGAAGGTGAAAAGGATATCAACATTAAAAATGTTTAAGAGGCCTTGTAAAGTAGCATGACTATTGTGTTAAAAGTAAAAGAGGAAATAGAAAGCCTTACATCTAAAAGCACCTTGTTTATGATCCTACCTTTGAAACTAGCATTGACATCTAGGGATAAGGCTTCCCTAATGACCCCTCAAACTATCAAGGAGAAAAGAGTGGCCTAGAGGAAGATAAGACTCAATGATGAAGATATAAATTGGGATTTGGTGCCTAAAAAAGTAAAAATTTGATCAATAATAGAAGGCCAATCTAGATAAAATGGCCCTAAAGTTTCCCTCAAGTGTAGGACCAGAACTAGAAGTGGTCAAAAAGCTACCAAGTGACCCCACTAGATAAGCAGAGGAAGCTACAAAGGCACACCCAAGTAGTGAAGGATGTATAGACAAAAATAAGGTGATATTGACACCTTGGAGAAACAAATGGAGATAGATGAGGAGCACTAGTAGTAATAAGGCCACCCTAGAATTTAAGTAATAACCCTTCAGGTAAATATAAAAAATCCCCAAGATGAAGAAACAGATGAGGGAGAGAAGTCTAATGAATCAACCCCAAAGGACAAAACTAGTGACTCCTTAAAAGAGCGTGTTAAAGATAGTAGTGGTTCCATTAAAGAGGAATAAATACACATAGATAAGATTATTTTCAAGAAGGATGAAAAAGACATTAACATTAGGGAGATAGTGTAAAAGAATTGAGGGGATAAAGATTTATAATTATGTGAAACTATGCCCCCTAAGCTGCCACAATAAGGATGCACAAGTACTTTTCATTTATGCTAGACCATTATATGGATGAAACCAAATTAAAGTTACCAAAGGTAGCTAGATTGAGCTTAGAATATTTTGATTAAGGTCAAGAATCCCTTCTTTTTTAACCATACACCATGAACCTAGTCCAATCTAGGAATGTGTTAATAAAAATGGATGTAGAAGTAACATGCTAAAATATCATAAATGATAGCAAGGTGAGGAAATTAAATAAAATCCTTAAAGAAGCCAAGGAGGAATCATAAGCCAATAGTTTCAATTTGTAATAGATCTATGACTATGTAGAGGTGGTCGAGCCATCTTTTATAGTTAGCATCAACATTTTAGACCTTTTAGAGGTTGATAAGATTTTTGTATTAGTGGATCAAATGATCCTAAGAATATAGCCCAAGCTGGTACAAGAAGAAGAAGAGGAGGAGGAGGAGGAGGAGGAAGACCCTAGTGTCACACTAAATAGGGATCTATTAGACAAGATCCAAGAGGTAGAGGATCCCTTTGCAAAGTTAAAGGAGGGCATGCAAATAATAGAAGCCATTTTCTTTATTTTTTCTAACCAAGCTACATTGATAGAAGCATGTTTAAAGTAAGTGAAGGATGAGAAATAAAAAAAGATGGATAAGGTGTACTCTATAGGTAAGGTAGAAAGTTCATAGATTATGAGTAGTGCCAACACATTGAGTAACTAGATCAAATACGAATAAATAACCTTGGAAGAACTCTTCCTCACTCTACATACTAAGGAATATGAACAAGGGGATATCTTAGATGGAAGTGTGGCAAAGGTAAAAACCAACATAGGAGCCTTTCATAAAGAGATAGATAAAAAAATACACTTTCCCTCATTATTTCATCAGATTGATATCACCACAAAAGAATTCAAGTTAGCCATAAAGGGCTTTGAGGACTTCAGCACAAAACTCTAGAAGAATGCACTTGAGTTTTGTGCTCAGAAGAGTTTGATGACTTAGTCCATGATTAGACTAAGGTTTTTTCATATGGGTGGGCACCTAACCTATTAGTAAAGTGTTCATGCCAACTTAACATCCATCTTGGTGTGTTTATATAATTTTAACAAGTGGTTAACCTAATGGTTTTTATAGCCAACTAGTGGATGTAGTGTAAATATTATACCAACTAGTAGATGGAAAACCATATCTTAGATATTCAGGGCATCAATGAATATTTATGGAAACATGGTAATTCTATAATGGGTATCATAGAGTCATAGAGCTAGCAGTTATGATGATGGAATTTTAGCTCAGTACTCAGCATGCAACTTCCACACTGATAAATATGCTTTTGAAGGCTTATATAAGGAGCTCAATCCAAAAGATGAGGGGGATGGAGAACTATAATGAATATCTAGAAAACTATATTTGAATTCATGCTGTATAAATATTACTCTAGTAGCCATTAAGGCTTATAAATAGAATGGAGGCCACTCTGGTTATAATTGTACATGCCTAAGGTCATCCATGAGCCTATAGGTTGTTAGTATTATTATTTAAATATAAACTCTTGCTATGGACTTTGAACAATGAAAAATGGTGTCACATTAATATGTACTAAGTGTGTTTAGTTTGCATGTCTTGTAGTATTAAAATGGGATGTGAATTTTTTTGATGTCATTCCTTTGATTAGTTATGTGAATTGGTATTCATATGTTTTTCTAGTTTTACTACTTTAATGGAGTCTCTATAACTTTCATGATGTCATCATCATTTTATATGGAGGATAAGTATAGGTTTGTGCCAATAAACCCAATCCCTAGTTAATGTGAACCTATTTATTATGGGGAGTAAATTGAACTAAACTAGTATTATGACCCATTAAGTGCCTATATGACCCTAATATTAATCAGAGAAAGGCTTGCACCTATTGATCCACCCGAGTTAAGTTTTTTGTACATTGCTTAAGTCCCCTTAGTGAAGCCTCATTCCATGGCATAACTAGCCCAATGTAGGCACTGATTCATTCTTAGTTTCACTTCAGGTGAGTGTATAAGGCATGTGCCTTATGTGGATTGATGTTAGCATAACCAAGTGTTTAAATATTGAGTTCAAATAAAGTATCCCATGCTTGTGTTTGGATGTAGTAAACCACCCCTAGACTTTCATAATGGATGACATGAGATAAAATATTTTTAACTAAGTCATTGGATTGAAACACCTAAACCAATTCATTAACTAAATCTTCCAAACTATAGGTGTGGTTATATTTGAGTTGGTTGTAACAATCTAATGCATCATTGGATAAGTTTTTGACTACTAGTTTGGTAACAACAAAGGTATTGAGTTTAATCCAATATTTATAAAGGATTTCAAATTCTAAGTGAGATCAATAGATACAATATAGGTGATTGGATGAATGATTCCACCTATATCAATGTTTTATATTTTAAGGGTCAATGGTATGTCTAGAGGGTGTTTACTGGAATTATTACAAGCTAATGGTTGTATAATGATATTATTGTGAGCATATATAATGGGGGTGGTGGAATAATTTATATTTGGCATATTCGTTTGAATTTTTTTAGTGTTATTTTTCATTTCCAAAATTTGGTTTTTTAGTTTCATCATCTAGGCATTATTGTTGACTTGAAAGTTACTTATTTTCCTCATGGCTTATAACATGATTTGATGAGGATCATAAACATTTTAATTAGAGGTGAAAGATTGAGAAGTTTATTTGGATGTACTAAATATGGAATTATTTTTAGTATTAGCATTGGTACATTGGATATACCCACTAAAAAAAGTCCCACCATGTTAGTATAAGTACTAGGCATGGTGGACAAAGAGGGATTGAGGAATTCATGTATTGACTAGCTCCAATTCCAATACAATAACTAGGATTAGGGGTGGATCATTTTAAATATTGAGTGCCATTATGAGGTGATAGATTACCATAAGGTCCTTTCTTTTGTGCTTAGGATGTTCATGTAAATTTATTTAACCTTTTAGGGTTTTACACAAGTAACTCTTATGTTTGGTTAAAGGGCTGAGATGTATAAATTAGTTAAATAAATATGAAATAATTAAGTATTGATTTATTTTTATTTTAACCTTTTTTTAATTTCTAAAAATAGAAAAAAATGATAAATAGAGACTTATTTAAAAAATTCCTGTCATGGATGATATGGGTTTTAAAAATTGAGATCTGGGTAGTAGTTTGTGTCATCAACAAGATTATGGTATTCATCTATTCAGTAGACAATAGCACCCAATTTGGATAGTAATACCATTCATGTGTAGTGTTCTCAATGTGGTGATAATGTCCCCTTTTCATGAATGTTCTTATTTCCATGGATCACCTACACTTGTGTCTATAGGTTATGTTCCTATGTGACTAAAAATTATAGCTATGTATTATACCCAAAAAACTTGGTTTGATGTATAAACCCTAGTCTCCTTGTAAGTATGGCATAAGCAATAATTTTGTGTGTAGTAGGATTAAATAAACATCCTCAAAACCCTATCATGTAGAGAGTTTTCAACATACCAATACTCCTAGGAGGGATCAAGTTCAATGTAGTTTTCCCACATAGTGTTTGATGTATGTACAAGTGAATGCTAGAATGAGAATGGCCTTGGATGCCTTAAATGTGCTTGAGATTTTAAATTCTTGAAAAATAGATTTAGGGATGATATATATGGTAGTATGTAGAAATTAGGGTAGAATAGGGATCAAAATTTGACTTTGGTTTGAATAGTTTTTCGTATATTTTCCATCTAGTGAATAGAGGTGGATTAGACTTGTATTTATAGGTTTTTATTACTTCTATGGATAATAAAATGATCTTAAGAATACTTTAAGAGGCACACATGTTTGAAAAACTATATTTTAGGAAGATATGGATCTAAGGATAGTAGGGCCCAGTTTGGGACACTAGTAGCACGTGGTTTTAGTGTCCCAAATGTGGTGCTAATATCCTTTTGGTAGACTGCTAAGAAATTTGGATTAGGATTTGGGATGATAGTTCTAGGATTGTGTCTTGACTGGTTGTAGGTGACTATGATATAATGAATGATTATAAATGTAAATCTAATACTTAAAGATAGGTCTATGGCTATCCTAAGGAGATGTTAACTCAAGTGACACTCTTAGGATCTAATTACTACTTTTAGGTGATTACATGTGCCCACCTTTATGATAGTAATGAAATAATGGAAAATGAATAATATAAAAGAAAAATAAGTGTACCTAAACTTATATTAGAATTAAAACCCATGTAGTTGAGTTTGAATATGTGAATCTAGGTTTGCATATATGGACCATGATCCAAAGCAAAGTCCTTTAATTAAACATGCAAAAATCAATCCTTACTTAAGAGATAATAAAAAATAAAAGACTATGCTAAAATGAAATAACTGAGTAAAGTTGAGTCAAAATAGAGGAAAGGAATAAATACACCTTATTGGATACATGATCCAATGCATAAACTTAGTGAAAACCTATGTGGGTGAATTTACACAATTATCATATCATTGCATAGCTTAAATTTAGTTGATGGCTTGTTCAATCCTCATATGGGTGGCTCAATAACTCAATTTAGTTTTCACTCCATCATTACCCACCCCTACTTAGTGGATCCTAATCTATGCGAATATATTAGATAAGACTATACATGTGTCTAACCCTCTTATGTAGGTGTCTTAATAACTCAAGGAGGCCATAAATCCATCATTACCCCTATGTGAAGTAGACACATCTATAATTGTACTATGCAAAATGTTGAAAGTATCTAATTAAGTAAATCTATCTATGTATTTAGTTTCATGGCCACTCAATTATATTAGGTAGCCTTAGGCCACTTATGAATGCCAACCACTATAGATGGAGTAAATCATTAATTTGGTGACAACTTGGAATGTGATAGCAAGTGTATACATCATAGAGAATGACATGGAATTTGACATTCCACTTGATCAACCTATCTGAATTTGAGTATATGAAAACTAATGTGCCACACACATGCCCCAATATGTTATCTAATTATATTGAATCTAAATCAAATATGTAATATATGAACCTATATAACTATAATGAATGTATGAGTGATCATCTCATGCATGATGCCCCCAAATTTGAGAAACTAGTATGAATCTAAATTAGAATCGATGAATCTGAGCTAAATTTGAACATAATTACTAAACCTATGACTATATCTATGCAAATTTGTAATGTACCTAGTGTAATGGTATAAATTATTTAGACTCTCTTAAAATTAGGGATATTGGATAATAGCACCTTTAGTGGACAATAGCACCCTATGGCACTAGTGTCCCAATTTGGGTGCTAGTGACTGGATGGTCTGATTTTTGTGTGATCTAAACTTACTATTGAGTCTATTTTTTTTATATGTATACCTTGAGTCTAATTTTTGAAATTTAGCTTATGTGCTAAAATGTATCTGTGAAAAGTAATGTAAGAGCTTGATATTTATGACAAACCTCTGTGAATGCCTCATTTTTTGAGGGGATTTGTGAAATTTGTGTAAGAACTACCCTATAAAGAATTATCTCTATAAAATGTGTTAAACAAAACATGTGCATGATATTCCAATATAATTTAAAACATAACATTAGAATGTAAATTTATCTAAGCATAATTAAGAAATATAAGATGTATGATGTAATCTAGCATTACATAAGGGTGTCATGATAGATGTAAGTAATGTATATAATAGTAAATATAAGTAACTACCTAGGGGGATGGGACATTATTTCCATAAAGGATCCTAAGTAGGAAGGCTATATGCATGAGATCCCTAATGACATCAAAAAAAAATGTGTGTGTGTGTGTGTGTGTGTGTGTGTGTGTGTGTGTGTGTGTGTGTGTGTGTGTGTGTGTGTGTGTGTGTGTGTAACAAGAAAATACAAGTGTCATAGTGTAGAAGAATACAAGGAAGAAAACATACAAGCACATGAGAAACACAAATAGTAATCCAAGGGGCCACAATACAAGGTACATGGGCACATGTCACTAAATCTAAGAATGAAAACATAAAATGACTTGTTAAAATATTCACATATGTAAATAAAAAGTAATTTGGTGTAAAGCCACATAGGGCATGTTCAAATATTTGCATATAGAATAACGAAAGAGAACACATAAGGGATATGGGAACATGTCATAGGCATACAATCATATAAGTGGCATACAAGAAAAATAATAATGGCATATTCAAATTCCCTTGAAATAAAAGAAGCATAGGAATATAATAAAGTCTAATCTATGAACTAGAAATGAAAGAATGTATAACTATGTGATACAAATCTATGTATTGATAGGATGCATATGTACTAAGTCTAACTATTGATAGTCAAAAAAAATCTAAGTAATGAGTAATAATGATCAATATCAAGATAAATCAATGTCTAACTAGATTGTATAGTATGTAAAGATAAAACCTAGTTGTAGCAATTGTGTAGGAGAAACCCCTAAGTGGGCAGATGTATCAATGTATAAACCTAGATCAATGTAAATTCCCCCAATGGGTAGATGATAGTCGGTTTAGATTAGTGTAGTGGACTAAAGTCCTATCTATAATTTGTATGCACTCAACAAGAATAAGTGAAGTATATGTGTATGATAAAACTAACTATACTAGAATAGCTATCAATATGTAATATCTAGAAAAGTATAAATGTAAACATAGCAATGCATAAAATCTATAAAATTTTATATTTTTGAAGTATTTGAATGTTTTTTTATTTTGACATGTTATATTATTTTTATTTTTTATAAGTATAAGATATGTACAATCAAATTAAAATAAACTATGTACAAGTAGCAAGAGAGAGAAGGAAGTATGTACAAGAATAGGAACCATACAAACTAATGAGTCTCATGGAGACTTAGTGTCACTATGACCTATATAAAAAATAGGAATGATAATCTCTTGTGTAGTGTGATTTCTATATTTTATTTTAATGTTATTTCAATAGAAATTTGTGTATTGTTCTTCATCAGAATCATAATAACCTAGAATCCTAGAGGGAGATGCCTCATACTATGGAGTTGACCTTTCTGAATTGTGCCTTAGAATATTGAATGTGATTTTTTCCTTTGAAAATGTTCTTGTTGTATACATTTGGTTCTATGGAATCTCTTTTGCTAGAAATTTTATTTTGAGAATGTTTATTGGTTGAGCATGATTTTGAATCTATAAATTTATTTGATGTTCAAACCCTAATATCCTTGTAAGTATGGCATAAGCACTAATTTTGTGTGTTTTATTAGGATGGACTAGATATCCTCAAAACCCCACTATGAAGAGAGTTGCCTACATACCAATACTCAGATGAGGGATTTACCCTGATGTAGTTCTCCCACATAGTGTGTGATGTATGTGCAAGTGAATGATAGAATGAGAGTGGCATTAGATTATTTGAATGTTCTTGAGCTTTAAAATTATTTAAACCTATAATTAGGGATATTTTATATGGTATTTTACAAAAATTAAGGTAGAATATGAATCAAATACCTTGATTTTCCACAATTTTGTCTTTGATTTGAATAACTTTTGCATCTATTTTCCATCTAGTGAATAGTGGATTATACTTGTAATTATATGTTTCTATTAATTATGTAGATAATAGATAATAAAATGAGCCTAGGCTGACCTTAGGATGGGCACACATTTTAAAAACTAACTTTTGGAAAGAGTTGGGGTTAAGAAAAGTAGCACCCAGTTTGGGAAACTAATGTCATGTGGTTTTAGTGTCCAAAACATGGTGCTAATGTCCTTTTGGTAGAATATTGAAAAATTTGGATTGGGATATGGGATGCTAATTTTTGGACTATGTCTTGATTGGATGTTGGTGATTGTGGTTGATGTAATGACTAGAAATTTAAGTCTTATTCTCAAAGATAGGTCCATGGATAGAATAGAGATAGGTTAACTCAAGCAACCCTCTTAGCATCCAATTACCACTTTCAAGTGACTACATATATGTATGATCATTTATTTTGTATACCCAATATCATGTATCTCCTCCACCTCATGGTATTAGGATAAATGTCCTTGTTTATCAGTGTTAGGGTTGTTAAGTGGCTTGTAAATTTTATATTAAGTTTAATCCACATGAAAATTTCTTAGATCTTGGTTATAATTCATGGAAAATTTGTATGTAACATGGGTTTTATGGATTTTATGGGAATAAGTTAGTTTCATGTATTCATGTTGATTTTTCTCTTCAAATTTATTAAATATTGCTTCTATATTAGAAGAGAAAATATTAACTATATTGGGTAGGCTGGTATAATCTAAAAATGAATCATATTAGGTTGGTTAGTACATTATGGTAATATTATAGAATTTTATTGGGTTGGTTGATATAGTTGGTAGAAGGATTGTAAAACTAGACTATATCAGGATGGTCGATGTAGTCTAGACAATACACAAAGTTGTATCAAACTATTTGATGTAGTTAAGAAAACACACATAAATATATTGAGCTAGCTAATATAGTTTATAAAAAACAAAAAATTGTATCATGTAGGATGATAAATTTGACATAGAACATAAAATGGTATCAACCTATTCAATACAGTATTTAAAATAAGTAATCAAAATTTTAACTAACTATTTATGAAAATCAAGATAGAGAGATAAACTAAGAAAAAACTTGTTTAAATTTTAAGCTCTCAAATATATTGATCCCAAACATAAATATTGAATACATTTATGAATTAAATAACCATATATGATTCCTTTGTATTCATTTCCAGACTATTTTTTATCTAATCTACATTGAGAGTAACTTGCTAGGGATAACTACTTATCGGTGCACTATAAAATCAAAAGGTTTTATGGATTACTAAAGGATAAAAATAATGAATCCTAAGCGTTTCCAATTTACTATGAGTTACTTGGAAACTAAAATCTTATATATATATATATATATATATATATATATATATATATATATATATATATATATATATATATGTATGTATATATATATATATGTATATATATATATATATATATATATATATATATATATGTATAATGGTTTGATTATTAGAGTAGTGCCCCTCACACCATGAAGCAGGTAAATTTGGTAACTGCTTAGCCTAGAATGACAACTCCTACTAGTTTTTTAAAAATGGGATTAAAGTTTCTAGGAAAAATAAATAAATTAAAATTAAATATCAAAAAATGATATAGTTTAAAAACTAAATTTGTAACATGTAATGAATTTAAATAGGTAAACATAATAGTATCGGGTTGGTCAATATAATAAAACTAAAATAGATTAAATAAAACTATATCAAGATGTCTGATACAATTATAAACACACACAAAACTCTATCGGGTTGGATAATATAGTCTATAAAAACACATAATAATATCACATTGGTTGATATCATTTGTAAAAAAATAATAAACTATATCAAGTTGATCAATATAGTTGGACTCATATATGTGTGATAGTTTGGAATATTTTATTTAAAAACTATAAGGAAAAAAATGAAACTAATCCAACCAAAGGAGAGATATTATATTACATCAAGTTTACAATAATGTATGCATAAACTAGGATGACCTACAACTTTAATTTTTCTCTCAATAGACTAAGACTTTAATAAATTTAATCAAATAGATCCTATTTATACTTGGATGATTAGGTAAAGATCAATGAATTACATAGATATAGTATAGGGTAACCTACAACTCAAATATCAATAATAAAGGATTCCAAAGCTTAAGCCTATGACACAAGGATGTAGCTCTAACTAGACCTCAACTAAGGTAAATGGTTGTAAAATATGGTTTTAAATAAAATAATTGTCAATGGGGTAAAAACTATGGTAAACGATGGGTTAGAATGGTTATTAATGGGTAAGGCACCATGGTCAACTAAATGGGGGTATATGCAACCTAATGTGATTTATGGAAACTCTAAACAATCTTATGTTTACATAAGCTTATTTGGTATAGGAAATTCATAAAAATGATACACATACATTCAAAATGCAATAAATAGAGCAACATCTAATTTATTGAAATAATTTAAATAATGTAGGGATAAAAATACTTATCTTGAGGTGGACCCATCAATGCTTCAATCTCCACCTTGGCTCAAGTGGAGATTTGTAAGTTATTTTTGTAGGTTGATGATCTCAAATGTTTGGATGAATACCTATATATCCTCTATTATAAACTCCCATAACTCTTCATATTGAGCTTTTAATAACACCACAATATAAGACTCCTCAAAATAAGGCTCTAAGATACTAACTCTCCCAATAATTCTTTAGGGAAGAAATGGAGTGAAATCAAAGAATATGAATGTGTTATGAAATAAATTTGAATCCTAAAATATAATATGATGGTATCATCTAGGTCGATACATTTGGAATATGTTAGCAAACATTATATAGTATTAGCTAGGATGATCTATATAACTATCAAAAAACACATTCAAAATTGTATCGAACTGGCTAATATAGTAATGAAGGATAAAGTCACAAAATATATAGTATCATATAGGCTAATATTTTAGGATATATGGAAGGTATAAAATATTGATATGAAGTAAATAAAATAGATAGATAGATAGACACTTGGATGAGATTAGACTAATATTAGTAATTATGTAGTTATAATATAATGCCAACATATCTTACAAAACACCATGAGTTATTCTTACTTCATTCTTGGTGCACCCTCTAAGGTGTATACTTCAGTATATTAAGTTATATACAAGTTACAACAAGATAGTGTCAGTTAATTATAAAGTAAAAAATATTGTGTATACATGTTGGATCTAGTATGGTCTTCTACATTTTCTTGTATTATAGTATATTTACATTTTTTATCATATTTTACCTACATACACTACCTAGCCATGTAGCCTACAACCTCAATGATTTGGCCTAGCACCACTTTTATATTAATCTCTATAAATATTACTATCTTAAATTCCTTTCTTCACTTACATTATCAAGTTCTTCTCTCACTTGGCTATTTTATTCCCGCTTTGGATCTTTGAACTTTTATTTACAAATTATTCTTTCAAAGGCATTGTTATCCTCTTGTAACTACTTTTTGTTAATTATCTAACCTACACCAGTCATTTTCCTTAGTGTGTTCTTACTTCTAAGAGTGGCATCATCCATATTTTTCTCCATTTTTTATTTAATGTTTTAAGGTTATACAAGTGAACTTATAATACAAATTATTCAAAAAAGCTTGAGTACATTACCTTCTATACCTTCTCTCAAAATATCAAAATACTATGCCTCTTTGGCCTTATAAGGGACATATTATGCAAATTACATGACATTTTATCTTATTCATTGTTTACTTGTTAGTATGGTGCTATGATTCATTCCATGTATCACATATATTATATCTTTACTTTAGTTCCATGATACACATAATGCATACATTTATTCTATGCTTCAATGATATATCCTTCTAATGCATGCTTCATATGAAAATTAAACTATATATTCAATACTATGATGAAATTAGATTCAAATATGTAAAGTGTTGATACATCAATATATGTTTCACATATGTTTTATTTTGAGATACATGACTTGAAGGATACATATCTCATCTCAAAATATGGGGCATCACAATGGACTTGGTTAGAACATTTGAGCCTCATGAGCAAAAAAAAAACATATGTATGGAAATATAATTTTTTCAAATGATAATATGATTCCACATTTTTATATCATGAAGGCATGTGGCATGCATGTGCACTCATTTATGTAGTTTCAAAACACATATTTTAAATAGTTTCAAAATCTACAAGTTTTGAAGTTGAAAAAAGTTTCAAATGTGGCAAAGTTCAAAAGTTAAAAGTTTTAAAATTCAATGGAATTTCAATATATTAGAAATATAGGGGGAATTACATTCATTCATGCTCACATTTCTACAATGTAATTTTGAAATTTCTCAAGTTTCAAGTTTCAAGGTTTCAAAGTTTCAAATAGAATCTAGATTCATATGTAGTGGTATTATTTATCTTCATGTTTCAAGTGGACCACATCAAAGTCTAGTGATGTTCAACATATATGGTTACACTTTTTCAAATATAATGAGCCACAATTTATGGTTCTGCCTCTTCAAATATTTTACAAGGTATTTTATAAAATAGATTGGATCTTAATCATTATTTAGGTTAATTTTAAGTCTATTTTATTTATGCATTTATTATTATAAAAAAAACACTTATTTCATATTTTATGGAGTGTCATCCCTCTTTTATCCCTTTTTAGCAAATCATGGAATTACATGTCACACGTAAGTCCCTCCACACTTTTCACACAATACCGACTCACCTAATTTAGATTAAGGACATTTGGAACACACTAAGAAAGTTGTTTAAGGTCATGATATAGTTTTTTTTACTCCCTCTTCTTTATTCTAACTCTATTAAATGATCTCTCTCATTTCTCATTCTACACAACACTAGATTTTGAGACACTTTTTTATGGCTTGAGGCCCATTCTCTTTCTTATTATATATTTTTTTCTAATATTATATTTGGAAAATATTTTTTTTTAAAGACTTTTTAATACACATAGGGTTTTATTCCATTGATTTAGTCTCCCCACTTATCAATCATGCGTCTCACATTTTTGTGATTACTTGTTTTTGAGGTAACATTGTTCCTTTGTGCATTCAATATTTATGATTTCAAGATTATTTTATATTGATATTGGTAAATATTATAATATATTAAAATTAGAGTTGGATCATATGATATTTCCAACTCAAGAGCATTAAATGGTTTTAAAAATTGATACTTGATCACTCTCAATTCACCATCATTTAGCACTTCTCCAAATGTCTCAACAAGGAGGCATGTACTTCATCATCTCTAAGTTACATTAAAATTATATTACACACTCTTCCTTTCTCTCTTTATCAAATTATGAATAATTTTTTTTCAATTTTCAATATGAATAAAATTACTTTCATTAATATTGTTGTAAGTATTTTCATTAAGGCATCTTTCACAATCAAGCTTTGCATATAATGACAAAGTGTGTATACACACTTAGGTTTGCATCTACTTTACTCTATAATTTAAAATTTTATATCAAAAAAATAAAGTGAGGGAAATTTTAGACACATAAAATTAATCATTAAGTGTTTTACAATGTTTGCTATGGACATCCTCACCCTTGGTTTATTCATCATTTCACTAACTTGAAATCTATAAGAAAGCTTTCATTATCTTGTAACCCATGAAAACATCATATAAACATCCATATTTTATCCTAATGCATCCATATTCATCCAATAGGCTACTATCAAGCCTATCCCAATAGTATGTGGTCTTCTGAACAATTTCATAGTGAGCTAGAAAGAGGACAAAATTAATAGACAAAGCCGCAATGTGCCCTATCCACATCCTATGGACTTGTTATAGCTGATGGAGAATTATTTTTTCCTAATATTACTCTATTTAAAAATCATTTTACATCATTTATAATTATAGTAACCTATTATACTCAACATTTGATATTTTTTAGGGAACATCTTTAGGCTCATTTGTTATTTTAAGTAAGTTTTTATTTCTATAAATTTTGTAACATATTGTATTTAACTATATTTTAATATTAGATCAGTACATATCAGAATTTATGTTTCAATAGTTTAACTACATTATTTTAAGATCACTTAAATTAAAAGGTTTAAACACATTCCACTTTCACCCTATAGGCCTTGTATTATACCACATTATACAATTGGAATTGTATCTCCCTTTTTAAAAAACTGGCCAAATGACCCCTCCTAGAGATACTTATACATATAACACAAGAATTCTTAGATATGACTCACTCAACTCATGCAAACTAATTTTCATGGTTTCCTATTATTATTTAACATAAATTAAAGAAAACATATTAATTAAAACAAAATAGAAAGTAATAATCATTACATCATTACAATTTTATCTTAGAAAAAATGCCCTATTTATGATCTCCTCCATGTATCATTTAAAAAATAGTTGGATCTTATTCCAAAAAATATTCCTTTGGAATAACTCTCTTAAGTGTCATACTTATTTTCCTTTTTGGTGTGCACTGATTAGGTTGAATTTATTAGGCAACATTTTTTAACATGTGTTATTATCTTTCCCTTGTTCATTCACTTCCACATTCCTAGTAAGGTTTATTTATTGACTAAATTCTTGAATTGTATTTCATTATTTGTCACTACTCTCTAAGTATTATCTTTTGTTACCTTTTATTTTTTATGCACCTTGCTTCTTACATAGGTCCTCTTTGTGTTTGTACTCCACCTTAATTGGTACCCTGAACTCTTAATTCAATGTGCATGGTTTTACCCTTATTTTCAATGCATTTTTATTCTTTTCCTCCTTATGTGTATCAACCTTTATGGTTGATTTATTGATTCCTTCCTTTCTTGGAATTTCTCAACTCGCTAATTTTTTTTTCATGTGACCCATCTCTTATCCATTTTTGGCACCTTAATTTTTCAATATTCATCTTATGACTTCTCATAAATCCATTAGTCAATGAAGATAAATCACCATCATTCCCCTTTTTCATATTTTATTCCAAAGATCTTGAATTTGTCCCTAACCTAATGGACACATGCTTGGATGGAAGTATCAGATCCATTTTTCAATTGTCTAGCTTGAAGCTTTATTTTCTAACATACTCTCAATATACCTTGTATGCATAGTAATATTAAATAGATTTTGGTCTTACTAATCTAAGTCTAATCACATAAACCATGTAATGTTAATTATATAAGGTAATCACAACCATTTGTCACCCATTCTCAAAATCATATAATATTTCCTAAATTACATACCAACTTTGTTTCATAACAACTTTATTTTTTATGCACCTTTCTTCTTACATAGGTCCTCTTTGTGTTTGTACTCCACCTTAATTGATACCTTGAAATATTAATTCAATGCACATGGTTTCACCCTTGTTTTCCATGCTTTTTTATACTTTTCCTCCCTATGTGCATCAACCTTTATGGTTGATTTATTGATTCCTTCCTTTCTTGGAATTTCTTAACTGGCTACTTTGTTTTTCATGTGACCCATCTCTTATCCATTTTTGGCCCCTTATTTTTTAAATCTTCATCTTGTGACTTCTTATAAATCCATTAGTCAATGAAGATAAACCACCATCATTCACCTTTTCATATTTTATTCCAAAGATCTTGAATGTGTCCCTAACCCAATGGACACATGCTTGGATGGAAGTATCAGATCCATTTTTCAATTGTCTATCTTGAATATTTATTTTCTAACATACTCCCAATCTACCTTTTGTATACATAGTAATATTGAATAGATTTTGGTCTTCCTCGTCTAAGTCTAATTTTTCCACATAAACCATGTAATGTTCATTATATAAGGTAATCATAACCATTTGTCACCCATTCTCAAAAATCATATAATATTTCTTAAACTACATACCAACTTTGTTTTCAAAATAACTTTATTTTTTATTCACCTTACTTCTTATATCAGTCCTCTTTGTGTTTGTACTCCACCTTAATTGGTACCTTGAACTCTTAATTCAATGTGCATGGTTTCGCCCTTGTTTTCCATGAATTTTTATTCTTTTCCTCCCTATGTGCATCAACCTTTATGGTTGATTTATTGATTCCTTCCTTTCTTGGAATTTCTCAACTGGCTACTTTATTTTTCATGTGACCCATCTCTTATCCATTTTTGGCACCTTAATTTTTCAATCTTCATCTTGTGACTTCCTATAAATCCATTAGTCAATGAAGATAAGCCATCATCATTCACCTTTTCATATTTTATTCCAAATATCTTGAATGTGTCCCTAACCCAATCGACACATGCTTAGATGGAAGTATCAGATCCATTTTTCAATTGTCTATTTTGAGGCTTTATTTTCTAACATACTCCCAATCTACCTTGTATGCATAGTAATATTGAATAGATTTTGGTCTTCCTCATCTAAGTCTAATTTTTACACATAAACCATGTAATGTTAATTATATAAGGTAATCACAACCATTTGTCACCCATTCTCAAAAATCATATAATATTTCTTAAATTGCATACCAACTTTGTTTCATAACAACTTTATTTTTTATGCACCTTTCTTCTTACATAGGTCCTCTTTGTGTTTGTACTCCACCTTAATTGGTACCTTGAAATATTAATTCAATGTGCATGGTTTCATCCTTGTTTTCCATGCATTTTTATTCTTTTCCTCCCTATGTGCATCAACCTTTATGGTTGATTTATTGATTCCTTCCTTTCTTGGAATTTTTTAACTGGCTACTTTGTTTTTCATGTGACCCATCTCTTATCCATTTTTGGCCCCTTATTTTTTAAATCTTCATCTTGTGACTTCTTATAAATCCATTAGTCAATGAAGATAAACCACCATCATTCACCTTTTCATATTTTATTCCAAAGATCTTGAATGTGTCCCTAACCCAATGGACACATGCTTGGATGGAAGTATCAGATCCATTTTTCAATTGTCTATCTTGAATCTTTATTTTCTAGCATACTCCCAATCTACCTTTTGTGTGCATAGTAATATTGAATAGATTTTGGTCTTCCTCGTCTAAGTCTAATTTTTCCACATAAACCATGTAATGTTCATTATATCAGGTAATCATAACCATTTGTCACCCATTCTCAAAAATCATATAATATTTCTTAAATTACATACCAACTTTGTTTTCAGAATAACATTATTTGTTATTCACCTTACTTCTTATATCGGTCCTCTTTGTGTTTGTACTCCACCTTAATTGGTACCTTGAACTCTTAATTCAATGTGCATGGTTTCACCCTTGTTTTCCATGAATTTTCATTCTTTTCCTCCCTATGTGCATCAACCTTTATGGTTGATTTATTGATTCCTTCCTTTCTTGGAATTTCTCAACTGGCTACTTTATTTTTCATGTGACCCATCTCTTATCCATTTTTGGCACCTTAATTTTTCAATCTTCATCTTGTGACTTCTTATAAATCCATTAGTCAATGAAGATAAACCATCATCATTCACCTTTTCATATTTTATTCCAAAGATCTTGAATGTGTCCCTAAGCCAATGGACACATGCTTAGATGGAAGTATCAGATCCATTTTTCAATTGTCTAGCTTGAGGCTTTATTTTCTAACATACTCCCAATCTACCTTGTATGCATAGTAATATTGAATAGATTATGGTCTTCCTCATCTAAGTCTAATTTTTACACATAAACCATGTAATGTTCATTATATAAGGTAATCGCAACCATTTGTCACCCATTCTCAAAAATCATATAATATTTCTTAAATTACATACCAACTTTGTTTCATAACAACTTTATTTTTTATGCACCTTTCTTCTTACATAGGTCCTCTTTGTGTTTGTACTCCACCTTAATTGGTACCTTGAAATATTAATTCAATTTGCATGGTTTCACCCTTGTTTTCCATGCATTTTTATTCTTTTCCTCCCTATGTGCATCAACCTTTATGGTTGATTTACTGATTCCTTCCTTTCTTGGAATTTCTTAATTGGCAACTTTGTTTTTCATGTGACCCGTCTCTTATCCATTTTTGGCCCTTTATTTTTTAAATCTTCATCTTGTGACTTCTTATAAATCCCTTAGTCAATGAAGATAAACCACCATCATTCACCTTTTCATATTTTATTCCAAAGATCTTGAATTAGTCCCTAACCCAATGGACACATGCTGGGATGGAAGTATCAGATCCATTTTTCAATTGTCTATCTTGAATATTTATTTTCTAACATACTCCCAATCTACCTTTTGTATGCATAGTAATATTGAATAGATTTTGGTCTTCCTCGTCTAAGTCTAATTTTTCCACATAAACCATGTAATGTTCATTATATAAGGTAATCATAACATTTGTCACCCATTCTCAAAAATCATATAATATTTCTTAAATTACATAACAACTTTGTTTTCAAAATAACTTTATTTTTTATTCACCTTACTTATTATAGCGGTCCTCTTTGTGTTTGTACTCCACCTCAATTGGTACCTTGAACTCTTAATTCAATGTGCATGGTTTCACCCTTGTTTTCGATGAATTTTTATTCTTTTCCTCCCTATGTGCATCAACCTTTATGGTTGATTTATTGATTCCTTCCTTTCTTGGAACTTCTCAACTGGCTACTTTATTTTTCATGTGACCCATCTCTTATCCATTTTTGGCACCTTAATTTTTCAATCTTCATCTTGTGACTTCTTATAAATCCATTAGTCGATGAAGATAAACCATCATCATTCACATTTTCATATTTTATTCCAAAGATCTTGAATGTGTCCCTAACCCAATGGACACATGCTTAGATGGAAGTATCAGATCCATTTTTCAATTGTCTAGCTTGAGGCTTTATTTTCTAACATACTCCCAATCTACCTTCTATGCATAGTAATATTGAATAGATTTTGGTCTTCCTCATCTAAGTCTAATTTTTCCACATAAACCATGTAATGTTCATTATATAAGGTAATCACAACCATTTGTCACCCATTCTCAAAAATCATATAATATTTCTTAAATTACATACCAACTTTGTTTCATAACAACTTTATTTTTTATGCACCTTTCTTCTTACATAGGTCCTCTTTGTGTTTGTACTCCACCTTAATTGGTACCTTGAACTCTTAATTCAATGTTCATGGTTTCACCCTTGTTTTCCATGAATTTTCATTCTTTTCCTCCCTATGTGCATCAACCTTTATGGTTGATTTATTGATTCCTTCCTTTCTTGGAATTTCTCAACTGGCTACTTTATTTTTCATGTGACCCATCTCTTATCCATTTTTGGCACCTTAATTTTTCAATCTTCATCTTGTGACTTCTTATAAATCCATTAGTCAATGAAGATAAACCATCATCATTCACCTTTTCATATTTTATTCCAAAGATCTTGAATGTGTCCCTAAGCCAATGGACACATGCTTAGATGGAAGTATCAGATCCATTTTTCAATTGTCTAGCTTGAGGCTTTATTTTCTAACATACTCCCAATCTACCTTGTATGCATAGTAATATTGAATAGATTATGGTCTTCCTCATCTAAGTCTAATTTTTACACATAAACCATGTAATGTTCATTATATAAGGTAATCGCAACCATTTGTCACCCATTCTCAAAAATCATATAATATTTCTTAAATTACATACCAACTTTGTTTCATAACAACTTTATTTTTTATGCACCTTTCTTCTTACATAGGTCCTCTTTGTGTTTGTACTCCACCTTAATTGGTACCTTGAAATATTAATTCAATTTGCATGGTTTCACCCTTGTTTTCCATGCATTTTTATTCTTTTCCTCCCTATGTGCATCAACCTTTATGGTTGATTTATTGATTCCTTCCTTTCTTGGAATTTCTTAATTGGCAACTTTGTTTTTCATGTGACCCGTCTCTTATCCATTTTCGGCCCCTTATTTTTTAAATCTTCATCTTGTGACTTCTTATAAATCCATTAGTCAATGAAGATAAACCACCATCATTCACCTTTTCATATTTTATTCCAAAGATCTTGAATGTGTCCTTAACCCAATAGACACATGCTTGGATGGAAGTACCAGATCCATTTTTCAATTGTCTATCTTGAATCTTTATTTTCTAACATACTCCCAATCTACCTTTTGTATGCATAGTAATATTGAATAGATTTTGGTCTTCCTCGTCTAAGTCTAATTTTTCCACATAAACCATGTAATGTTCATTATATAAGGTAATCATAACCATTTGTCACCCATTCTCAAAAATCATATAATATTTCTTAAATTACATAACAACTTTGTTTTCAAAATAACTTTATTTTTTATTCACCTTACTTCTTATAGTGGTCCTCTTTGTGTTTGTACTCCACCTTAATTGGTACCTTGAACTCTTAATTCAATGTGCATGGTTTCACCCTTGTTTTCCATGAATTTTTATTCTTTTCCTCCCTATGTGCATCAACCTTTATGGTTGATTTATTGATTCCTTCCTTTCTTGGAACTTCTCAACTGGCTACTTTATTTTTCATGTGACCCATCTCTTATCCATTTTTGGCACCTTAATTTTTCAATCTTCATCTTGTGACTTCTTATAAATCCATTAGTCGATGAAGATAAACCATCATCATTCACATTTTCATATTTTATTCCAAAGATCTTGAATGTGTCCCTAAGCCAATGGACACATGCTTAGATGGAAGTATCAGATCCATTTTTCAATTGTCTAGCTTGAGGCTTTATTTTCTAACATACTCCCAATCTACCTTCTATGCATAGTAATATTGAATAGATTTTGGTCTTCCTCATCTAAGTCTAATTTTTACACATAAACCATGTAATGTTCATTATATAAGGTAATCACAACCATTTGTCACCTATTCTCAAAAATCATATAATATTTCTTAAATTACATACCAACTTTGTTTCATAACAACTTTATTTTTTATGCACCTTTCTTCTTACATAGGTCCTCTTTGTGTTTGTACTCCACCTTAATTGGTACCTTGAAATATTAATTCAATGTGCATGGTTTCACCCTTGTTTTCCATGCATTTTTATTCTTTTCCTCCCTATGTGCATCAACCTTTATGGTTGATTTATTGATTCCTTCCTTTCTTGGAATTTCTTAACTAGCTACTTTGTTTTTCATGTGACCCATATCTTATCCATTTTTGGCCCCTTATTTTTTAAATCTTCATCTTGTGACTTCTTATAAATCCATTAGTCAATGAAGATAAACCACCATCATTCACCTTTTCATATTTTATTCCAAATATCTTGAATGTGTCCCTAACCCAATGGACACATGCTTGGATGGAAGTATCAGATCCATTTTTCAATTATCTATCTTGAATCTTTCTTTTCTAACATACTCCCAATCTACCTTTTGTATGCATAGTAATATTGAATAGATTTTGGTCTTCCTCGTCTAAGTCTAATTTTTCCACATAAACCATGTAATGTTCATTATATAAGGTAATCATAACCATTTGTCACCCATTCTCAAAAATCATATAATATTTCTTAAATTACATACCAACTTTCTTTTCAAAATAACTTTATTTTTTATTCACCTTACTTCTTATATCGGTCCTCTTTGTGTTTTTACTCCACCTTAATTGGTACCTTGAACTCTTAATTCAATGTGCATGGTTTCACCCTTGTTTTCCATGAATTTTTATTCTTTTCCTCCCTATGTGCATCAACCTTTATGGTTGATTTATTGATTCCTTCCTTTCTTGGAACTTCTCAACTAGCTACTTTATTTTTCATGTGACCCATCTCTTATCCATTTTTGGCCCCTTAATTTTTCAATCTTCATCTTGTGACTTCTTATAAATCCATTAGTCAATGAAGATAAACCATCATCATTCACCTTTTCATATTTTATTCCAAAGATCTTGAATGTGTCCCTAACCCAATGGACACATGCTTAGATGGAAGTATCAAATCCATTTTTCAATTGTCTATCTTGAGGCTTTATTTTCTAACTTACTCCCAATATACCTTGTATGCATAGTAATATTGAATAGATTTTGGTCTTCCTCATCTAAGTCTAATTTTTACACATAAACCATGTAATTTTCATTATATAAGGTAATCACAACCATTTGTCACCCATTCTCAAAAATCATATAATATTTCTTAAATTACATACCAACTTTATTTTCATAACACCATTGCATACCCAAAAACATGGGATAGTTATCCTCCTTATCCATTCATATTACTTCAAAGTCCATTGAAATTAATACTTTTAAGATTTATAGATATTTATTGTGTAAAATTCCTATTGGAATTTACTTATTATTATTTTTCATGAATAATATATTTATAAAAGGCTACAATGATGGATTCAACATCTATTTTCCTACCTCTTTTGTTAATATGTTCACCTATGCACATGTATTGTTCATTTCTAGATAATTGATCTTTGTATCAATGATTATTCATGATCATATGATATATTCTTTGTCAAACATATTCTTCATGGTCTTTCTTGAATCAATTTATGTTCATCCCCCACACATTGTTGAAACCATGATTTCAACAAAGGTATTACCCATTTTATTTTTAGTAACAAAAGTAATTATGTAATTTATTTAACTCCATCTTAACAAGGAGTTATTTTCATGATTTATTTGAATTTTCTCACATCACATCTACATTTTCACCTCATGATACAAATTATTTATCAATTCTTATATTTCAAACAAGATGTATTTTTGCATATAATTATATAGATAAACATTCTTCCCAATATCTTATATGTGATACATGTTCTCTTTATCATATAGTGGGTTGGGTATTCCTCTGCCTCTTGTTTTCATCTAATCCTAGTAGTTATGTTCACCATGAGACCTCCACCATCTCATGAGTTTATCTTATTTTGTATCCAAGTCATTTCCCAACCCCAAATATGAATCATGTTTGAAACCTTATATGATTTAATTTTATATATGATATTTTTAAATAATTGGTCACAATCCTCTATCTTGTGATTTCCCTAAAATGTACACAAGTCAAACACTTTATACAATATATTTGGCAGTGGCCCTAATCACACTTAAATTTTTTTTATGGGATTACTTCATTTACCTCTACCTCCTATGCACACAAAATATCTTCCACCTTGATTATATCATCCCACATCCACCTTGGTGTTGGTAGTAACTGCCACCTTGGTTTTTGTGGTAAATGTCACCTTCAATTTGCTTATGATTTCCTCAATTCTAATAACCACCTTTATTATGTGTTTTTGAGGTAATGATAACTTTATAGAATCCCATTTCCCTTATCTACTTTATCTCTTCAATCATCTTATAATTTTATATGTCATTATTATTCCTATCACATATTTTGTAGTAACATGTGACATTAAATTGATTTACATGTTGCAACATTGCACATATCATGGTTACATTTGCATATTTCACATGATAATGTCACCACTTGTAAAAAAAATTATGATTATCCTTTTAATACACATCCAAATTGTATTTGGTACACCAAAATAATTTTGATCAATCATGCCCACCACTTGTCAATGAATTATATAATTAATTTTCTATATTAAAAATATAATCTTATAAAAGTAAGCTTACCCCTATATCAAATATCATAACCAATTTAATTTTGAGTACAACATCTAGTACTTCATGCACATAAATAAAATTGTTTAATGGCAATAATTTTCTAAATGCTGATAACAATCCCCCATAAAACCATCATGTATGTTACAATGGATGGATGTTATATGATAGTTTTGACAAAGGTTTTTTAAACCATGCATCATACACATGCACACTCTCACTTTCATCTTTATTAATCTACTTTATGGAATAAATGCTTTGTAACTTTAAATCTAATATATGAACTTACCTCAATAAGGCTTCCTCTAATTTATTTAAATAAAGCATTGTCTAATTAGGGTCAAACTTTATATACCACATATGTACATGGACTAATAGCGTCATTATAAAATATCTTTCCTTTTTCTATATCATAATCACTCCATTTAAATATCATGCAATATCACACTTTTGAATCTAATATATGGCATCATAAATTCCCCTAAACTCAAGTAACTTCATTTAATTTCATAATATATTTTCAAATGAATTATCACTTGTTATTTTTTTTATGTGTTACTTATTGAATCAAAACTTCCACCTGATCCACTTGTTTTTCCTCCTCCTACAGATGCAATCGACATAATACTAATTGAAAACCATTGTATTTAATATTGAAAAACTTACCCTATCAAATGGACCTTATTATTTAATCCCTTATATTAGTAACATAACACATATACCTCCACTTCAATTTAGGACTTATATGCTTACCTTCGCACTCATTTTCTATCATATAATTTGGAATATAATTTCCTCTACAATTATTTCTTTTTTACCTTGAAAATCCAATTTTATCACCTAAAACATATTTAGATTGAATTCTTCTTCAAAATATAATTGTGTGTGTATTTTAATGTTTAGTTTTAGACACATAAATTTGGTATTAGACATATGAAAATGTTAGGTTTGACCAATCCTTAACATAAATAACTTGTGCATACATAGTTTACTCTTTCTTACATTCTCTCATATACATCTATTTTTCTATGGGATTGACCATATCTATTTACCATCATCCACTTATAATATCTCTATAAATTTTTCCTAACTATTATATTATACTAAGCATACCATCACTATTCTCCAAATATTTATTTTCTCCATCTTGGATAGTGTCAATAATACTTAGATGATACTAGTTACTAATAGCATATGTCTTTTCCAGAGGTATCCTAGGCTATCTATATAATTATTTTTAATTTCAATCCCTTACCTTGGATCACCCCACACATTACTCATTTTTATTACAAAGGTAAATTACCAAAATATTCATCTCTATATACATATTAAGCCTAAGGTTAATCCTATCTAGAGGTCATTTAGAAAAGCACTTTCACACTAAGGAATACTTATACATGTTTTTTAGACACTACCTTAAATCATCTAAATGTTAAAACCCCTCAAAATAATATTTATCAAGCCAAGTCTAAACACCCAAAGCAAGGTCAAAGTTTCCTATTGTCAAGTGTCAAAATCTAGATAATGTGTATACCAATTAGTGGATCACTATTGATAACACGTCCACATGTATGGGATAACTACATGAGATTGGATCCCTCTTCATATAATTATAAAATAGTAATTATTAACCATAAATCAAGGTGTGGTTTGTGTTGTCCAACCCATTGTATCTGACCCTTTTTTATAGGTGAAAAAAGTGTCAAAAGTGAAGCTAGGATTTCATGTGAATGAAGACAAATCTGAATTTATGCACATGAACAAGCCTCTAAAATTTCATATGAAACATATTGATAGGAAATTTTATTGATCTATTTCAAAATGAACTAACAAAACATAGAATATGGTTCTATCATAAATATACAAATTCCACAATCACATGTGTTTGAGCATTCTCTAATCCATCCAAGGAGATTTTTCATGCCCAAAAAATTTGTACCAAAACCAATGTAATTTTACTATTATTATTTTTTATTTTAGTGTTATTTATTTATTCACTCAAAATTTCATGACCAAAAATTTTATCCTAAAACCCATGTAATTTTTTGTTATTTTATTTCAATGTTATTTATTTATTCAATAAGGTTGTTTAATGTTTACCTATTATGATTCAATCAATGCACAATTAAAGTGTGAAATGCATAATTATTGTAAGATTTATTTAATAAATTTGATTACCACTATGAGGATTCTCTAAGATTATAATATATGCATAAGAGATTAAGATCAATGCAATTCAAAAAATTAATAAGTAATATCTTAGTTAATGTAGTGGGACAAGTCACATTATTAAAAAGTTTGAATTATAATTTTTTGATTTAAAGGATCTCAAATTTATTCACATATAAATTGATCAAAAAAATTAAGATAAATAATTAATCTTGAACAACAATAAATTAACATATGTTTACCAATTTAAGGCTCACCAAAGAAGAGTCTTCTAACACTAAACAACTCTACTCTTAAGGAACTCAAGGCAAGGATATAAACCAATTTAAAGTGAACTGGTTGATAACAACCACATGATGATCAAACCTAAAATTTAATTTATTAAAATTAACTATAAATATAATTTAACCACATATACAAATCAACATGAATAAAGATGATAAGCACCCCTAACCTATCATAAGAACCTAGACCCAATTCCCCCACCACAACTTGGGCAATCTACATATCTACTTCATGGAATTAGGGTCTGATGTAGTTCTCCTTACACTTGTGATGGCATCATCCATAAGACAACATCACTGAAAAAGAGTTGGTGATCTAAGCCAATAAATAAACTAATACATCACTCAGGTGAGCTTCTAAATATCTAGTCATCTACTCAAAATAATGACACATCTTAAGGTCATCAATCATAATCTATAAAATAATAAGTTATGTGTGCTTACCTAAGCACTTCCACATAATGTCACAAAAAGAGTTAGGTGTGACTAAGAACTTATGTTTTCTTGTTCCACATGATCACTGACTTAAAAAATATCTGAATTACATTTTTTAGAGAAAATATGTCTCTTAAGTGAGTCTATAAAGGTGTCCAAGTTTAAAATGGAAGAGAACAAATCCAAATCCCAATAATCAATGAGGGTCATAATTTTGCAACAGCCAAACAACTAAGAAAACCATGTGGTTGGAATGAGGAAATAGATACTTGGAGAAGACTACTTTACCATTTGTGAGTAATCAATTGCACTAAAAATTAGATGTTTAATCACATGTTCTAAGAAATTATTAAAATTAGTTTTCAATTTCCCACACTATAAGGACATCCTAAGGGTTATTTATCTATGCATGTTCTCCATTAATAACCTCAAGTTAATTGATAACACCCACATAGGGGGTTATCCTAAGGGTTAGTTCACTAAGTCTACACCCATTCCTCGAGCTACCTACATATATATGATGATTCATTCACACATAAAATTAGGGATATATGTATTTCACCCTTTAATAAATGATTTTTATTTTAGATGTAAAGATAATCAGCCTTCATTGATCAACTACACAACTAAGCATAACATTGTTGTTCTTTGTAGGTAACACTACGATCACTAATTGGCCCAAGTGGATCTATAAACTAATAATAATTACAAGTAACTTCATAAATATGTAAAATATTTATGTCCAAAAATCTAAGCTCCAAGGAAAATACCAAGACTTGTACCAAGGGTACATTACAAAACAATTTCAAGTAGGCCCCATCGCAAGTCTACCTAATGACAACCAAAGCTAGACATATACACAAATATTTGTGGGACAAAATATGAACCTAGATAATAAACATATAAAAGGTAAAAAATAGTGTATGGTAGTCAGAACCCAAATTATAAATACCAAACTAAACTAAACAACCATCGTAACAAAATATTAAATATTTTTTCAAATGAGACAAAACACATGAATTTTCACTGATAATTAGGTGCAAAATTACCTATAATTTAAATCATTCATAAGAGATAATTTTTTTATTTTCATGAAAATCAATTTTCTTATACATTTAAGACAATAAAATATTTTTATTGTAAGAAAGACAGTGATTTATTCTAGCATTCCATAGTGACTTTAACTGCTTAGAAAAATTGCCTCAAATTTCTAAAATAAATTGGTTATAGAATCATTCTAGGAAAAATAGTAAATTTAATAATAAAATTTATTTTATTATTTCAATGATAATTTAAAGCTATTATAATTTGATTTCAACTTTCAAGTTTAAAAAACATCATTCCTATGTATTTTAACTATGTCAATTCCAAATCAACTTCAGGGGCTAGAAGCAAGAGTAATTTCTGCCACCATAAAATGTCTTTGAAAAAGGATTTAAATGAGTGTTATCAAAGATACAAAAAATTATTTAATGGTTGTTGGAAAATTCCACAACCTAACAAAATCAAATCCAATTCTTGAATTTTATAAACTTTAAATTCAAGTATTTAATTTGCATTGGGGACAAAATTACTTTGGAGGTAAAAAAATACTTACAAAATTGCTCTTGAAAACATTATCCGTAAGTGGGTGATAATTATAGTTTATGACATTATTAAAAATATTCTAATTATAATTTATAAATTCATCAACTTAAAAAAATTAGTAAGAGGACTTAATTTTTCTAGAATTAGAGTCTAGATATTTGCTTTCCTTTAATTCCAAAATGGGATTAATTAGGATAGAAAACACTAGAGTATAATAGTTTGATTCAATATTTTAAAATTTTAAAATTCTAGAAATTGATTATTTCAACATTTTAAATATTTTAAAAGTTTGTAAACCCCAATTTAATAATAAGAATGGTTAGCATTCTTAGTTCTAGCTATTTTTAAGGAATTAAAAATTTACAAAGTGGCTTAATAAATGAGGGTCAAGTGAAAATTAAATTAAGGTAAATAAAAAATAACATAAACTCTCCACTTAAGTTGTGTGCTGGTGGATTAAATCCCTACCATTGGATTAAGTGGATCACAACCATGAGATCTAGGTTTCTAACAAAATCCCTAAATTTCTTTATGGGAAGATAAAAATCAAGATTGATAATTTTGTTCTCATTTCTCTCCATGTCATTTTGTAGGTTTGAATAAGGGAAAAGTTCAAGTAAATAACTCAATATGTTTATATCCACATTGTTTCAAGGTAAATATTTGATAAATATTATTTGTGTGTGTGTGTGTGTGTGTGTGTGTGTGTGTGTGTGTGTGTGTGTGTGTGTGTAATTAGGAATATATGTTCAAAATGATTTTTTTGGTGTATATATATATATGTTCTCAATGATATATACATCACATACAAATAAATTATGAAATATTTATTTTCAACAGTCACAAACAAATTTAATGTATATATTTATTTTTATATATTAGCATACTTGTCTTAGATAAATATATGTAAAATATGGCAAGAGATATCATTCTTGAGCTGCATATCTTATATTATATTTGTGACATAAGTGGAATAGGCAACTTGAGAATGATATCTCTCGATGTATTTTACATAGATTTATCTAAGATAGGTATGCTAGTAGCAGTTGTGCATTTTGAATATTTAATTAACATAAAATATGAATTTTTTCTTAAAAAATTATACTATACATCACATTAAATCATACAAAATTGTAATACACATTACATTAAATGACCCAAAACTTTAATATACATAATCTAAACTTATGAATCTAAATATTTATTTTATACTCATCATAATGTACCATACACATCACGTAAAATTTCAAATAATGAATAAGTACACATCCCATAAAATGTCAAATAATGAATAAGTACATTATTTTTTTCATAATTCCATGAAATTTATTTTCCTCTAAGAGTTTCAATCTTTTCTCCTCATCTTTCCATTTATAAATTTGTTTTCCATTTTTTAGATTTTCATAACAGTCATATGTAAATGGAGGTAATATATGTCATCCTTCCAAGTACTTTACATGGGATATAAATGTAAATGTTAATCATGTTATTTCTCTCTAACCTATATCAATTATGGCTTTCGAAGAGTTAAACCTTGTTATTTGTGTATTGTCAATGACCAAGCCAATCATAAGGGTAGTTGGGTTATGCATCCCCTTTGTATTGGTGTAATTAGAATTATATATGGATTTTCATCTTCAAATGGTATTCCTTAGTAACTATCAAACTTGACCATAGCATATATTGGTGGTTCTGGTGGGGCACTCCCATGTCTGTAGATTATACTTCTAATATACCCTAGAGCTCCATTTATAAGACCTACTTTTATCCAAAGATTGGTAGTTAACATGACCCTTAAATTGATAGAAATCAGTAAATCCACATCTATTTCATCATTTAGACCTCCCATTGGTGCATTATCACTTCCTACTTTGGTTGCAATGCTATGTGAAACTGGTCTTCTCAATGAATATAATTTTATTTTATTATGGTTATGACATTATCATTTTTGAAAAACAAATGAATACAATTTTAAAAATCTTTGTTGGTGGCTCTATCTATTCCAACATTAGTTTTAGTCATCAATAGCTTCCAATCATCTATTGTCAGATTTACATCTCTCAAATTTTTTAGTAGCTAATGAAACCTTTGTTGGTCATCATTTTCTCCTTCCTATCTAAATATCTTGTCCAAAGTAACAACTATTTTGAATTCTTCCCACAATAGTTTTTCTCATTTTTTTTCTATCATATGGTGGTTTATCACTAACAGGAGGAAGTTGACCCAAGTCTCCAACTAAAATGATAGATATACCACCAAAACCCATGTTTGCATTTTTAGGAAAATCTTGACGGAGTCTAGAGTCTATGTTTTATAGAAAATTTTGCCCAATGAAACTCATTTCATCAATCAATATGTATTTTATGTGGCATAAGTCCTCTTGTAAACTTTAAGTCTTGTTCCTTATAATTCAAAAAAATCCTTAATTGGGATTTGAATTTGTGCATGAATAGTTGAGGCACCAATATTGAATGTTGTAACTCTAGTTGGTGTAACTAATAGAAGTGGAGATCATTCTTGGAATGTTGCATCTTGAAGAGCTTGATGAATGGCACATATCAAATATGATTTTCCTATTCATGTTCTTCCTTAGACTATCATGTTTAAGGGTGAAGCATTTTGACCTACATGATAATGTGTAATAACCATATCAAGTGCTCTTTTTTGTTTGGCACCCAATGTTTCATAATTCATCATTGGTGTTATATCAACATCTATAATAAATCCACCATCTTTCATGGTTTTTATGAATTGGATTTCTTTTTTTCTGTATTCTTCACCTTTATATTCATTATTCCATATGTTTGTCTTTCACTATCTCTTCTTCCCTACATATATATCCCACTAAATTACATAACTAGCCTAGATACAATTCTTTTCTCATGTTCCACTATGTTTTATTAAACATCTTGATTATCCTCATCTTTAGTATCACTGTGACTTTCAACATCTTCTGTACTTGTTCTTCTCTCGACATACCAATAGTTATAATTGAATGAATCCCAATTTATGTGCAGCAATGAAGTAAAACCTTAAAAATACTCTTACAATAGCTGTAATACTCCTTACCTCCCATTTATTGTCCTTTTTTTGCCTTAGATTAGATGTCCAAGATATATTTGCCTCAATAAGTGATGTGTTTTCCATGGAAAAGGGCCTATTCTTCTATCCATAAATGAAATAATTTCTATGCTCTTCATGATCATCTTTCTAATTTTTTTTCTACAAGTTTGAACATCAGGCATGAAACATTAAAGTTCACAAATACTCTACTTCTCTCTACTAACGGAAGCTCCAACAACATGTGACATGTTTCTTGTGCGCCAATGTCTCTTTCAATAATTGTCTTGGTTAGAATTCTTTTATATGCTTTTCCTTTTAATTAATCAGGGTTATCAATGTTTGAAAGCCGCATCAACATTTGATGATATGTTTCAAAACTCTTCTTTATTTTGATGCATACTTAGCAATGTATTTGACCACAATGTGTTTGGATAGAATAAGTTATCAATCTACATTAATCATATTATTAAGTAATTAGGTTTTTAAGAGAAATTTTTATTGATAAAATAATCGGATAGTGGATAAGTGTTTATATATTTAAAAAATAATTATATTATTAAATAATTAATATTTTTTAATAAAATTGTCCATCTGATAAAATAATGATATTTGTGATAAAATAATCATATATAGCATAATAATATATGTTATTATAATGTGTAATTTTATATTCTAAGGTTCAGTTTTTTATAATTAAACAAAGTTTTTTATTAATATCTTTTTTATAAGTAACATATATATCTTAGATAAATCTATGTAAAATACACTGATAGATATCATTTTTGAGACACCTATTCCTTTAATATCATAATTCAATATGATACAGGTGACTCAAAAATGATATCTATTGGTATATTTTACATAGATTTATCTAAGACACCCACACACACATAAATATATATGCATATATATACACATATACATATATTCATATACATATATATACATATACACATACAGATACACATATACATACACATACACATACACATACGCATACATATACATAAACACTTCAAAAAATGAAATTATAATTGTTTGTCTTTTTTTATGTTACTTTTATATTTAAATTTAAATTTAAGTAAACATCATCATATTTGATATGAAATAGATTATGAAAATATTAAGATTTTGACTTGTTTTAAAAAATAATTAATTGTAAACACCAATCTAATTTTTTATTTTTTTTTAAATACATTGATGGATAATTTATGGTAATAGACTTTCATAATAAATTTATATGTTAATTATATAAAAAAAAATTAAAATAAATTTATCTTAAAAAATCCTCTTAAAAAAAATATTTAATATTTTTTATTAAATATATAATATTATGATGATAATTTTGTAATCTTAATCATACATTATCTTATTTTTCATAATCTAATAGCATAGATTTAAATATAATTTTAGATAAAACCACATTTTGAAATGAGGACACCTATTGTTCTAGCCATTCCATAAAATGTCATTTGTAATGTGGAATTCACACTCGATAATTAGCTATACACATATATGGATGTAGTGAAGAAGAATGAGACTATCTAGAGAATGTAAATTAGGTTTTGGTGAATAAGTCAAAGGATGGGATCTATATGGTGAATGCAAGTGAAACTAATGGAAATAAGAAGATACTGGATTCAATACTCTACCACTTCCATAATAAAGTAGATAAGGTATAAGAGTAGTTCAAAATGCAAATAGGCTAACCATGAACCATTTGCAAAGGTAATTCTTGAGGCTATGAAATAATAAATGATAATTTAAGATTGGTTGACTTCCCTAAATATCATTCAATAAAAACTCACTAAGGAGGAGAGAGGAAGAAGTATGTACCTTATTTTTTGGTTGCTTCTTTTCTTCTATATCATATATTTTGACTAATACTACTCTGTTCATTGTTTATTCTTTCAATCTCTACTTCTCTTTTGATCACTACTTCTCTACTCTCTATTTATTCTCTTATTCTATGATGCACTTTGACTTTTTGATTTTTTTATTCTTATAATAATATATATATATATATATATATATATATATATATATATATATATATATATTCAAATATTGTGTCGACTCTTTATTTTATGGCTTTTTTAAATTAATTTTTTTTAAAGAAGATGTCAACCATTTTTACTTACACAGGCACAACATCAATCTCTTTCCTTCCCCTCTCCCATTGTAGAATGCCTCTTAACATAATAAAAAAAAAATACATACACACACATATTATTTTATTTTATTTTAATTAAAAAGTAAATAAATGGGCCTCACAAGCCATCCTCTAACCAAGGTTTGCAGCCCTCGGTCATGGCCCCCTAGCAACTTGCTCTAAGGTGGAGTGTGGGTGTGGGCCAACTAGCCTAACCTTTTCCCCATTCCATTGGGGTTGGGTCTGGCTCATCTGCCACTGTCCCTCCTTATAATATATGGTTCAAGTTTTTTTTTAATTTATTTATTTAATAAATATAAGCTTTCAATTTAAAACATTTTTTTTCTTTTAATCTTTTTTATATATACTTAAAATTTCAAAAACATGAAATCCATGATTTAATGTTTATATATATATATATATATATATATATATATATATATATATATATATATATATATATATATATATATATATATATATAATTTATTTATTTATTGTTAAGATAAATATATGATGGAATAAAAATTAATAAAGGATTTAATATATACATATAATTTTCATTCAATAATTTTATTTGTATATATATATAATATTGAGGATCATAAATATTTGATAAAATATCTAAATTAGATTGAATTTTCAATATTTATTTGTGCATGTCTAAACTTTTTAAGTTATATTTTTATATTTTATCAGTACAAAACATGATATATATATATATATATATATATATATATATATATATATATATATATATATATATATATGTTTTGTAGATGACACCAAATGATGGAATAAAAATTAATAAAGGATTTAATATATACATATAATTTTCATTCAATAATTTTATTTGTATATATATAATATTGAGGATCATAAATATTTGATAAAATATCTAAATTAGATTGAATTTTCAATATTTATTTGTGCATGTCTAAACTTTTTAAGTTATATTTTTATTTTTTATCGGTACAAAACATATATATATATATAATCAATTTCATTTTTATAAATATATATAAATCAATTTTGATTTATATATATATATATATATATATATATATGTTTCATTTTCATTATTTGGTGTCATCTACAAAACATATATATTCCATTGAATTGAAATATAAAAATATAACTTAAAAGTTCTAGACACTCCATTAAATTGAAATATAAAAATATAACTTAAAAGGTTTAAACATGCACAAATAAATATTGAAAATTCAATCTAATTGAGATATTTTATCAAATATTTATGATCCTCAATATTTTATATAACTTTAATATATATATATATATATATATATATATATATATATATAATTTATTTGTTTGTTTATTGTTAAGATAAATATATGATGGAATAAAAATTAATAAAGGATTTGATCCATCATATATTTATCTTAATAATAAATAAATAATATATATTAAAGTTATATAAAATATCAAGGATCATAAATATTTGATAAAATATCTAAACTATATTAAATTTTCAATATTTATTCATGCATGTCTAAACCTTTTAAGTTATATTTTTATATTTCAATTAAATAGAAGATATATATAATCATTTTCATTTTCATTATTTTTTGTTGTTGTTGTTGTTGTTGTTGTTGTTGTTGTTGTTGTTGTTGTTGTTGTTGTGTGTGTGTGTGTAAAATTTTAAGCAAGATTCCAACTTACTATTTACTCCAAACCATGATTTTAATAACAAACATGATAAGACACATCTTATAATTTATGATTTTTAAAAGAAATCAATGTCTCTCATTTTGGGTTCTTTTTCAACATATGAAAGCCTACAATAACAATTTCTACTTTCACAATTTAGCTTTCTTAACTCAAGGAAAGAAAGAGAGAATCATTTCAACTAATCAATTTACAACTCAAAAAGCAAATTTTCATTTAATAACATGAAGAGTTACATTCTTCTCCAATTTTATTTTAATAAGGTAATGGGGAGAGAGATACTAAAATATTTATGGATTGTTATTATAAATACATTTAATGAATAATTTCCTCAAATATCTCATATACATTATTTTATTTTCAATACATCACTCTTGAATAATAATTTCTATTTCAAAATAAAATAAAGTAGTTTATTTTCATTTTCATAATGTGAGAGAGATATTGGTAAGGATTGAAGGAGAGAAGGAGAGAGATTTTTAGCTCACAAATAAAACATTACTTCTAACTTTTATTTTGAATTATTTTATCAACTAGCTCTTTATCTACATGGAATATGTCAAATGAATAACTACCCCATCTCCTCTATTTTACATGCATCTAATAAGCTCCCAAACTCCATGAAAATCTACTCCTTCAAACAATATTCTCTTATGCTTTTCTTCTTCACCAAAAATGAACCCCAATGAACCCTCAAAATAAACAATCCAGAATAAGACTAAGTGTGAAAATTAAAATAAAATATAAATTTCTTATCCAAAGGATTTTATATCCAACCCAATAAATTGGATGGTACTTTTAATACAAGATTCATCTCATTTATTAAAATCCCATACCTCTTATTAATTATCTTACAATACCATGTGGACTTACTTTTCAAAGTCAACAACTTAGGACAAAGTCAAAAGGGTCACTTACACTCAAAAATAACTTCCAAATTTAAACTCCATAATAGCATCCACGCACCCTAATATAGGTCCTAACTTAACTCCTCTAGCCTTCTTAGAGAGGCTAGCTACAAGTTGATAAAAAAATTCATTATAAAATTTATCATGATTTATGTGGATTTAAATATTTATTGAATTATGATTTAAATATAAAGAGATTGTTATAATTTTATTTTAACAAATAAAGTTTTTAAAATAAGAGAGGGAACAAAATTTAAATTCTTACACATTTAAAGGCTCATCAAGATAGGCAAACACACAATGACAACAAAGTCATAAATGTTCAAGCATAGGGGATACTATAAGATTATAACATTCATTCTCCTGATTTGAATGACCACATATCCATTTTAGAACATTTTTTACAACTGTACACCAACATATACCATTAAAAAATATAAATAAACTACATATACTATTCTCTTGGTTAATTTATATAAATAGTGAGTGTTAATAATCAATTTCAATATGTTTATCACATTTAAATATGCATAATTTAGATATATTTATTAATTCTAAATTATCAAATGTTTTAGCTTTTTTAGATAACTTAACTCAAATAATTTAAAAAATATTGATGAATAAGATCATTTTTTGAGTGCATCAAACCCTAGGTTCCCTTAGGGTTTCATTATACCTTCTTAAGGTTTCAAAATTATACATTATGGTTAAAGATCTAATTTTTAAATTTCCCTTACTCATAAACAAACATCATGGCTAAAATGGATATCCATATTTTTATACTTTTTAATTTAATCCACGATAGTCATAATTACATATTGTTTCCCTGAATTATGTAATATATTTCACAACCATGTAATGAAATGTGTTAAACTCATGTGAAATAAAACTAAGGTTAAAATAAATGATGAATAATGTTACCCCTCTTTAGTTACTTTTATTATTTATATATCTAATCTATGATGGTTTTAATGACCATATGAAGTTAGAGGGAAACTAAGACTCCTTTCATTATTCCTCCCCTTAGACCCAAGGTCATGACAACTTCCATCTTATCCCCATTATTTTCCATAGGCTTATATTTTATTCTAAGGTATATTCCATCACCACAAGAAGGACATGGTTCCCACATCATGTGTAATAGAATTAAGGTATTCAAAATTCATATTCTCATCCCCTTTAACCTCTAAGCATATCAATAAATCCAAATAAAGGATATGATATCATTAGTGAGATTAAGAATGCCCAAGTTAAGATATTATAGATAATAAAATATATCATATAGTATATGATATTTAGTAATGTTAGTTTTCACCTACCATTACCTTATATGACTTGTGCATAACCATATGGGTCTTATTCACCCTTCTCTCACATCCACATGATTTCCACAAGTTTGACCTTCTTGATTCATTATTAGTCACCTATAATAATTTCCTAGTCCATGTATAGCCTACTCAAAATTATATTTAAAATATCTCCAATTCATCAAATCAATATCCCTACCTTCTAGAAAAATTTGTTAGACTCAGGTTGTTCCATAAATCTAGGTCGAGACCAAACTTAAAAGACTCATCTTGTCCTAAGCAATGATTACTTTTAAAATTCAAATCCTTCTTATGGATCAGCCTATACATTTCACATATTAGTAGCATGAAAAGGTACCCAACTATTTAAATATAAATACACATCAGGCATAAGCATATTTCTTATAAAATGTTTTTCAAAAAATATTATCATATACATCCACACATTCAAAGGGATTTCTCTATTCTTTTCAATTCATCCATCAGTCACAAGGATTAAGTCTTATCAAATTTTGAATAACCTTAAAGTAAGGCCAAAGTTGTCATTTTCTAGTGTTAAAATCTAGATCACATGTTACATCTATTGAGGGAGCACTATTACACACATATGCTTCATAGGGAGAGCTACATGTGGTTTGAATTCCCTCTTCAGATTATTGTATATGTAGGTAGAAATTATCCATTCATTAGGGACTGGTTTGGATCAGCCCAACCCACCTTTTTCCCTATTTTTTAGGCCTAAACCTAGTGTTCAAAGTGGACCTAAGATTTTAAATATAAAGGGATAATTTGATGGGATTATGCACATATCTATCCCTCTTTATCACACACATAAGGTTTACAATTAGGTGTAGTGACTTGTATGGAAACAAATAATAAAATTCCACTCTGATGAATCCATCAAGTTTTAGATGCTAACATCATTTAATACTATCTAAAATTTTATGAATCTATGTAGGCACATCCAAAGGCTCAATACCTAATTTGAAGGACTCTTGATATAGTTTCACCCTATTTATGCTAGTTGCATTTAGTATCATAACTGCACTATATATAAAAATGATAAGTATGTTATCCCTTTAGGTATTTTCTATTTATATCAAGTGTAATAAATAAAATTAGATTATGCCTTTTACATTCATATTATTGTTTATTTCTATATTTCATATAATATAAATTAGTTTAAATTTATATCTTATTAAATACACATTAAATTAAAATTAGGGTAAAACATATATATATATATATATGAGTTACGCAAGAGGTTAATTATCTACAAGGATATATTTTATGGAGCATTACATGATATAAATTTATTTAATGAAGTAAAACTTACATACTTTGCATATGTCATCACTACATTGAATAATAGTGAATAAATGGTCTATTGTGATAAGGAATACTTACCTATTCAGTAAATATAGATCAAAATATCTCATTGTTCATTCAAGTGAAAATATTAAATAAGGGAATCAAACATGACTTGATGGATAGTGTATCAAGATTGAATATCTACAACATCTTATTTCTACAAACATTAAGTGTCTGTATGATAAGATCAATTACTTTAGAGGTGATAGTGGGCACTATAACACTATTTATTATGCTTCATGTGATGTTAAATCATTTAAACTATAACATACACTTAGATATACCATGGATCTATGCAATGAAAGTTGTACCTTCAATTTTTCATCGATTCTGAAATTTCATCCATAAGGTATGTTTATACATGTCCTACATATAATCAACCTTTTAAATGTTGAAAAATCACATAAACCAGTAATGGATGTAGTCCAAAATTTGATGTCTTTCATTCTACAAAAATATTCCCATTATAAATGATACCACTAGAAAGAATACATAAATATGAAATTAGGGAGTCAATAAAATCTAAAAAAATATCCAACTCTAAATACATCAATAAAGCAAGAAACAATAAAAAAACACAAGAATATAACATATCATATCTTCCCTTATTAATCAATTTATAGGATCCCAGTCACATAATTATTGAAGAGTATGATAGTGATGACATTGAGAATGAAGTTTCAATGGGCATATATAGTATTTTTCTTATCTATATTTTAAACTCATTGGTCTATAATGGTAATGATATGATTCATAAGTGATTAACAATGCTGAAACAAATAAAGTCACACCTTCCAAACACTCATGAGGATACAAATGAAAACACTTGTTGAAATAACAATTCATGGCAACATACTTCAGTGATAAGTGGTCCATTGAGACAATACTTTGTCAAATTGAGCATAACTCAAAAAAAGAGGAACAACATATTGTACAATGCATCAAAGGTCAAAATAAATCACTAATACCATATTCAATAAAAATTATATCTCATGGCTATAGAACATGTCTAATTATAGATTACTAATACACAAGATAGATTGATCATTGTGCTACATATGTTACCTGACAATCAGTTAATTTCTCTATCGACCATTTGACATAGATCTATGGGTATATTATCAAATCAAGAGGGGAAATGATTTTTTAATTACATATAAAAATAGGGCATGAGATAGATACTTGTGTGGCATCAAATAAAAATATATATAATTTTAAGGATGAAAGGATCATCACAGTAATTTAGATACATTAAAAACCACTAATAATGGTTTATAAAAAGAATCAATCCAAGAACGAATTTCCTAAAGATTTCAAGTATCCATGACATGGCATATTGACTATTAAGATATACATTTAGGGTAATTATCAACAACATATTCAAATTGATGAGTAAAAGTGGCCAAATATTTTTAGTATTCCATTTATTAAAATAGTTGGATCATATCATAGATGAATTTAAAATCAATATAAACTATGATAGTTTGATCAAACATATTACATTATTAATCACTTTTGGACCAAATTTTGTTGATACATTGATATTTGTGATGTACCTTGAAAATTTTTTATGAGATACACTTGGATGTAGGATATAATCGACATTCCAAATAAATATATATCCTTTTTTATATGAATTAAATGAAATAAATATTCCACATGATGTAAAAAATGAACACCAAAAGATAAATAACTCAAAGACAAGTAAGATGACATTATATTATAAGACAAATCATAATTCCTCATATATAATGAAATAAAATTCAATTCATATACATAAAATCCAAGAAATATAAAAATAAAATAAGGATTTGATTGATATATAAAATACAATGACAATAATGATGATGAAATATGGGCATTTGATGCAATTCTATATCCATAGTTTAAAACTTTATCACTAGATTCTCCATATGAGTTTGATTATCCATTAAAATACATCTCAAGCCTCAAATATTCACATTATTCATAAATAAAAAGATTAAAATGATAAAATAAAATAAAACATTGAAAAAAAAGTTAATACCTATGCATGACATGTATTACTACTTCACATGGTTAGTTTATGTTATTTATCATATGCATGGTAGATTACATATACATTATATATACACATAATTTTCATGGTATAAATGAGTGGGATGAAAGACATATAGGTTACATATGACATGGACATACAAATGTGAGACATTCCTACAATATGGTGCTACTTTTTGACATTATGGTCATGCCTACACTAGGATCATCTTGGTACACTATATAGGTTCTCCATTTATATAGACATTACATTGATCATATTGAGATAATTGGACTAATTACAAGACTTAATTTTATGTGCAGTCTCTAGAGTGATGCATCTATGTATACTATACTTTATTATGTTTGATGATGACATGGATTGATTTTGTAGACTAGCTTTATTGGTTTTATGCATGTTGATGTTTTTACATGTTATATATGTGATCATTGATGATTGTTTTATGGTGAGATCCTTAATTGTGTAAAATATTGTGTGATGATTTATACACATAAAATTATGCAAACATTTTTTGATACATTTTGTGCTATATGAGTGACTATTATTGATTATTTCATTCTGTCACATTGAATGCTACCTTGCATGTTTCTACGAGTGCATTAATTTTTTTATCACATCATGCATAATTTGTATTAATTATATTATATTTTGTCTCATGGATATGTTTTATATGTCATTTTAGACTCAATTAATATCACTTCATGTCTTGAGTGCTTGTGTTCGTCATGATCATAACATTGTGTGCATATGTGTGGAAACATCTATGACTACATGCTAAGATTTTGGTGTTATGATTCATATCATGAATTATTCTACTTATGTGTGATTTCATGATTCATATCATCTATATTACATATGGATTACTATTAAGTGTTGATATCTATGATGATAATTAATGTGATGATTATTAAAACATGCCTAGTTTTTATGTTTATCTTGACATAATATTTGAATGTCTTATGATTCATGTTTCATATGTGTGTGAATGATAAAAATAAGTCTATGATGACTTAATATAGTCATGTTAGTGCACATACATTGAATTCTTACATATTTTAATATATACCATGATACATATTGATAGAACAAACACGGGTGAACAAATATGAAAAGCTACGTTATGAAAATCATGTAAATCTTATACAATAAAAATATCAGTTAAATTTTACATTGATTTACAAAAAAATTAATAATATTTTACATGAGGGAGATAGCTTCCTACATGATCTAATTTTCCATTGGGACCAATTAATATTTTCTCCATATAACCACTAGCCTCTATAACATGTAGGTAATTAATTATTTCTACTAACATAAAATATATTCTAAAGGAGGTGTCTTTCATGAGATGCATGCCTCTATATAACACTAATAAAATAAACACAATAACATTATAAAATTTAGACCAAATGACCCAATAACCCATAATGATATAAATGGTTCTATAAGATGATCTAGAGCATATGACTATGAATTCATCCAATAGCCTTTGTTGCACCTACAAACTAGAACATCGTGCATCATGTTATTGATCAACTAATGTCACTTTACATAGAATCTCACTACCTCATTAAATGTGACATGAATGATGAACATAGCATTTGAATACTTATCCCATTTAACAATTATATACATGTACATTAGTATAATCACACTCAAGGTTTATTCAACTACATCAATCCATATAAGGTTTCACATAAAACCCATCTAATGAGTATCTAGTATTATATATGGCACATCTATCTTGATGCCCAATAATGATGAAATTTATTGTTATCAACTCATATAATCATTAATGACTGATTAAATTCCAATAAAATGTATGTTCTTCCCCTATCAAGTGAGATTTTAGAAACCCCTCTATAAAAAAACCAAACAAATAGGTTTGCTCATCATCAAGGATATCAAATAACTGAAGACCAAAAATGGATAGAAAACAAAAAATCCAAAACAAAATTGATACTATATTACAATCATATCTTTGAGTTATGATCTTACTCAATATGGGTGAATCTTTATGCACTCAAAATATTTATTCAGTTCCATCTAGACCATAGACACTAAACATGTAGGATGCTTCCTAGTTAGATGGTGTATTAAAATAACTAGAATAACTACAGTAACCAAAAGAAGATCCACTAGAGTGATAAATTTAATTTGATTCATCATTATTTATATCCCTAGAGGGTTGATTTATTGAAGGACACATATCATCATAGTGACCCATACCACCAGAGTTATATCACTTAGGCTCTTTTCTACTGGAATTAGAAGATGAGGAAAAGTGACTTTAGTAACCATGACACCAAGAAGATTTTTTATGCTTATGTCATGTATATGTTTTTAGGACTTTGTATAATGATTCAAATAATGTATTTAATAAATATTTGAAGAATGATTCATAGAATGTTTCTGAATTTTTTTTGTTTAATCGTGTCTTTTTTTTTTTAATAAAAAGAGGGGTAAAAACTTTATTAAATCAAGGAAAACCAAAGTACAAAGCCACCTAAGGCTAGCACCTCAAGAACCAACAAAACCACAAAAACCACAAGAACAATAAAGTTACACTCCAGTGCCTCTCTCATCCTCTGCCAAAATCCTCTCCAGATTCTGGAAAAGTGCATGAGGCATTTGCTCCCATCCATCAAACTTCTGGTCTTCAAATTTTTATGATCCCCATCTTGCCAAGAAATCAGACACTCTATTCCATTCCCTAGGAATATGGGCAAAAATAACTGAATCTATACAAGAACTGACCTGAAGAATATGTTGAACAATCACTGACAACTGCTAGAAAACATCAAAGGTCTTCTTCTCAAGAAGCAAATTAACCAAAACTTGAGAATCAGCCTCACAAATCACTTTCCTCCATCCTAACTCATAAGCTCTCCTTAAGGCATGTAAAATTGCCCAACCTTCCATCTGATTAACAGTCTGCACTCCCTTGTTAACCATGAAAATCAAAACCACCACACTAGTAGAATCCCTGTCAATCTCACCAATCCCAGCCAAGCCTAGATTCCCACAAGATGACCCATCTATATTAAGCTTCAAAAAGCTAGTAGGAGGCGGTATCCAATTCCCCATCCTTTGCATTCTTTGATTCACCTATCTACCTCTTTTGACACATGTTGAGACTGAAGAAATTCCTTGAACACCCAGCCTCATCGCAACCTCAACATCGCTCTTAGCCAATGGTAGGGCAATCTCACTCTTAATCGCAATGGTTTCTTGGACCATGCCCAATATTCTAGTCCAAACCTTCTGAACTCTCAAATTTTCTCCACGAAATATCCTATGATTTCTTTCAAGCCAGACTTGCCATAAAAGGAAAATTGGACCAGCGTACCATACCTCATGTAAAAAGGAAGTTGGTGAGGGTGGTTTGCCCAATCTCACACAAAAATTAGCTAAGGAGGATGCATGAACACATTGGCATTTCCAAATGTCCCACCAACAGTGCCATAATTGCATTGAGAAGGGGCATCAAAAGAATAAATGTTGAGAATCCTCCTCGCTATTGCATAAAACACACCTCGAAGGGCCAGCAATCCCCTCTTGCAGATATTATCCCACATCAAGCATTTATTCCAAGCCATGGTCCAAATGAAATAGTTACACTTTGGCCAAGAAAAGCTATTCTAGACTCTTTTCCACTAGGGAACTTCCCACCCACCATTTAATTGCTGAGAGGTCAACACCTGGTACCCCAAAGACACTGTGTATGATCCTTTTAGATTGGGAGCCCATGCCAAAACATCCCTTCCCAAAAGGGTGCTATAGCTACGTCTAGCAAGAATGGATTGGAGTTTAGTGTACTCTGCTTCCAATCCCATAATCAGCCATTCCTCTAGTGATTTCCACCTTGCTTCCATTACCTGCCCCTGACAGGAAAATACCTTAAAATCACCCACCCTCAACCAACTAGCCTAACCAAATCTTTGCGTTAATGTCTATAAATGAGGATATTATACCACAAGGGGTAGGAAACCATCTTAGGAGTCTTGCCAAAATCATGTCTCCATCCCATCTTTGCATATCCAGAACAAACCATGCTTGATGAGCGCAGCCCCTTTATTGAACGTAGACCAAATCATCAACCCCTTCCCAGACAAGCTATGCCGAGGAGTATCATTCTGAGAAATCCCTACCAGGTACTTGTGGGATAAAATTCTAGCCCATAACTAGTCTGGTTCAACACACCATTTCTAATACAACTTTTAGCTAGTGCTATACCAAAGAGTATCGACTATCTTAATCCCAGACCTCCCAGCCTTTTTGGACTGCAAACTATCTCCCATTTGATGAGACTCCATTTGGTTGCTGCTAAATTACTAGCCCAAAGAAATTTCCTTACTAAGGAATCAAGGTCTCTCACAAAACCCACTAGTGCTACTTGAACCATACACCTGTATATGGGGAGTGCTTGCACCACTGATTGAAGCAGCTGAACTCGATCAACAAAGGATAGCCAATGATGAGTCCAATGATTAACCTTAGCATGAAACTTGTCCAGAACGCCCTGCCATGTCTCCCTAGACTATCTCTCAGTCAAGATAGGAATGCTAAGGTATAGCAGAGGAAGACTTCCAATTTGGAACCTGAGTAAATTAGAAATTCTCTATTGGATTGGAAGTGGGGTATTGAAGAAATAAATTGAAGACTTACCCTCATTAATCAGCTATCTTGACACCTCAAGATAAACATCTAGGTCTCTGTGCATATTAGTCACTTCTCTCATAGTTTCCATGTCCATCAAAGCTACATCATCCACAAACTGTAAGTGAGAAAATGCTGGGAGACCTCCACCCCATTGCTAGCCTTGAATATATCCTCCTTCCACATTCCTTTTGATCAGCCATCCTAGTCCTTCTACCAAAAGAAGAAATAGATAAGGAGAAATGGGGTCACCTTGCCATAGACCTTGAGATGTTCCAAATAAATTAGAATGCTCTCCATTAATCAAAACCAAAAAGGAGGTCGAATTCACATAGCACATGACCCATCGTATCCATTCCTCACTAAATCCAAAAGCCCTCAAAACCTTCTAAAGGAAAGACCACCAGACTCTGTCATAAGCTTTACTCATATCCAGCTTGATGAACATAGCCTTTTATTTTGACTTAGCCATCGAATGAATTACCTCCATATCCACCACCATGCCATCCAAGATTTGGTGACCTTCCACAAAACCACTTTGCTCCTCAGAAATAAGCAATGTAAGTCACCTCTTTAGTCTGTCAGCAATCAGCTTAGAGATAATTTTATAAATCACATTGCAGAGGGAAATTGGATGAAACTGACTTAACTAATCCACTCCCTCCCCTTAGGGATAAGAGCTAGGAAAGTCAAGTTTAGAGCCTTGAGCATCTGCTTATTCATCTGTGATTCTTGAATAGTAGCCAAGAGATCAACTTTAATAATGTCCCAAAACTCCTGGAAAAAATCAATTAGAAATCCATCTAGCCCAGGTGCTTTACCTTTTTGCATCTGGAAAATATTCCGCTTGACCTCCTCCATAGAAATGGTACTCATAAGATGCTCATTCATTTCCTAGGAGACCAAAGATGGAATACAAGATAGACCCTGAGTCTCAGCCACCAATTCCCCCTACCCTTCCTCCCAAAATAAAGAAGTAAAGTACAGCTCTACCTACCCTAGGTGGAATGAATGGTTTCCCCCCTATCTGTCACCAATGAGGAAATGGTATTACCATGCTGCCTAGCTTTCACAGAGTTAAAGAAAAATGTAGTATTTTGATCCCCCTCCTAAAGCCAAACATTTTACACCTTCTGCTTCCAGAATATTTCCTCTCTTGGCTCCCATTCCTCCACAACTTTTAGCACTTTAGCTTCCTCTCTTAATAGAAACTCAAATGCCCCCTCTTCCCTAATCATCTAGGTCACTTCATTTAACTAAGTTTGCACCACATTTTTCTCCTAATAAATATTTATAAAGCATAGTCTGTTCTAGTGCTTTAGCTGATATTTGACAAATTATAAGAGCTTGGCAAAAGTATACATTACTGTGCCAAATCTCGGTCTACCTATTTTCCACCAATCAGCAACACAACCATATGGGTTAAGATCCCTTAGCCACATAAGCTGGAATTTAAAAGGTGGTCTCTAAGGTATCCTAGCTAAGGAAATAGTGAGCTTTATGGGCCAGTGATCCAAGCCCCACCAATCAAGAATCTCAGAGCAGGAAGACCACGACCCCCCAACCCAAAAACAAGACACCATGAAGAGATCAAGGCATTCGGTAATACTACTATCCCCCAACCTTCTATTATTCCATGTGAAGCAGCCATTGTTAGGTTTTATGTCAACAAGATTAAGAGCCAAGATATTGTCTCTAAGCAAAATGGAAGAGGGCTCAATTTTCATAATACCTCCTTGTTTCTCAGATAAATCTAGAATGGCATTAAAGTCTCTAGCAATAATCCAAGGTAAATAGGGAAACAAGCTACGCACCTCATGAATATTATTCCATACCTCAAGCTTTCCATGAAAGTCCATCAGATCATAGACATTATAGAAAAGAATTGATTCCCCTGATTTAATGCACCAAGAAACCATAGATAAGGAGGACCTGAATGAAATCCAGGACACAGGCTAGATCTTGCACAGGTTCCATAAGCATGCCACACCCCTTGATGATCCCAGGGCTCCAATACACTGACAATGGCCTTGCCTCCATAACTTAGGTGCCATACTCATCATACAATCAATAGTAACTTTAGTCTCTTGAAAAAAGAGAACATCCAGAGAATGCCTCCGCACTAATTCCTGAATAGCTTTTTGTCTAGGGCTGCTATTCAATCCCCTTGCATTCCAAGAGATAATAATCATTTGGGGGGAGCCAAGAAGTGGGAGTCCAAGTTCTTAACTACTCTAGACTCCACCAAGCTCTCCCTAATCATCTTAATCCTCTCCAGGTCCTTTTTACATCTTATTTTAGCATTTTTCTCTGAAGCCCCCTTCTTCCCATCCTTTTGAAGGATGCCCAGGTGATGGGTAGATTTCCCTCTTTTATCTGCCTCATCAACCATAGCCCTTATCATAGGCTCTGCTACCTTAACACCCTTCCCCATATTAGCATTTGACTCCCCCACTGCCTACGTTCTTGCTAGTCCATCCATGATCATAGGCATAGTGAATTCTTCTTAAATAGCACACAAAGGCTTGGCAGATCCAATCTCCAAACCTGACTCCTCAAGGTGATCAGCATTGATCCCTTCCTAAATAATTGCATGCTGCCCCAACTCATCTAAAATCTAAAACCTATTGAATGTATCCTACTATCATTCTCTTAAAGTTCTTTTCAATCCTCTACTATAAGTTTGGGATTTTACTTGAATGAAGCCCTCAGCATCCTTATTCTCTCCTGCTACTAGCTTCTTCCCTTTGTCAGTACTAGGGATTGTATTAGAAGGAAGCATAGTTTGCTGATCCATTGGTTTGGCTTTCGGACATCTACACATCAGGTGGCCATATTCATGGTAGATGCGACATCATAATGGAAGGGTTTCATAGTCTAGTTGATGTACCAAAGAATATGAACCTGCACTTATCTCAACTACATCTGGCAATGGTTTACTTAGATCAAATTCCACACAAATACAAGCAAAGGTCATCACCTTCTTACTCAAGGTTTGTGTAGAGGATCTAATTGGTCTACCAAGCATTGATGCCAGCATATGTAGCATGTCCTCATGACAACATTCTATTGGAAGTCTAGGCAATCAAACCCACACTGGCACTCTATTTGGGAGCTCCTCGGAGGGGTTAAAGCGGGATGCCAAGGTTTTACAAATAATCCCACCTGGTTATAAAAATAAGGCCCCCCTTCAAAGACCCTATTACAGTTAGCCAAGTAGGGAAATGTCACCATGAAGTAGTTATTTGCAAGCATCATAACCTCCAATTCCCCCTCTAGTTCCCAAACTCTTCGGGCCAAAATTTCCAAGAAATGAAGAGAGACTTTTAAACCCAAAAACTTATAAAACAAAGAATGATTAGAATAGTATTCTACATCCTCAGCAATCATTTCAAAGGGAATTACTAGTTTTGGTAACAAAGAATGATTATAATAGTATTCTACATCCTCAGCAATCATTTCAAAGGGAATTACTAGTTTTGATCTCTCTTTGCATCTCTCAAGACATCTGTTAACCTTTGTAATCTTCGAGCCTCTAGGCAGGTTCGATTCCTTGCAATCTAAATTCTAAGAAAAGAGGGCATTTTCATACCCCTGCACTTCCTGTCCTGCCAAATTCATTTTGACCACTTCACTAAAACTAAATCCAGCACCAGTCTTGGAAGGCATACTCCCATCCATGACTACACTTTCCAAATGGTACTCTCTAGTTGTGATCGCACTCCAGATAGCCCCACCGGCCCCTGCACTGTGCACTAACCAGAAAGTGCACGTAGCTCACAACACAAAGGATAGAAAAAAGTTTTAAACAAGAATAAAATCGCCTAAGCTGTGACCCCCACCCCTGTAAACAAATTGACTCCCTTCCCCTCCTACGTAGTAGTGACTACAACAAAAAATGAGCTAGGGCATGACTGCTCTAGCTTGGTGACATACTCTAGTTCGCACCCATTCTCCTATCCATTTAATCATGTCTTTTCTCTATTAAGTGTTTCCTTAATTTTATGAAGTAAATATATATTGTAGGCTTATTACTCTTATTCTTAGTGAAATTTCAATCATGTTGGGTAAGTAAATCACATATGGAATCAAATTTATCATTATTGATTTTTTTACTAAGTTTTAACTTCTCTAAAATGTTTGTATAGGTTGAACTGGCTCCATTAAAATGATGGAGATAATCATATCATCATCTATTTTCCATCTTTTATTAGTATATTCATGTTTTAAATTTTCCATTATATAAATGTAATTCAAATACATCTTCATCATCATTAATCTTAACAACTACATTAGGCTATCAATTTTTTTATACAAAAGTTGTTTATTATACAAGTCTGTGAATGCTTTCCATGTTTTCAAAGCATTATTTTTAATAGATTCGATGTGAATGATTATTTTTGAAAAACAAGAATATTTTAATAGTTAAATTTCTCTCTATTCATTTTATGATAATTCATATAATTTAACATCTTTATTAGGAGGTGTAGTATGTTTTTAAACTAGTGTATTCTCCATATTCATGCTTCATTCCTTATAATTTTTTAGGATTAGTATCCCTAATTCAGATATGAGTCTTATAACTTTATCCATGATGGAACATAATAAAAATATACCACAAAGAAAATAATAATACTATTTTAGCTTTACCTTTACACTCTATTAGATTCATCATACAAAAATGATCATGCTTGATCTTGAGACCTATTAGAAAACCAATGCCTTACCCACCTTATGCATGTCGAATTGAGCAAATAGTAGATTACACTCAATCATAATTAAAATAATATACCCTTGTGGATCCTTTTTACATAAAAAATAAATTAAAATAATAATATTATTTTAAAGATTCCTTTTAAAGTAAAAACAAATTTGACCAAAAATATAGACTTGAGGGTTTGAACCTTAAACATTCCACTTGCCAAGTGATTCTTAAAATTAGCTTAACCACTTGCTATACTATCATTTTCAAGATGTAAAGTCACAATTTTATCTTTATAATTTCATTTTTTTATTTTTAAATAAATAAATAAATAAAACACTCACTTGTCTATCCACTTACTTGTCAATGTTTTCATTAGTAGTAAAAGAAACTTTAAATAGAGTACTTCTTTGTGGACCGCACACACTTTTTTATAGTCATAAGAGATTAAAAAAAAAATGACATTTGATTATTCCAATGCCACTTTTAGTATACCAAGTGCCATATTTCATATTGTGACAATCATGTAACACCATTGTTAAAAAATATTTAACGCTCTAGGTGGATAGCTTGGTAGGGAGGATCTCCAGGTAGAACATCTTCATCTCCAACACTTTTAAATGAGTTTCATCTCTTGTTTCATATTTCAATAGTAAAAAATAATCCCTATGTAAATTTTGGAATGCTATAACTATTGGAACACTACAAAAAAATATTCAAAATATTTCACTTAGGTTTCAATGCCATTATGTGAGTTTTTAACTTTTATTTTGTTGTTCCAATGCTATTTCATAATTATTCAATCATACAAAAAATATGAGAACTATAGCTCTAATGCCACTTTTCTATATTTTCTCCCTTTTTTATTTTTATTTGTGCTACTCTAGGTGGATATGATGCTTAACATACTAGATGGCTTCAAACAAGTATTTTAATACTTATTTCCTCCAACACCATTGTAGATGGATTCTTCAAGAAAAAAAATCAATTTGAAAATGAGGTTTCAAAATAAAATTTTCATTCTTCTCTCATTTATTACAACATAAATTATTTGTTCATAAATAATTTTTATTATTCATTTATTCATCATGGGCCCAACTTCTTACATTTTCTAATACCACTGATAGAATAAACACTTGAATAAAAATGAAAAGCTACATTTTTAAAATCATGTAAATCTTGCATAATGAAAAATGTCAATTAAATTTTACATTGATTAACTAATATTTTAATAAGAGTTTGCATACAAGAGATACTTTCCTATTAGACCTAATGTAAAAGGTATAAACCACTGAGAGGGGGGGTGAATCAGTGGTGTCTTACAATCTAATTCAATTTCCAAACCCTTCAAATACTTAAGCATTCAATACAACAATTCCAAACCCTTCAAATACTTAAGCATTCAATACAACCATTTATGAATAATTTAAGATGTTTATAGTAATGAATAATAGATAATACAAGATCACACACACAACACAAGATCTATATGGGAAACCCTCTTGGGAAATAAAACCCGCTCTCAAGCCTAAAAACACATGGACTACTTGTCCTATAAGGTATTACAAACATGAGACTTTAGTGGAACATCCTTTCCATAAGGAGCACCTACCCCTAGGATGGTCAAGTCCTTATGACCAGAATTTAGTGAAACACTTATTCCACAAGGAGAACCTACCCCTAGGATGGTCAAGTCATTTTGACCAAAATTTAGTGAAATACATATTCCACAAGGAGCACCTAACCCTAGGATGGTCAAGTCCTTCCTATATACACATAATATTTTTAACTTTTATCAAATACTGATACTTTACATCTTGAAAGAATCTATTAAGACTCAATATCTTTGAGTGAATGCCTTAAAGGGTGAATTAGGAAAGGGTTGGGCATAACTTTGGTGATTCATAATATTTTTGTCCCTTATTACCACATTATTACCAATCTAGCCTTATCTTAAATCATTCCCTAAGCTATTACTTATCCCTTGCACACTTTTGAAGTATTTTTCCATGTTTATCCTCATTTTATTTCCTTAATTCCCTTTTGGATAGTCAGTTGTACTAGGTTTATTAGGTCAACCATGTATATTCTATGGGTATGTTTCACTTTTTGAGTTTGTTAGCCCTTTGGCTGACCTAGCTCAGACCTAGTGAATTATCCCCAAAAACATACAGGGTCAACTGGGTTGACCGTAGATAGCCAAAGTTTTTGGGAGAATTTAGGGAAAGAACCACCTATAAATACAAGATCATTTCATATTATGTCAATATGCAATAAAGAGTTATTATTCTCTCACACTTATTTACAATCTACTCTTCCACCATTCTACTTGAGGAATCTTAGTTTAGGATTTCTACTTGGAGAATCTAGTCTTGTCGATAAGTGTTAAATGTTTTGGCCTTTCTTAGTGATCCTTAAAAACCAAAACCTCTTTCGAAGCCACTTTGGCTAAGGGAGAGATTGAGTCTTGATGGGTTCATATACAAGTAAGTATATTCTAACTTTGTACTCCTCTCTTTAGCAAATAGAAGTAACATAAGTATTAGATTGAATAATATTACTCCTCATATTCCATGTATTAGGGTATTACTCATACTTATCTTAATTGACATTATCCTATACATGTTTTTATTTCTTTACTAACCTCTCATGTTGTGACATAATCTTTGGTGTGCTTTATATTAGATTTACTTTCTTATTTATTAGATATAAAGTAAACATTAAACCTAGGACTCTTTTAGGGTTTTTACATAATTGTGTTAGAATTTAAACTTTAGAACCTTTCTTGGTATGGTGTATTATGATAAATTATCCCCTAATTAGGTCTAGTAGATCCCCATATTGGTCATACTATTAATTAACAAATGTATTCCTAATCAAAAGTATAGGTATGCTCTATCTTCTCTGAGTTATGATTGATTTATAGATGTGATGCATTTCTAATTGCATACACTTCTACCTAGAATTTAGTAAAATACATGTTCTACAAGGATAACTTTCCCCTAAGATGGTCAAGTCCTTCTAACCTATATGTTGATCACCCTCCCAACACCTATGAAATTAACATCTCTTAAACACTTATTGCCTACCAATCTGATGGAGATACAATGCATATCATCCCCCTTCACTCATCCTTAATCTTCAAACCTGCAAGAGAACTCTCTTTGACATTAGAAACATAACCTATAGGTCATACACATAGTCATCAACATGCTCTATTCTATAACCCATCCACTAGTAACACATTCTTTCTTCTTTCCTTCATTCTTCAACTCTCACATACACCTCTTCTCTTAAGTCTAGAAATCATCGCATTTGATTTCACCTTTTATAGAGCCTTCATGATTATTATATTCTTATTTTGACTTTAAACTTTCCTTAACCCTTTAAGTCTTCTATCATATAAATGCATATCTCAATACCATTCTCATAAGTCAGTCATAGCATCCATGGGTCACACTTAAGTAGTTACACCTTTCAATTAGGTCTTAGTAGCCTTTATAGGTCTCATGGAGACCTATTCCCCCATTTAACACTCCATTGAGAAAATTAAAAACATGGGACCACTTCCAAATTCATAGGTCCACTCCACATGACCCCTTTAACATCCTAAAATGATCATAATCATCACAAAACTCTTCTACTAAATCTAAATAGATCAATATTTCACCTTATACATAGAAGCACCACAAATGAATACACAATCAAATTATAATAATTTTTTCATACTGAATATGGATTGGTCAAACCTCCAAAATCCATACAAATCACTTAAAATATCCTTCTCAAGTCACTTACAAAACATGGTCAAATAAAAATTCAACTTTATAGATCAATAAATTTGACGACAAAAACATTTAGACCTTATAACTAGGTTTTATAGATGTGCCTTAAAGTCCTCTACAACTTTTCCTTTAACTAAACCTTTGAATTTGTCTTGAATCAAAATATATGAGCAAAATATTGTAGACTAATTTTTCCCTTTGTTAATTTAAATATTCAAATTCCAATTGTCACTGTTAAATATCAAACACTCTGTCAACATCTCATGTCCTCACATTTTTTGAACAAATATGCATCATTTATCTCCCTCAAAAGTATCATGATATTTAACTATGGTAAACAACTATCACTTTGACCTCATCTCTTGTTCCCTAACAACTTTGACCAAATACACACCATCGATCTTCTTAGAAGTAGCTCGATCTTTACCTTTAATCACTATTAAATTTTTAACATGTTGACCTCATCTCATGCACCCTTAAAATATTTACCAAATACACACCATCAATCTCCATGGATCAGCTAGGTCTTTATCTTATAATTCTCATCATTATATCTTGATCAAAAATCCCATGATTATGACACTTAACACCCTCGCGTGCCTTCTAAACACTTTTATATCAATATATGTACTTGTGCCACTTGGTATTTCCACATGATTTGTTGACTCTTTGACTTGTCTTATATCATTTATCTTTATAAGTATGAACCACCACTTACCATTGATCTTCTATCAGATTAGCAAGCTTGTGACACTTCTCACCAGTACATGCAACCTTTAACATGTTGAATTCATATGCACCATTGATTTAAATATATAAGATTAATTACTCACCATTGGATCTTATAGATCAATGACCTTAGACTTTAACATGGTTAAACTTTATAGTCTCTGGCCCATCACAATCTATAAGAGCAACTTTGAAGGTGTATAACTTGAGCTATAAAACACTTCAAGAGTCCAAATATTCAGGGTACCTTCTTGGCATTATAGAAAACATCTCCATGAGAACCTTTGACCTCAATTTGATTTCTAAGTACCTGAATTAAATTCAAAAACTTGTTGGTTCATTCATATCTACATGACATGTAGTGACAGTTTGGCTAGGTATAGAAACTTGGTGAATTCATATTTAAGAAGCCAACTTTGCACCCACATATATTTATCTATGCTCAACCTCACTACCTAAAACTTAAAAAACATCAACTTGTAACTAATGTGATCACACCCATATGAAAAAATCCCCTTGACTCATCCATACATGGTAATGATGAAGTCAATAAATTGCCTACTTAGCTTTTTTTCCATAGAACCAATTATGCCTAGATGAACATAATGAAGAACTAGATGAATATCATGCACTTTCACAATATCTCAAATCATCCTTGACCTCTAATAGGACCTCACACATTATGATTAATTTATACCCATCCTAATCATGCTAAAACTAAATATAAACCAAGCCTACTTCAAGCATATTAGGACAAGCACATTGTACACTTTATCATTGAAACTTAGACTATCAAGACACTTCATCCACTCACTATTACACCTACATGACATCATTGAAAAATATCCAACACCTAATTTTCTAAAGGTCCCAACAAATATTTAACTCATATAACCACTAACCAATTTAACATAAAGGTAATTAATGATTACAGATAACATAAAATATATTATAAAAGGGGTGTCTCTCATGAGACACATGCCCTTGAAAAACACTAATAAAATAAACATGGTAAAATTATTAAATTTATATCACATAACTCAACACATATAATTGTTTTATTTTGAGATGAATGGTTGTCATGCTACATCCCTCACCTAAAAATGGATGCATATTAGTGGGCTTGTTATAGAGATTCAATTCTTAATAGATAGATAATTCAGATGATATAAAATATGATTTAAATGTGATAGATTGTGATTCATATTAGGGTATATTGACAAGTTTACACATATGCAATGCATACATGGGGAATTTTATAGGTAGAAGTGACATATTTTATGAGAAATATTACATGGTCTAGAGTAGCATATTGGATCAAATCATCAAATTGGACATAATGACATATAGTTTTATGGAATGTTAAATCACATATTGGTACACAAGGGTTAAATTGGGAGCATGGACATTGTTCATGAATACACTTTTTCTATTTTCTATCTTGGTAACAAAGGTAACACTTTGAATCTAAAATTCATCTTTAACGATTGATTTTAAGATTTAAAATTTATATATGAGCCTATTATGGGGCACCATCCTTAGCATGTGAACCTGATATAGGTTCCACCAAAGCATTATGATCATAATTTGAGTAGTGCAACTGAGGTTTCTAAATTAAAATTAGTAATCACCTCTCAGTTTTCAATGAGGGTTAGGCCACATTATTCTCAATCCATGGTACTAACAAGTGGTATCTCCATGAGGCATAAACCACCCATTATTTAGTGACTTCATGAGGGAAATTTATTTTTTAATACTCACAAGTGTATTTATTCCTTACTTTTTCAAACTCAAATATTTCAATGATATATATTAATTTATATTTTTTATCATGAGTGGACATTTATTTATGCATGTTTCATTGTAATTTTTGCATGGAGAAAGTTAGATACTCAAGGCATATTTATTAGTTTATCCTTTTTTTCTAGGGGAATTTTTGTATTATACACTTGACAATGTTATTTTTGACAATAGTTAGTATACATGACTTGTGCATTCACAATAGACTCTTTCTTACATTCTATCCTACTTATCTACCAATATATGGGATTGACCTTATTGATTTACCAAAATATAGATACAATATATCCCTCGTCTATGTCAAACTATTTTACTATCCAAATTATACTATCAGTAATCTTTGTACCATTATCTTCTCCATCATAGAAATTTCCAACAATAGTTAGATGATATTGGTTATTGATATTGTTTATTTTCATCAGAGATGTCCCATGTATACAAACATATATTTTTAATATTCAAACCCTTCCCTTGGATCATCACACATAATTTTCATGTCATTCATGGGTGGAAATATATACATAATAAGCTTAAATTTGATCCTATGTAAGTCTCATTTGGAAAAGCACTTGTACACTAAAGAATACTTCTACATATCTTTAAGACACTTCCCTAAAGCATTCAAATATATAAACTACTTAAATGAATATTCAATAAACCAAGTCTTAAAAATCACAAAAAATTCAAAGTTACATATTATCCAGTGTCAAAATGTAGACATGTTGCATACATACTAGTAGGTCACTATTGAGTACACATTCACATAGGTGGAAGAACTATCTATAGTTTGTGACCTAGTCAGAGCATTGAAACATAGGTAATGATCAACCATAAGTCAAGGTGTGTTTGGGGTTGTCCACCCCATCATGTTTAACCCTTTTTCATAGGTAATTATAGTGTCAAAAGTGGAGTTAGTGTTTTAGGGTGAAGGAAGACAAATCTAAATATATGCATAAGACTGAGCCTCTAAAATTACACAAGAAAAATATTGATAAGAAATCATAGAAATTTATGGTAGAATAGAATGTAAAAACATAAAATATATTTATGATACACAATAGACATATTTGGTAGTGGTAAATGTCTAATAATTACCAAATATATTCATGTAGATTTTGATAATAATTCTCATGATCTAAGTGACCATAAATCCATTCCAGGTTAGTTTTTATGAATTTACACTAACATAAACTATACCATAATATAAACAAGTTCATTAACCTATTTTCTTGGTTAATTTATATAAATAAAAAGTGTAAACAATAATTTTAAATCTACTTGTTACAATTTTAATTACATAATTTATACATATCTTATATAGTTTGAATTATCAAAGGTTTTAGTTTGTTTAGATAACTAAATCCAAAATAAGTTAAAACACTAGTGAGTCAAGGACAAAGTTTTCTTCACTACTTAAGATTATCATAAAATTCTCAACATCATCTTATGGTATCCATCCATCTTCCTCCCATGGATCTTCTTGAGTATCAAATTCCCCTTGTACACATCACCAAACTCATAAGATCATATTTATCCCTTACATAAGTGAATCAAATTCCCTCCTAGATTTTTATGAGTCCAAACATCTCCATAATTAGGCTCTCTCTTCCTTCTAGTAACCTTTATATCCAAAACCTTTTATTTTCTTTCATTATATTTATATCCTCTTCTTTTCCTTTCATTATGATACTCCATCTCAATGGAAGTTATTTTTATCACCATACTTTTGAAACTTCCACTCGATGCCTCCTCACAACCTAGCCCCAAGAATGAGAAAATTTAGCTATTCATCCTCATGTCTTCTATTCTAAAATCATCCATGAGCATCTTTACCTAGATAGGGATTTTTGAAATTAATGAACTTCTAGGCTTCTATAAAAACTAAAATTTTATCTTAGCTAGACATAAGTACATCAAAACTAAGAATTCTATAAAGTAGTTATTAAAACTGCCTCTCCATAATACATCCATAGATATTTTCCATTATTCATATATTATTTAAATTTGTTTACCTAATATTATATCCAAACATGCTTCTTACCAAATTCAACTTATAAATACCATATAGTTCATTAACTACAAGTGAAGATGTTTCAAAAGCTCATAAAATAAAATCTTATAAATATCAATTTGGATATTTTCTTGCAACCAATCCATAGATTTTGAAACCTTATTTCCAATATCATGATTCAAAAATACCAAATTCTAGCCTTAAATTAGGCCTCCACACATTCTAAGTAAATGAACTTCATCATCAATAACTATTATCTCCATACTCTATTCAAACAAAGACTCGAAAATAGAACAAAAATGTTATACTTTTTTAATCTCTCCTAGCTTTGTGTAGGATAGATCATGTGCAATAAATTAAAAGACACTCACACTTGAAATTTTAGCATATCACATAATCCTCACTTGAGGAAACAAAATTTAAAAACAAGAACATTGTTATGACAACAAAGTATAAAGATATAAAAATGCATGCAACTTAGATAATAAATTAAACCACACAACATTTAAATGAATAAACAATATTATATCAAGGTACATCACACATACATAAATCATCCTTCATTATTGTATTGACATCAATGTACATTCCATTATAGATCATACGTCTTATAATGTTCACCATTAGAGTTTGACATTTACCCATGAACTTTATAAAAATATTACACATTCAAATCCTTAAATTCTTAGATCAAAACTTATACAAAACAATTTTGACATGAAATCTCTAAAGTGACCAGCCTATATGACATGTCCTAAATGAGAGGCCAATGTCCCTATTTATAAAATTCTTATACTACTAGTACCCCTACTAGTTATTGTTGACTCAAATCTTTCTATTAACTAGCATTCAAATTCATTGTCCATTTTACAATATTTCATAATTGATCCTTCCACCTACCATGCACAATGACATATTCCTTTCCCCTTTTTGGCATATCCTTATCTAACCCAAATTTATCCTACCCAATCCTCATTCTCCCTGTCTATATGATTTCCATGTGTTAATTCCTTCATTTTTGTTCTTATTTGAAATATGTTTATTCATCAAAGATGTGTTTTTTTTTAACCCACATAATGTTAAATTTGATCTTCTCTATGTGCATGATCATTGAAATTACACTTTGTAAGTATTTAAGTGTCTTCATCATGCCTCAATAATGAAACATTTTTTAAATAGACTTTATATGTTTGTTTAAGTGTAATTTAGGGTTAACAACATTTGAAATGGTACCTTGGCATAATCCCGTCTTCCTTTCTTGTTTTATCTCATCAATTACCCTAAAATTCTCTATCATATTCATTTGTAGCAAAAGTATTACAATAAACATGACATTGATATATTTGGCATGCTACAATAAAAATAGTTGTGAATCTCATTATCACCTTTACAAACCTCACAAGATAATGTCACCATTTGTACCTTCATCCTCTTACATTTCCATTTTATGTGCGTATTTGATTATTTGGTTCACCATAAAGCCTTAGATTTTTCCTACACATTATTAATTGATAGGTTCTGCAACTATGTTTCCATATTTGAAATTTTTGCCTAAAAAACTAAGCTTTATCCTTCTGTTATATTTTTCAATTACTTTGATCTTGATTGTAACATCCAATTTTTTCCACATTTTAGAGAAATTATTCATTTCACATTTCCTTCTAAATGTTAAAAATCCTCTCATAAATAATAGTGCATGCTACTATAGATTGATGTGTTGAGATAAATTTGAAATTAGTTACTTAAAACATGTGTCATAAGTAAACACACTTTTGGTGGCATCCTATTTTATATCCTTTAAATAAAATATAATTTGTTATTCAAATTATGGTATGTGAAATTCATGTAGAAATGTATGTTTCAACTACTTGAAATCAACCATAGTCTATCTAATTGGGAACAAACTTTCAATACCAAGTATACACAACATCTAGAAACATTGTTGTTAATTGATTGGCCTTCCTATAATATGAGCACACTCCCTTAGTTTTCCAATTAATCTCACATTTATGGATATGATTAACAAAATTTTCAATATTGAGGTATTCCATTAATTTCATCAACATCACGTAATAATTTTTTTGATGAACCATTTTTTTATTATGTTACACTTCTATAAGCTCCACTTTCTCTATATCCACTAGTACCCCCTCCTCTTTCCAATTTTATCTTCCATATTATTTAATATGTGGTACCTCCATAACAAGAAACCATGTGGTTCACCACTATAACGATTCCTTTAACCAACAGACCTTGAACTCTAACCCCTCTTGTTGTTGTTCTAGCACTCATATTCACTTTTTATTACATGTTTTTCATGCTCACTTACACACTAGATTTATCCACTAGACTTCTAAATATGATATACTCCATGACTATATATTAACTATGTTCCAAATTTTACCTCTTAAATTTAAACATGTCTAGTTTAATTTCTTCCTCAAAATATAAACATACATGGGTTTCAATGATTTGTAAGTTAGAATATGAGCCTTCATTGGGACTAATTACACATTTTACATCATCCTCCATTCATATTATGATATCCATCCTTCTTCCTCACATGGATATTATTTACACATGTAATCCTTTATTCATATATCATTTTATTCATAGGATCATCTCTCTCCCTTGCATGAACCAATCATGTGGTTTCCCCACTTATTATAGGTTTGATTGACATGCATCTAACTTAGCCCTTCCTTCTTTGGATTCTTATTAGACATGATTTTTTTATTTAATATAAATTTATTCATGCATTCTCTCTAATTTCTCTCCTCACCTTCACTAAGATACTATACATCTCTTGCAATTTTTTTTCACACAAATTTCCTCAAAATCTTACTCAACCCTACTTATGATTTACCTAGCACATGTATAGGAATATTTATCTACCCACCTTAATGTTTTTTATTCCCTAATAAACCATTAAAATATTAATCCATAAATGGATATGTCAAATAAATAAGTCTCTTCACTCATGCTACAACTAAAATTATGCTTCTTTCTGACATGAATAAGTTACAGTTGAGAATTCTAATAGATAACCCTTGAATGTGCCTCTCCACTAGATATGAACACTTCTTGACCACTCTCCATATAAATTATTCAACTCCTTGAACCAATCCTCATTCCATGCATATTTATTTACAAATTTTTGACTTCATCCAACTACACTTATCATTAACAAAGCATGGATGCATTCTAACAATTATACAAAGTAGATTTAATAGAACTCACTATAAATATCCTCTATACCCTTTTTCAATGACAAACCCTTACTTCACATTGATTCCTTTGAAAATTTGAGTGTATTTTATTGAAGCCATTTCTTCATGTGCTCAACCATGATGTGTCCCACCATAAACAACTTTGATCTCCATGTACCATTCAAATAATGTCATAGCAAAAAAACCAAAAGGTTATTATTTTTAAATATCTATTACCAATTTTATATATGTAGATCAGATCTCAAATAATAAAAAGTGTATACTTATGGTGTCATTATATCATCTAATCCTAAAGACTTGGAATATATCTTGAGGCATAATAATAAAACACTCAAAACCTCATTATGATAATAAATCCTAAAGATGTAAATAAGAGCATCATCTTTACTCATAAAAAGAATATATTATAAATTTCATCTAATTACATAATAAAAACTACCATAATAGATAATTCACTTAGATAACTCATCACTCATTATAATGTAATGATGAATACTTATCTTGTTATGTGTTATCTACATGTTATTATGTTTTTTATGTACAAGGTGTATATTTATCTCAAAGGGTATATTATCTATATTAATTTTTATCACTACATATAAAATCCATTATTCATTAAATTATGTGAAATTAGGATTGTTCTATTCTTTTAATTAATTTAATTTAGTTAGGTTATCAACTCTATGGAATGCATCAGTAATAAACTTTGGTATACTTTCACAAGTGTCACATTGGATGGAATTTGGGCATGACTTTCAATTTATATCATGTTATTTGTACTCATTCACTTTCATGTATGGGCACAACTTGAAATTTATGTTGTAGTGAATTAATTATTGGCACCACCTACAATTTATGTCATATTCCTTGTACTCATTCACTTGCATGATTGGGTACCACTTGTAATTTGTATCATATTTCATGTACTCATTCACTTGTATGTTTTGGAACCACTTTAAATTGTATATATTCCTCGTACTCCTTCACTTTCATGAATATTTTTTATTTCTAAGATTAAGATTGAAATAGATCTTCCAAGCCTAAAATTGATGGTCTCAATATCAATATAAATTAAAAATTTGTTTTAAGTGAGACACTAATATGGTAATTTGAAAAGAGGATTCTTTTCCATTTACCTCAAATATTATTAAAATTTGGTATTCACATGTTTTTAACTTATGACCAAGTTCAATAATAAACTTTGAACTTGCCAATCAACCTATATCTAGAGAAAAAATAAGAGATATGGATTGATTTTTGTGTGGATTTGCCAAATGTAGAATAACATTAATAATTTTTTGTGCATTCTTTATGTTGGCTACCCATATTGGTTGGGAATTTAAACATTATAAATATATTAGTTGTATCCTCCTTATGTATGAATATGGAAAAATACAACCAATATTACATGAAATAATTGATGATTTTAGATGAAGACAATGACACTCCATAATCATAGTTATGATAAATGTGGCCTAATTTATATTATCTATGAGTTAACCATCACATTTGTGTGTGTGAACACACATGAAAATACACACACATAGACATAGAGAGTTAATGATTATGGATGAAAATGAATATGCTTCATAATCATAGTTACAGAACTGTGGGCTAATTTATAACTATCTAGGAGTTGACCATTACACATTTGTGTGCATGTACACATATGTGCATATAGTTTATGGTTATATTTTAAGATATATATGCTCCATAAATAAGTATGCACATGTCCAAAATCAAAGAAGTTATAACCAATAAAGGTCATACATTTGGGGTGATTAAAATTAGACTAGTGCATGTCCTCCTTCAACATCTCGAATTCCCTTATGGTTACCTCATTCTTATGGAAATATTCCTTCTTAAATCAAGTTGTGAGTAGTGTTTATATGTTACCATAATTTTTTTACAAACCAATAATAGTAAATTTTTATCCCTAAGAAACCCTATAATGTTTACCTTATTTTTATATTAACATGAATCACAATAGGCTAAACTTGTAGAATAAATTTTAGATTTTAATGTATAATAATTAGGCATAAATATTAATGTAATTGATTGAGATATATATAATAATAAAATTTGATATTTATGTAAAGTACTAAGGATATCAATATACTTAGCTTTACTATTTGACTGAGTGACAGTGATTATATTTTGATAGCAAGAATGGAGTAAAAGAGGCTATATGCAATGAGCTAGAATTGACCTGAAACTATCCCATCTAAAATTAAAAACTCAAACAAGGTAAATTAAGAATATCCCATTGATACTTAATTAATTTGGGATATGACCAATAGATCTAATAAACCTAGAAATGGGATCACCTACAATACAATGCCAAGATAATATAATATCAAGATAAAGGGTTCCAAGGCCTCTAGGTAATCAACACAATGCAATAGCTCTAACTAGGTATCTATTTATAAAGTAATAAAATATCAAAATCAAGTATTATAAGTAAAGTGAAGGGTTAAAAACATATTTAAATGGGTAAGGAGACATGGTAGGCAAAGGGGGTCTAGGCTGCCTAAGCGATATAAATGGAAAGATTGAATAATCCTATAGCCATACTAAATCAAAGTGTAGAGAAAATTCAAATAAGGTGATACACATTATTTAACTAATTAATTATGTAACCTCTATCTAACAAAAGGAAAGACCTAGAGTTAAATATATAATTAAACTAAATAATGCATGTCAAGCCTCAATCTCTCCCTTAGCCAACGGTACTTTGTAAAATATTATTGTGGTCATAAGCATATCAATGGTTGAATTAAGATATAGGCTAAAATGAATCCTCATATTGGATACAAGACTCCAAAAGACAAGATTTTTATTCCAAAACAAGATCCAATCAATAAATCCTCTAAATGTAGAATTATGGTAGAAGTGTGAGCAATAGCAATTGAAAATGAAATGTTCTTATCTACTGAATGGAAATGATAGCCTATATTTATAGTAATTAATGATTATAATCCCTCCTAGTTATTTAATTAATACTATCATTCAGCTTGATTTAGTTAGAAATGGTATGACTAACCTCATACTATGTTGGCTAGGATGACTTAGTTGGGAAGCATATACTAAAAAATTTAGAACTACATCGATCTAATTTATGTAGTTAGGATAGGATGGATAAAAATTATAACTACACCAAATGGGATAACACAATAGTAAAATATAGGTCTTGTCATAGTTTGAAAATACCAGATGGAAGGAGATAGCTTCAAGGTTTAAATATGTATAAGTTATAATGGATATATGAATGATAAATAAACAAATATGTTTCTCATGAAGCACCATCAGTTTGCTTGCCCATTTTCCAATGCAAATTTTAATGTCTCAACTCAAAAATATTGAAACTTGATAGGTTGTTCCAAGAGATAAAGTGTCATTAATGTTGGATGTTTGTCAATGATGTCTCCAAAATGACCAAGGTTATTGATGAGGTGACATGTGTGTAATATTGACAATGACAAAGTGTGCTTTAGTGTTCCTACATGGTTCTTCAATGTTTGAATTGGATAGGTAATTGATGGATGATATTTATAGTATGTACATGATGTAGACACCATATGGGTTGTTATGAGTACTTGGAGAGATATAGAACATTTACAAGTTTGTAAGGACAAAGAAGAAGTTGTGACGCATCCATATATGTCTTGATGAGGTCTTGATGTGTCATTAGATCATTTATAAAGAGGAACTTACATATTCTAGCTTAAGATAATCCAAACCATCACTTCACATCATGTAGATATAAATAAACCATCAAGTTTATGCATTTAATGGAGAGACTCACAAAGTCAACTAAGGTTAGTGGATTTCATGGAGATGTTGTCTATAGTGCCAAGAAGTTACAATGAATATTTGGTATCTTAAGTATTTTCTAGATCAATTTATAAACCTTAAAAGTTATTCTTATAGACTATGATGAGCCAAAGACTGTCAAGTTTAACTACATTGAAGTCTAAGGTCAACTAGTCAGTAGATCTAATGGTCCATGTTAAATATCAAATTATGATCTAATGGCACACTAAAGTCAATATGTCAAAGAATTAATGCAATAGTGACATGTATCACATTCACAAATCTTAGATATAATATTAATGGTTAGCACGTGTTCATATAGACAAAGATTGATGGTACGGGTTGAGTCAAAGAGTCAATGTGCACAGAAGGCACATAGAGCTACCAAGTTGCAAAATCATAGGAGCTTGGATCGAAGATCAATGGTGAGTATTGCATGGTAAATACCAAGTTAATCCATAGAGATAGATGATGTGTATTTGGTCAAATTTTCTAGGGAGTATGAGATGAGGTTAAAGTGTTTGATGTTTAACATTTTCTCAATGACCATTGGTATTTCAATATTTAAATTAATTAGGGAAAACTAGTGCTTAGTTTTTTATACATATATTTTTATCTATGATGAATTTATTGATTAAATAAAAATAAAATTTGTAGAGGACTTTAATATGCATCTATAAAATCTAGTTAGAATGTTTGAATGTTTGTACAATCAAAGTTGTGAAGCTTCAAAGTTGATTTTTGTTTGTTCATGGTGCTACAATGTACATAATGTTGTTTTAGTAAATTAAGCTTTAGTAGAAGAGTATTTTGGTGGATTAATCACTTTAATATTTATTATAAGTCATATGTAATTTACATATGTATTTTAAAGTGATATTATGTTCTTAATTTGCTTGATGAAGTGCTAAATGTGTGAATAGGTCTCCGTGAGACCTATAAGGGCTACTAAGGCCTAATTGAAAGGCATAGCTACTTAAGTGTGACCCATGGATGTTATGGCCAACCTAGGAGGATAGTATTAAGCTATTTAATATTTATTAAGGGTTAATGAAAGTATTATGGCTGGATTAGATGGTGATATTCATGAAGACTCTATAAAAGGTGAAAATCAAGGCAATGGTTTATAGACTTGGAAGTGAATGTGTTGAGAGAGAATATGTGATATTGAGTGATGAAACCTTTAAAATATAAGGTATTATAAAGTGAGGACCATTAGAGAGTAAAGATTATTAGTCATATTTATCTAGTCATGTTGATGAATGTGAACACATAGGTCATTGGACCTAGTAAGCCTAGAAGAGGTAGATTGAGTGAGTGTGTGTAGTGGATGGATTAAAGATTTGAATATGTTGTAAAGTATGTGCATGACCTATAGGTCATGTTTATAGTATTATGATACAGTTTTTTTATTTCTTTTTAATTTTGTATGTGCTTAGAAGGGAAGAGTGATCCAAAAGGGTGTTTTGGATGCGTCACTTGTGTGTGTACAAGTTTGTGAGAGTGTAAAGGGGAAAGAGTGCAAGTAAGATAAGTCCATCATTAGGTGTAGAAGACATTAAATCAAAGGTGGAGATTATATCAAGGTAGCTTAGTGGGTGCTTGGTTTCCTAGGGTGTTATATCCTCCTTGCTAGTTGGAGCTAGGTAAAGGTCAAGTGGGTGCTAGACTAAATTAAGGGGTGGGTGCTCTTTGATCAGTTGGTGCTAGTCTAAATGTTGAATTTTATTTTATAGGATAGTATTCCATCTTGTAGGGTTTAATGTATTTTATTCCTCAAGAGGGTTTCCCACATATATGATGTGTTCATGTGATGTATGCTTTGGATGTATGTGTTTTCATGTTTATGTTGTTTGATCAAGTTAATGTATGCTGAATGTTTAAGAGTTGAGAATTGAATTGGATTATCTTGCATCATTGATTCACCTCCCAGAAATTGTAACTCTATCAATTGGTATTAAATCATGACCTTTTTTTCAAGTTTAACCACTTAAAGGTGATCCAAGGTATAATATGGCTAAGCAATCGAAAAAAAAGAATCAAGAGTTGAAGGCTCAAGTGGAGGTTACTTATGAATGTCTAAACTCAAGTGAATAAAAGTGAAATCAGCTCAATGCACTTATTAAGAAGTATAATGGTAAGATGAGAGATTATGATCAAGAAGAAGCTCAAAATAAGATCATGACCTCAAACTTTAAGGCTATTACAGATAAGTACATCAAGCTAAATAAAGAACTAAAATCCTTAAAGGCAAGCTCAAGATCAAAAGATGATAAAGAGAGTATCAACATTCTTAATAATCAATTAAGAGTTACAAAGAATAATCTAATTTCAAAAGAGGAAGAATGTAGATATCTAAGGACTCAGAAGAAACTAATGCCAAGTTGATTTCAAAGGGTGAGCATGATGAGTTGAAATCCAATCTTCTTTATATAAATATTATTTAAGATCAAGCATGTAGATTGAAGGATGACATGGTTAAAGAAGTTAAGATGGATAAGGAAACCATTCAAGATCTTAGAATTTAGTTAAAGGCTACAAGTTCAAGTATGAGAGTTAAAGAGGATGAGAGAATTCAATTGAAAACCAAGATAGATTCATTAAAGGATGAGAATGACAAATTTGTTGTCAAGGTATGGATGAGAATGAGAAATTTGTTGTCAAGGTATACAAGACTAAGAAAGATAAAGAGAGGATAGTTTAAGACAATAAAGATGCAAGTACCAATATCAACAAGAAAATATCCATTAGGTAGCCAAATGTCATGAGGTATGAAATATCTTTTAATGGTAATTATTTTACTTGTCACAAGTTTGGTTATAAGACAAGAAATTGTAGAATGAAGATCAGTTGGTTAGTTAGAGGTATGGATAATTTTATCTACTATAATTGTCATGACATAGGACATATTTCTATATTTTTCCCTAGAATTCATGGGAAAAGATTAACCCAAGTATGGAGACCAAAGACAGTTAAGCTTGATAAATGATGCTACTTGTTTTAGTTCTCATCAAATTGGTCATATTGTAATATTTTATACAATAAATATCTCAAATCATAAGAAGGAGCATGGACATTATAGAGTTCTCAATAAAGGTCAATCCTTGGTATGAAATCCTAAGGAAGTGAAGACCAAGAAAACTAATTCAGTTGAGTTGAAAGATCAAGATGGACTTCCTACTAAATCAAAAGAAGAATTAGATATGAAGAAGCTTCAAGAATTCTAAGAGAATGTATCATCTATCTATATAGAAAAGGATAATTAAAAGTTAGTTCAAGTCAAGATCAAAGAAAAGACCAAAGTGCTAAGTGAGGCCAGTTCTGAGGTATGTATAGACTTAAAATAATATCATGATATTTTGTAATAATTTTCATGTAAAGAACATCATTTTTCAATTCCTAGTGATGAGTTTATTTCTTTAGATCAAAAGGTATGTCATGACTATTTATTTTCCCCGTGTATTGTCAATTTAATCTTAGAAGAAAAGGAGAATATTGTAGTGGATGATCATGTTTGTTCTCTTAAGCCTAAGAAGAATAAGAATAACTATCATTATCAAATTACCAAGAAGGAGAAATAATATGAAGATTTGTTTCAAAATCCTAGTCTCACATTGTTCTAGGACATTATGGGTCAAGGTGTCTCTATCTAAGCTTCAAGGAGACACTTGGCAAGCAATAGGAAGCATAGTGGATACTAGGTGAGCTTTGATTGATTTTACAGGATAAGAATATCATTTGATGATGTGCATGATGTGAGGGGGAGCATATGTGAGATGTTCTAATCATGGTTGAGATATGAAGAAGTTTGATACAGTTGTGAACTCAAGAAGAATGATGTTCATAAGGAGTTTCTTTATGTTGAGAGCTTCATTGATCTTTTGGTGACCTCTTAATGTCATGAGAGGATCTATTGGCCTATCATGAAAATACATGAATAAGTTATATGATCTGAAGGTAATTACTTTTTGAATTTTTCATTTCAAGATGTAGACTACAAATATGTGTACTCAAGGTATGTTCAGGGATTTTGGTCCTAAAGGTCTGTAGGAAGAGTATGGAGGTTTCCAAGTGTCAAAATAAGATAGATGAGTTGTAAAGATGATTTTTTTTTCATATAAATTTGTGTTGACTCCATTTAGGTGTGCTAAAAGTTATTTTATGCTTTTAAGATCTTTTGTGTGCAAATTAAAGTTTTTAACACTCTCATGTTTTCCTAGTTTTTGCTTAAAGGCAAGTAGGTCTAAACCTATTTGAATCATATTTTATGTTCTCTAAGTTTTGTGACCTCAAAACTTTTTATATAGGTGTGTTTTATTAACTTATAGGTGTGAGATAATTTTCAAGTGTTGATGTTGATTGAAAGGTGGTGAGTTGACTGAGTTTCATTTAAAAATCTAGTATTTTTACCCATGTTGGTTAGCTTGTTTCTTAAGGGAGTTGAGGTATAAGGTTACTTTATATATTTAAATTTATAAATGGGTTTTCAAAAAAAAATTCACAATCATATGAAATTGTGTGGTGTCTACCATGGATAAGGATTAGTGCAAATGGAGGGCTAGTTAGCTAGTAGGCTTGTAAAGGAGATATTGTACATAATAAGAGTTGGAAGATGATTTTTGTCATGAATTAGGGGGAATATTATTGTAATTTAGATATTAATTTCCATGTATTTAAGGTGAATATACATAAATATATGGGTGGTTCAATTTTTAGGTAGGGCTACTATGCTTTTAAGCAAGGCTAGTGAAAAGAAGTGTAGTCTTTGGTCATTTTCTCCAAATGACAAAGGTATAGTTGTTCCTAAACGATTTTGTTAGTTTTTTTGTGTGCATATTTTCTATTTTAATATTGTATTTTTCATATATAGGTAATCATGGAGGTAGCCTAAATTTATAAGGTATCAAGGAAAGTGTGTTGTTTAATCATGGTTGGAGATGGTCTAAAGGTACTCAAAGGATGCCTAAGATTAGGATACTTAAGAGAATTACCTCTTAATTTTTTTTAATGTGAGTTCAATTATTTTATAGTGTTCATATGTGTTTATTCTTTATAAACCTATGTATGATCAAAGGAGAGTATAGTCATGGATAATATTTGAGAAGCTCAGGTAAGAAGAGGCATGCACAATGTTAGGTAGAGTCTGTATCATCTCCCATAGGTGGTCCTTTCCTATTATTTGTCCTTGAAGTATTTTTAGCTCCATAAGATTAGGATTTGAGCCCACTTTATCTTTGTGTCAAAGGGGGGAAAAAAATTTGTATTAGTGTTTACATCAATGACAAAGGGGGAGATTATTGGAGGTTTGTCAATGATGTCTCTAAGATGACCAAGGTTATTGAAGAGGTGACATGTGTGTTAAATTGAAAATGACAAAGTGTTATTTAATGTGATTTATTGTTCCTACATGGTTCTTCAATTTTTTACTTTCATAAGAAATTCATGGATTATATTGATAGTATGGACATGTTGCAAAGACCCTATGGGGTGTTATGATTGCTTAGAGATATATGGCACATTTATAGGTCTATAAGGATAAATAATAAGTTGTGAGGCATCCATATATATCTTGATTAAGTCTTGATATGTCATGTGATCATTTTGAAAGAGTAACATGCATATTCTAGCTTAAGAGAAGTCAGACAGTCACTGCATGTCATGTAGATATGAATGAACTAGCAAGTTTGTACATTTAATGTAGGAACTCAAAAAGTCAACTAAGGTCAAAGGATTTCATGGAGATGTTGTCTATAGTTCCACAAAGGTACCATAAATATTTGTAGTTTTTAAATGTTTCTTATATCAAGTTATAAACCTTCAAAGTTACTCTTGTAGACCATGATGGGCCAGAGACCATCAAGTTTAACTACATCAAAGCCTGAGGTCAACTAGTCAGTAGATCTAATGGTGCACATTAAATCATATATTATGATCTAATGATGTGCATAAAGTTAATATGTCAAATAACTAATGCACTAGTGACATGTGTCACATTTACAAAGCTTATATAGAAGATCAATGGTTCACATGTGTTCATACAGACAAAGATAGATGGTACTAGTTGAGTCAAAGAGTTAATGTACGTAGAAGGCATGCAGAGCTACCAAGTGGCACAATAATGGGATCATAGATCAAATGTCAATGGTTATAATTGCATGTTAAATACTAGGTTAATCCTTAGAGATCGATGGTATGTATTTGGTCAAAGTTACCAGGGAGCACGAGGTGAGGTTAGAGTGTTTGATGTTTAACATTTTCTCAATGATCATTGGTATTTGAATGTTCAAATTAATGATAGAAAACTAGTGATTAGTTTTTGAGCTATATATTTTTATCTAAGATGAATTTATTAATGTAGTAAAAGCAAAGTTTTATATGACTTCAAGGTTCATCTAGAGAATCTAGTTAGAAGGTTTAAAAGTTTGTAAAGTCAAAGTTATAGATTTTCAAAGTTGACTATTTGTTCATTCATGGTGTTATAGTGTATCGAATATTGTTTGAGCAAATTGTGCTTTAGTAGAAGAGTGTTTTGGTGGATTAATCACCTCAAGATGTGTTATAAGTCATATGGAGTGGACCATGTATTTGAAAGTGATCTTATATTCTTAATTTTCTTGATGAAGTGCTAAATGGGTGAATAGGTCTCCATGAGACCTATAAGGGCTACTAAGGCCTAATTGAAAGGCATAACTATTTAAGTGTGACCCATAGATGCTATGTCTAACTTGGGAGGATGGTATTGAGATATGTAAGATATCTTAAAGGTTAATTCAAGTATTATGGCCAATGTAGATGGTGATATTCATGAAGACTCTATAAAATGCAGAGACCAAGGTAATGGTTTCTAGACTTGAAAGTGAATGTGTTGAGAGAGCATATGTTATATTGAGAGAAGAAACATTTGAAATATAAGGTATAGGTTAGTGAGGACCATAAAATATTAAATAATATCAATCATGTTTATCTAGTCAAGTTGATTAATGTGAACACATAGGTCATTGGACCTAATAAGCATAGAAGAGGCAGATTGAGTTAGAGTGCTTAGTGGATGGATTGAAGAGATGAGAAAGTTGTAGAGTGTGTGCATGACCTATAGGTTATGTTTATAATATTTTGATAGATTTATTTTAGGTTTTTTTATTATGTATGTGATTATAAGTAAAGAGTTATCCAAAAGGGTGTTTTGGATGCATTGCTTGTGTATGTACAAGTTTGTGAGCGTGTAAATGGGAAGGAGTGCAAGTAAGAGAAGTCCATCATTAGGTGTAGAAGACATCATATCAAAGGTATAGATTAGATCAAGGTATCTAAGTGGGTGCTTGGTTTTCTATGGGTTTTTATCCTCCCTTCTATTTGGAGCTATCTAAAGGTTAAGTGGGTGCTTGATTAAATTAAGGGGTGGGTGCTCCTTGATCATTTGGTGTTAGTCTAAATGTTGAATCTTATTTTATAGGATTGTATGCCATATTATAGGCTTAAATGGGTTTTATTCCCCAGGAGTTTTTTCCACATATATGATGTGTTCATGTGATGTATTCTCTTATGTATGCTTTGGATGTATGTGTTTTCATGTTTATGTTGCTTGATCAAGTTGATGTATGTTGAATGTTTAAGAGTTAGGAATTGAATTGGATTATATCATTGATTCACCCCTCCTCTTAGTGATTGTACCTCTATCAATTAAATGTTAAAGTTTAACAGTATTGTGTGTATACATATGCCCCACTTAAAGCTCATCATGTGTCCTCAGAATGTAACATGGGATGGTGCTTTGGGAAAGAAAATAGTAATTGAGTAATTGAGCTAACCAAATGAAACATAAAATTTAAAATAGGTGAAAATAAATTAAATATAAATATATATACCTTTACTTACTTTTTTTCTATTGAAAATAAGTTGTGTGTAGAAGATGATGATAGGTGTCTAGTTTATAAAGCAAAAGGTGGACCTGAAAATAAGAGAAAAATCATTTTTTTTGCAAAAATGATTTGTTAGCACTAAAAAATTCTCTATCTCATCATTATTCTAAGGCTTATATGAGAATAATACATAAATTATCTATAAATAATTAGAGGAAATTTTTGAAAATGTGATTATAACAAGGTAAATTACTATTAATTTGCCCATTTGTTATGTTTAGAAACTAGATCTCTATGTATCCAAATCTATAAAATTGAGATAAGATGGCATACACATAAGGAAAAAGATGATATAATGAATGTATCACAATTTTGACTATTGTGGTACAAGTATGGGGTGCATTAATTCTATTTTTTTAGTATTTTGAATAAAAATTAAGAATATTAGGAAAATTAAGTGCCAGGTAAAATCTATGTAACATAATTTACCCCAAAAATCATAGGTTTAGATTTAAAAATATGAAAAAAATGAGTAGGGGATGAAGATTCAAAATTTAGGTCAAGCAAATTTATCATGGCCTAGCGAAAAATCACTATGTAGTTTGAATGGTATTAACCAAGATAATTTAGTTAACAATCAAGGATAATTTAAATCGGTCAATACCATGTAAGTTAACCAATGTATTTAAACTATTTATGTATAATTCCATAAAATGTGGATGATATAATATAAAAATATTAGAATGGTTGATGATGTGTATTTTGTCCAATGGTGTCAAAAATTAGCCTAGTCGATGTAGTTAAACATATGGCCGATGGTATATAATAGTTTTAGGAGATGCTCAATGGCATGTATGTATGATGATGTAGTATAGGATATAGGTTTATTGAATAATTCATGCATGATATAGTTCTAAATTAGAGATGGTAGATGTAGTAAGATACATGATGGATATAGTCTATAAAATAAGATGTTTGATGTAGTATGGTACATGGCTGATGAAATAGTTAATTTGAAGTAAAAAGTGATTTTATTGATTTAAATTTTTGAATAGATACTTGATTTATGATCTATTATTTAATGTTTCATAGAGGCCTTAGAGACTATGGAGACTACTAGATATTATATGGTTACTTGATTTTATATAGTAGTTACTACAATCGATCAAGCTTGTTTGATTATGTTTAGATTTGATGTGATTAAGGAGATGTAGTGGATCCCACTCAATGTAAAGTTAATCACCATGTTATTAGGATCATGGGTGAGAATAACTAATATCTTTTATTATGTGGTGTATAGGGATACCATCGAGGTGGGGATTATGTTGGATGATGTTTTTGCCCTCTTAGGCTTACTTGATATGGGCACACATGTTAAGCATTGCTCCAGATTCCTCTAATGAGATGAAGGATTTATTTGTGTGTTATGGGGTTAAAGAGGTATGATGAGTAAGGGTTATCTATTAATTTATTTGATGTATATGTATCAACCATTCTAGATATCAAAAAGGTAATTATTATACTTATGACAGGTCAAGTGATCCATCATAAGTTAGATTGCAAAGTGTCATTATATATTATAGACCTATGTCAATCTATGTTAGATCATGGCACATTATATGATTTAGATTCAGTTATTTGGGTGTAGTTAGTGTATGATTTGTAAAGCATTATATTGATAGGTCAGCAAATTATTGGGCTTGTTATTTTTTTGGGGAGATGGATTTATGAGTGCTTCCCTATGTATAAACCAAAAACATTTCCCTATGTCATGTATGATGCCCTCCCACAAGTTCAAATATGGGAACATGATCATACTTTATGGGTGATTAGTGTGTATACCCAAAAATTGCATGGTGTCATATTTTTTATGTGATTTCAAGTGATGATGAAGTGATCTAAAAAATATTCTCAATTGGGTTATCGCTAACATTATTTTCCCCTTTCCCTCCCTAAACAACTAAAAATATCTTTTTATTAGATTTTCTATCTTAATTTTGAGAACCCTCCATAGAGGACTAACCTTATTTCCTAATAATGGAACCACCTCAGTCTATTACATTACTACCCCTGACTTGATGGAACCACCACTATCATGGTTTCATAAACTATTGTGACAAAACCTCTATCAAAAAGGTGCTTCCATATTACTCTATGGAAACTTTATTATCAATTAGGGTGGTTTTATCACACATAATGTAAATTACATAACCAATTCATGTAAATACGGGAAGTTCTGTCACCACTTATCCATGTGTTATTTTTGAGCCTCTAGAACTTGAATTTTTTATCACTCCCCATCCTTCTAGAGGCTCAAAAATAACACATGGATAAGTGGTGACAGAACTTCCCTAGAACTTGAGCCTCTAGAACTTGAATAGTTAAATTACCCTTGAATGCTCTATGATTTTCCTAAAAGTATCTTAGTTTTAGGGAAATTTTAGATTTAAAAATTTGTATTTGAGATCATTGTTTGAAATGTGTTACATCCACATATTTTTTTCATTAATTTTGAGCTTCATTATTGATTATTTTCATGTTATAATACACAATTATATAGAAAAGAAGTCATTGAATTAATAATCAGTTCATTATAATTAATTTACCAACCAGCCACAGTCAGCTTCTCTCTTGTTTGGAATTGTATCCTTATTCATTACCTCTTTTGTTACTATTTTTTAATATCACCCTTATTCATTTACTTCCTAAAATATTGTTTGTGTGGAGGATCTAGCATGTTTAGGACAAAGTCACATCAAATACATCTCTTGCTTCTATATGATTTCAACTTGATTAGGTTGGGGGTTTCTAGTTTTAGTTTTGTTTATTTCCTTAGTAAATTATATTAGTCTACTCTATTTCCATTTATTAGGTTACATTTAATTTTAAAAAGGTAGTATATATTAAAAAAAACTTTATTTCTTTCCTCTTGCATCAAAAACAATAGTTGGTTTCTTTATTTGCTGACATACACATCATAGATTTTTTATTGAAAGAACTTGGTCTTGCATTCAGGCATTAGGTATATATAGGTAAATAAAAAATCAATTTAAGATTTTAAAAAATCCATTTTTATTTTGAAACAACCTTCTTTTTCATAAACAAACAAGCACAGAGGCACATAAAAAATCTATAAAAACTTAAGCAAACAAAAGGTGTTATTTCAGCATTAATTTTATTTATTTGCATGAGATAGAAACATTGATTTCAACTCATAAAATCATAGCTTAATTATTTCACTTATATTTAAAATAAATCATTTAATTTAGTGTTCATTTATTGGAAACATTATAAACTAGTTTTAGCTTGCATAATACAAAGGAACCTCTAGATACTTGGCAATCTCACTACTTAGAATCTAGATCTTATTTTGGTATTTAATTACATGTTAGAATAACCTTAGTTTTTCATAATAATTTCATTTATTTCATAATCTAAAAATGTAAAAATAATAAGTTCACTAAGTTTGCATCAAGGAAAGGAAAAAACCATGATTTGAATCATTAAGCTAGATTTTGTTTTCTTAGAATTACATGCATTGAAAATTTAGTACAAAACAAATTAAAAAAAGGATTGAATTTATCTCTTTCACTTTATTTACAATTACTCATTTGTTTTCAATTGTTTATTTCTAGTAAAAAAATTATCTTACTTTTTTTCAATTAAAACCTTATAAAAACTCAAAACAAACAATCAAAGCCTTGTCCAAATTAGCACGAGCATCTTAAAACCTTTATTATTATAAAATAGTAAGTATTATCAAATACCATCTTCAAAACAAATTATTATGTAACACCTACTTGGAATTACCAATATTGAAGGACCTTGGAGTTCTATTTCCACCTAATTAGATGCTCTTAATGAGCAATATGACACCACACAAATCTTTTGGTATCAACTTTAGCATCCTTCACCACCCATTATTCCAAATCCCATTCCACAAAATAATCAACTCAATCCTTAGTTTCATATGTGTATACACAATATTTTTAAACTTTATCATTTACTAATGTTTTTTCTCTTCCAAGAACCTATCAATTTTTTATCTCTCTAAGTGCATGCTTTAAAGGTTGCATTGAGAAAAGAGTAGGCATAACATTGAAGTTTCACAAAATTGTTGGTCAACTCTGTCAATACCTAAATATATTATAAATCCCACTTATCCATCTCATCAAGCACATAAACCTGGTTTATACATTTCCCTAAGAAATATTCCTTTCAAATAGACCCTAAATAAGTAAACACCTTCTTCTCCTAATAAGTCATTTAGTTTGACATTTTTATAAAATTTAAAACACACATTACATAACTAAGTCAGTTATGCCAACCTAATTTGAGTCCTAATAGTAAATTTTTATAAAAATTGGATCGTGTTGGCCGAATTCATGGGGTAAAATTATATAAGGGTTAAGACTTATCCATTTATATAAATACAAGGCTCATTTCAATCCAATAGAGAAGAATATTTATTTTCACATTATTATAACTCTAAATTATAATGCATCTACATTTGAAGGACCTGTTGATTAGGGTTTCATTTGGAGATAAGATAGCTTGTCTTGTGAGAATTCTTGAATCCAAGGTATGAGTCTTTTAGCCTAAAGTTAATTTATATAATGTCATCCTTAAAAGTGAAAACAACATATTTCAAATCACCATTGGCCAAGGGAGAGATTGAGACTCAATAGGTTCACCCAAAGGTAAGTATCTATAACTTTTTTTATTTCATTTGATAGATATTTATGACACAAAGTCATAGGTTTTGAATGTATAACTCCTTGCTTAAATTAGTTATATAATTAGATTTAATATAACTATAACATCTTCTGAGTTTTTCATCTTCCACCTTAAGTGATTTAGGCCCTCATTTTCCTACCATGATCCCTTGATTATTTGCTTGTGTTAAACCATTTCACTTTATTCCATAGACTTTAGGGAGCACTAGATTATTTTTATTTTATGTAATAAAAGACATAGATAGGGTTATTGGTGTTATTTGATTAGAGGCTCTGTAACCCTCTCCTTTGTTGTTTTGTAATAAGATCCCCCTTGGTTAGTTTTAACAAATCTAGTTTGGTCATGCCTTTAATATAAAAAGTATCATAATAGATCTTAGTTGATTACCTTATCTGAGATTGAATTTACTAAGTAGGATAAGTTATAAATGTATCTTAATCTATTATATACATTATAGCAAAACTAACATAAATCTAACCCTTGCATTATTTTATTTATAGTCAACTACATGTTCGTCGACCTAGTTTTAACCTATATTTATAGATCCAGGATCCACAGTCAACTAGATCACATTAGTCAACCCAATTTTATCCTTTATTTTTGAAGTTTCTCATTCATATTCAACTAGGATGGGTTGGTTTACCCAATCATTGTATTTGTTTTTATATCTATGATCTATAATTAATTAGGTGTAAAAACCAAAATTACGTCACACACACATGCATAACTCCCTATGTTGAAACCCCCCTAAAGCCCATTTCAATAATAACAATTAATTTTCCTAACCCATAATTTTACCCCTCACACATTTAATTTATTTAAAATACTTAATTAAGTTAATTAAAAACCCCTATTTCCACCTTACCTAGACACCTCACCCTATGACTAATTCTCACCTAATGAGTCACCTCAAGACTTGGTCCCCTCATCCTAACTACCCAAGACTTATTCCCACTTCCAAACTAAATTCCTAATAAACTACCTCCTTCTTAACCTCTTATTTTCACCATTTTATAATAGGTGTCACACTTGGCATGAAAGATAATAGAAAATAGGCAAAAAAAAGAAAGATTTACCTATTCTAGGGCCACCAACATTGATCAACCCATGACTGATGTCAGTGGGATCACTGACATCATTAATATAATCCAAACTCCAACTTGAATTTTAGGTCAATAGAAATCAAGAAAATTCATTCTTACTCACATTTAAGCTCTGGGCATTCTATTTTTGACATCTTGCCTTACAATCATCTTGCATAAGTTAATCATGATCAGCAATTGAGCTCTTGAGGACTAACAACACCCACTTGTTCTCTCTATTTAGACATTCAAGTTCAAACTCTCTAATTGGAACCATCAATCTGGCACTTATCACTTAGTGACCACTACAACTAAGTACATCACTTATCATGTAGGTATTTTAAACATTTATTTTATTATCACTTTATATCTACTATGCATTACTTTATGCACTTCTGACCGAACCCTTGTGAGGGAGTTACAAATCTTCCTCACTTGTTTCCTCTTAACCTGACACACCAAATCTCTGACCAAATCTATTCAAGCCATAATCTCTCTCTCATAACTCTCCCATCCTCCTAGACTTGATCCAAACCATTTCCTAGACCCAAAAAAGCCTTTTGCAAGCTTCCAAACAATTATTGCCCCTACCAACTTTGACAGCCTAACTAACATCAGTCACCTCACTACTAACCTTGGTAGTATAACTGATATTGGTCACTCCCCTACCGATGTTGGTGACTGTGGGTTTCATAACCTCTTTAAAACCTGCCCAAACAACTTCTAAACTATAAAGATAATACATCACCTGTACCCTATCACTATGTACTACATATAGGTTGTTAACAATGGTAATCTTATCTCTATTTGACTCTCTCTTTACCTTTATTTTATTTATTTATTAGTATTTTATCTCTCAAAAGTGGGCTATCATCTCCAAGGAAGTTTTAGACTTCCTAGAACAAGCACGTAACTTGGCAGCCCACTCATTTAACTACTAACAAACATCTTGTGGTATTGATTTCATACTTGTAGGTAGTCCTCCCTAGCCAAAAATGAGTGCTCACAACTTGTGGATATGGTACACAAACCAAATCTGGGTTCATTTTATTCACTTATCTCCATCCTTCTTTCTGTTTTCATTTAGACTTAAAATAGACAAACTTTAGTGAAACATATTTGGCATGCCTGGTGGGATGTTAGAGTTTTTTTTGGGTTCATTTCTTGTTTTAAACATTCATATAGGTGAATTATAGTGAAATTTTCATTTCTTACACTTATTCCTTCTCTTTTCTCTTAAAACAAAAAAATTCAATATCTTATTTCTGTTTAGAAAGCATTAAACTAATTTCTTTTCTTTTCTTTTTACCTCTAAAAGCAATTTGTCATTTTTTTTACAAAAAAAAATGAATCTCTTCTTTACTTCTTCTTGCATGCACATAAGAATAGTGAATTTCATACTCTATTCTTATTTCATCTCTATTTTCATTCAAATCTAAACATTTCAAATTTGGGTTTAAAATTTATTGCATTTCATTATTTGCTTGTTGTATATTAACTCACCTAGTTAATTACAAGCATTGTGAATAAATTTTAGTGCACCTTTGTTACATAACCAAATCACATTCACATAAATAAACATCTAAACTCACCTGAGAAAAGGCCCATTGATATTTCATCACCTGGTACATCACCTTACCCTACCTGGCTATCCTACTTGGATTTCACCACCAAGGAGAGAACCCACTCAGTTATTTGGCAAAGTATAATCTCTAGATGAAATGTATATTTTGGGTAAGTGGCCTAGCTTAGATTTAGATTCATGAAGTGTGAAGAACAAGCTCTTATAACAAGCCATGTACTTATTCTAACACAAATTTCCTCTTGATCACTAAAACTAACCTAAAACCAGCTCTAGATTGCTTTCTACTACCTTAGATAACCAAATTCTCTTCTCACTATCTGATCATGGCAAAAACCAACATGAGACTAAAAATTAATCTCTAGAACTTAATAGTTGTTGGATGTATGTTCTTTTTCTATTCCCACTGGGCATGCCATAAATGTTTCACTAAATTTTGTCTATTTTAAGTCTAAAAGAAAATAAAAAGAAGGATGGGGATAAGTGATTAGAATGAACTCAGATTTGGTTTTTGCTTTGTATCCAGACATTGTGAGCACTCATCTTTAGCTAGCAATGACTACCTGCAAATAAGAAATCACTACCACAAGATGTTTATTAGTAGTTAAATTAGTGGGCTACCAAGCTATGCACTTATTCCAAGAAGTGTGAAACTTCCTTAGAGATGAAAGTCCACTTTTGAGAGACAAAAGAATAATAAATAACTAAAATAAAGGTAAATATAGAGTGAACGAGAGATAATATTACCATTATTAACAATCTGTATGCAGTAGAGAGTGACAGGGTATAGGTGATGTACTCTATTTATATTTTAGAAGCTATTTGGGTAGGTTTTAAAGAGGTTAGGGAACCCACAATCATCGACACTAATGGGGGAGTGATCGATATAGGTTATACTACCAAGGTTGATAGTGAGGTGACTAATGTCATTAGGCTACCGAGGTTGGTAGAGGAAATAATTGTTTGAGAGCTTATAGAAGGCTTTTTTAGGTCTAAGAAATGGTTTGGATTAGTTCTAGAATTTTGGGAGAGTTATGAGAGAGAGATTATGGCTTGGGTAGATCTGGTCATAGGTTTGGTGTGTCAAGTTAAGGAGAAACAAGTGAGGAAGCTTTGTAACTCCCTCATGGGGGTTCAGTCAAAAGTGTGTAAAGTAATGCATAGTAAATATAAGGAAATAGAAAATTAAATGTTTAAAAGACCTAAAGTATAAGTGATGTACTTAGTTATGGTTATTGAATGATATATGCTAGATTGATGATCCCTAATAGGGAATCCAAACCTGAATGCCTAATTAGAGATAATACGCATGTGTTGTTGGCCTCAAGAGCTCAGTTACTAATCATGATTGACTTCTACAAGATGATAGTAAGCTATGATGTTGAAAATAGAATGTCTAAAGCTTAAATGCAAGTAAGAATCAATTTTATTAATTTATGTTAACCTAAACCTCAGGTTGGAGTTTGGCTTATATTTCCAACATCGATCGTGGGTTGACCGATGTTGGCAGCCCTAGAATAGGTAAACATTACTATTTTGTCCTATTTTTTGTTGTTCTTTTTTCCAAGTGTGATACTCATTATAAAATGATAAAAATAAGAGGTTAAGAAGGAGATGGTTGATTAGGAATTAAGTTTGGAAGTGGGAATAAGTCTTGGGTAGTTAGGATGAGGGGATCAGGTCTTGAGGTGACTCATCAAGTTAGAATTAGTAATAGGGTGAAGTGGCCAGGTAAGGTGTTAACAAAGATTTTTAATTAACTTAATTAATTATTTTAAATTAATTAAATTTGTGAGGGGTAAAATATTGGTTAAGGAGGTTAATTGTCATTATTGAAAAATAGGTTAAAAAGGGGTTTCGACATAGGGAGTTAAACACATATGTGTGATGTAATTTTGGTGTCTATATTTTCCCCTTTTTGTCTTGTAATTTATACTGACATGTTGTAAGACAAAAATAGGAGTTAGATGCTCCAAGTATTGGATGAATTATCCCCTCTCAAAATAGGAATTGATGGAGGAGAAACCAAAATCAGGTATTGGTTTGATTAAAAGGTAATTGGGTGAATGGTGGATAATTAAGTATCACTCCATATGCATATATTACAATGAGTTATAGTTTATAAAGTCAAGAATAGGTAATGTTAAGGAGGACTTAGATAGAAGTAACAAAAACATAGATTGTAAGTGATAAATGATAGGTCAAAACAATTAAAGTTGTAGCTCTAATGGTCAATATGTCTCAGGTATCTAAGGTAGGAAGTGCTCCTAAGAACACAAAAGGGTTGAAGGTGACAGTACAAGTTTAGTTTCCATCCACAACACTTAATACACATAAGTGTGTATAATAGCTAACTATAGTGGAATAATATAAGTGATCAAGACAAGCAATGCAAGGTTGGTAGAAAAGGGTTAATGAGCAAGGAGATATTTGTGATCTCCAAGAAAAGTCATCATGGGTGAAGATTTAAGTGATCTCCAATGGAATTTTTCATGGTTAGGGAGATATATGTGATCTCCAATTAGCCCAAGGTATGGGTAAAGTCTAAAAAGTTGGGAGTTGCTTGGTTTGAGAAAACATTAAATGTGAGTAAGAATGCTTACACCTAATCTACCAACATTTTTGACCTAATTTACTAATGTCGGTGCTTACGCCTATCGACATCAGCAATTTTTCCCTAAGTTTACTAATGTCAACACTTTCTATTATCGATATTGGCAAATATAACTGACATCGACACCATTGCAATAAAGTTTTACACCCCAACTTTTCAAACTTTTACCCATATAGTGGGGCAACTGGAGATTACATATATCTCCCACAATCATGAAAAACACCATTGGAGATCACTTAAATCTTCACCCATGGTGAATTTTCTTGGATATCACGAATATCTCCTTGTTCATTGACCCTTTTACACCAACCTTGCATTGTTTGTCTTGACCGCTTATTTTATTTCGCTATAGTTGGATATTATGCACACACATGTATATTAGGTATTGTGGAGGGAAACCAAGTTTGTTATATCACTCTCAACCTTTTTTTGTTCCCAATGGTACTTCCTACATCAGATACCTAAGATACATTGACTATTGAAACTATAACTTTGATTGTTTTGACCTATCAGCTATCACTTACAGGTTGTGCTTTGGTTACTTCTATCTAATTCCTCCTTAACCTTGACTATTCTTGACTTTGTTGACAATAGCTCATTGTAATATATGTATATGGAGTGATACTCAATTTTCCACCATTCACCCAATTACCTTTTTATCAATTCAGTACCCGATTCCAATTTCTTTTCTGTCAATTTGCATTTTGAGGGGGGATACATCATCTAATACTTAGAGCATCTAACTCCTATTTTTGTCTTGAAAATTTGTCAGTACAAATTATAAGATAAAAAGGGGCAAATGTAAACACAAAAATTACATCACACACACATGCATAACTCCCTATGCTGAAACACTTTTTAACCCATTTTTCAATAATAATAATTAGCCTCCCTAACCCATACTTTTACCCCTCACACATTTAATTAATTTAAAACACTTAATTAAGTTAATTAAAACCCCTTATTACCATCTTACTTTGCCACCTTTCCCCATGACTAATTCTCACCTAATGAGTCACCTCAAGACCTAATCCCCTCATCCTAACTAAATAAGACTTATTCCTACTTCCAAACTAAATTCCTAATCAACTACCTCCTTCCTAACCTCTTATTTTTACCATTTTATAACGGGTATCATACTTGACACAAATAACAATAGAAAATAGGCCAAAAATAGTAAGGTTTATCTATTCTAGGGCCACTGACATCAGTCAACCCATGGCCGATGTCAGCCAGATCGCCAATGTCAAAAATATAAGCCAAACTCCAACATGAGGTTTAGGTCAGTAGAAATTAAGAAATTTCATTCTTACTCACATTCAAGCTCTAGGCATTCTATTTTTGACATATTAGCTTATATTCATCTTACATAAGTTAACCATGATTAGCAACTGAGCTCTTGAGGACTAACATCACCTACTGGTTCTCTTTATTTAGGCATTTAGGTTCAGACTCCCTAATTGGGACCATTAATTTAGAACTTATCATTTAGCAACCACTATAGCTAAGTGCATCAGTTATCCTATACGTATTTTAAACATTTATTCTGATATCACTTTATATATATTATGCATTACTTTATGTACTTCTAACTGAACCCCTATGAGGGAGTTATAAAGCTTTCTCACTTATTTCCCCTTAACCTAACACACCAAATCTCTGACTAGATCTACCCAAGCCATAATCTCCTCTCTCATAACTCTTTCAACCTCCTAGATTTGATCTAAACCATTTCCCAGACCCAAAAAAGCCTTTTACAAGCTACCAAAAAATTATTGCCCCTATCAACCTTGGTAGCCTAACCAACATCAGTCACCTCACTACCAACCTTAGTAGTACCAATAATATCAGTCACTCCCCCACTAATGTTAGTAACTATGGGTTTCCTAACCTCTTCCAAACCTACCCAAATAACTTCTAAAATATAAACATAATACATAACCTACACCCTGTCACTCTCTACTTCATACAGGTTATTAATAATTATAATCTTATCTCTCTTTACCTCTCTTTCAGTTATTATTCTTTTATCTCTCAAAAGTGGACTTTCATCTCTAAGAAAGTTTCACACTTCCTAGAACAAGCGTGTAGCTTGGAAACCCACTCATTTAACTACTAACAAACATTTTGTGGTAGTGTTTTCTTACTTGCAGGTAGTCATCCCTAGACAAAGAGGAGTGCTCACAACTTCTAAATATGATGTGCAAACCAAATTTGGGTTCATTCTAATCACTTATCCCCATCCTTCTTTCTTTTTTCCTTTAGACTAAAAATAGACAAAATCTAGCAAAACATTTTTAGCATGCTTGATGGGACATTGGAGTTTTCCTTGGGTTCATTTCTTATTTTAAACATTCATATAGGTGAATTATAGTGAAAATTTCATTTCTTACACTTCTTCCTTCTCTTTTCTCTTAAAACAAAAAATTCAATATCTTAATTCTGTTTAAAAAGCATTAAACTAAAATTTTCTTTCTTTTGTTTTTTCCTCTAAAAGAAATTTATCATTTTCTTTTACAAAAAAAAGAGAATCACTTCATTACTTATTCTTGAATGCACATTAGGATAGTGAATTTCATACTTTATTCCTATTTCATCTCTATTTTCATTCGAATCTAAACATTTCATATTTGGATTTAAAACTTATTGCATTTCATTATTTGGTTGTTGCATATTAACTCACCTAGATAATTACAAGCATTTTGAATAAATTATAGTGCACCTTTGTTACACAACTAATCACATTCACATAACCAAACATCTAAATTCACCTGAGAAAAGGCCCATTAGGATTTCATCACCTAGTGGATCACCTTACCCTACCTAGCTATCCTACTTATATTTCACCACCAAGGGGAGTACCCACTCCATTCTCTGGTGGAGTATAATCTCTAGACAAATAGTATATTTCGGCTAAGTGGCTTGGATTAGCTCCATATTCATGAAGTGTAAAGATCAAGCTCTTATAACAAGCCATATACCTAGTCTAACGTAGATTTCCTCTTGATGACTAAAACTAACTTGAAACCAGCTCTAGATTGTTTTCTAGTACCTTTGATAACCAAATTCTCTTCTCACTATCTAATTAATGCATAAACCAACACGAGACTAAAAATTAGTATCTAGGACTTAATAGTTTCTAACTATATGTTTTTTTTCTAGTCCCATTGGGCATGCCAAAAATGTTTCATTAAATTTTGTCTATTTTAATTCTAAAGGAAAATAAAAGAAGGATGGGGATAAGTTATTAGAATGAACCCAAATTTGGTTTACAATCTGTATTTAGACATTGTGAGCATTCCTCTTTGGCTAGGGAGGACTACCTGCAAGTAAGAAAGAACTACCACAAGATATTTGTTAGTAGTTAAACGATTGGGCTACCAAGCTATATGCTTATTCTAGGAAGTGTGAAACTTCCTTAGAGATGATATTCCACTTTTGAGAGACAAAATAATAATAAATAACTGAAAGAAAGGTAAAGAGAGAGTGAAAGAGATATAAGATTACCATTATTAACAACCTGTATATAATAGAGAGTAACAAGGTGCAAGTGATGTACTATGTTTGTATTTTAGAAGTTATTTGGGTAGGTTTTGAAGAGGTTAGGGAACCTACAGTCATTGAAATCAATGGCAAAGTGATTGATATTGATTATGTTATCGAGGTCAGTAGTGAGGGGACCAATGTTAGTTAAGCTGCCAAGGTTGGTAGGGGAAATAATTATTTGGGAGCTTTTCAAAGGCTTTTTTAGGTCTGGGAAATGGTTTGGATTGGGTCTAGAAGGTTGAGAGAGTTATGAGAGAGAGATTATGGCTTGGGTAGATCTGGTCAGAGGTTTGGTGTGTCAAGTTAAGGGGAAATAAGTGAAGAAGATTTGTAACTCCCTCATGGGGGTTCAGTCAGAAGTGTATAAAGTAATGCACAGTAGATGTAAATAAATAGTAGAATAAATGTTTAAAAGGCCTATATTATAAGTGATGTACTTAGCTATGGTTATTGAATGATATATGCTAGATTAATGATCCCAAGTAGGGAGTCCAAACCTGAATGCTTAAACAAAGAGAACAAGCAAGTGATGTTGGTCATTAAGATCTTAGTTGATGAACGTGATTGACTTACACAAGATGACAGTAAGCTAGGATGTTGAAAATAGAATGCCTAGAGATTAAATGCAAGTAAGAATCAATTTTGTTAATTTTTTCTAACCTAAACCTTAGGTTGGAGTTTGGATTATATTTCCAACATCGATCATGGTTTAACCAATGTCGGTGGCCCTAGAATAGGTAAACCTTATTATTTTTGGCATATTTTTTTTGTTCTTCATTCTAAGTGTGACACCCATTATAAAATGATAAAAATAAGAAGTTAAGAAGGAGGTAGTTTATTAGAAATTGAGTTTGGAAATGAGAATAAGTCTTAGGTAGTTAAGATGAGGGGACCATGTTTTGAGGTGACTCATCAAGTGAGAATTAGTCATAGGGAGAGGTGGCCAGGTAAAGTGGCAATAGGAGTTTTTAATTAACTTAATTAATTATTTTAAATTAATTAAATGTGTGAGGGGTAAAATTATGGGTTAGGGAGGTTAATTGTTATTATTGAAAAATAGGTTAAAAAGGAGTTTTGACACAGGGAGTTAAACACGTGTGTGATGTAATTTTAGTGTATACATTTGCCCCTCTTTATATTATAAGTTGTATTGACATGTCGTAAGACAAAATTAGGAGTTAGATACTCTAAGTATTAGATGAAGTATCCCCCCTAGAAATAGGAATCAACAGAGGAGAAATCAGAATTAGGTACTAGTTTGATAAAAAGGTAATTAGGTGAATGGTGGAGAATTGAGTATCACTCTGTGTGTATATGCTACAATGATCTATAGTCAATAAATTCAATAACAAGCAAGTTTAAGGAAGACTTGGATATAATTAACTAAAACAAAGCTTGTAAGTGATCATTGGTAGGTCAAAACAATCAAAGTTATAGATCCAATGGTCAATGTGTCCTAGGTATCCAAGGTAGGAAGTGCCCCTAGGAACACAAAAGGGTTTAAGGTGATAGGAAAAGTTTAGTTTCCATCCACAACACCTAATATGCATGCATGTGTATAATAGCCAACTATAGTAGAATAACATAAGTGATCAAGATAAGCAATGCAAGGTTGGTGTAAAAGGGTTAATGAGAGAGGAGATATTTGTGATCTCCAATAAATGTCATCATGGGTAAAGATGTAAGTGATCTCCAATGGAATTATTTATGATTGGAGAGATATATGGGATCTCTAGTTACCCCAAGGTATGGGTAAAGTTTGAAAAGTTGGGAGTTGTTTGGTTTGAGAAAACATTAAATGCGAGTAAGAATGTTTATGCCTAATCTACCAACATTTTTGACTTAATCTAATGACATTGGTGCTTACACCTATCGACATCAGCAATGTTTCCCTAAGTTTATTGAGGTTAACACTTTTTATTACTGATATCAGCAAATGTAACTAACGTCAGTGCCATTCTAATAAAGTTTTACACCCTAACTTTTCAAACTTTACCCATATAGTGGGGCAACTAGAGATCACATATAACTCACCCAACCATGACAAATACCATTTTATATCACTTAAATCTTCACCCACAATGAATTTTCTTAGAGATCATGAATATCTCCTCACATATTATCCCTTTTACACTAACCTTGCATTGTTTGTCTTAACCACTTGTGCTATTTTACTATAGTTGGCTATTATGCACACACATGTATATTAGGTGTTGTGGATGGAAACCAAGCTCATCCTATCTTCAACCCTTTTATGTTCCCAAGGGCACTTCTTACCTTAGATACCTAGGACACATTGACTATTTGAGCTATAACTTTGATTGTTTTGACCTATCAGCTATCACTTACAAGCTATGCTTTAGTTACTTCTATTTGAATCCTCCTTAAACTTGACTATTATTGACTCTATCATCAATATCTCCTTGTAATATATCCATAAATATTGATACTCAATTCTCCACCATTCACCCAATTATCTTTTTATCAAATTGATACTTGATTCTAGTTTCTCCTCTATCGATTCATGTTTTGAGGGGGGATACATCATCCAATACTTGGAGCATCTAACTCCTATTTTTTAATTTAAAACTTGTTATTATAAATTACAATATAAAAAGGGGAAAATGTAGACACCAAAATTACATCACACATATGCATAACTCCCTATGCTGAAACACCTTTTTAACCCATTTTTCAATAATAACAATTAACCTCCATAACCCATACTTTTACCCTTCACACATTTAATTAATTTAAAATAATTAATTAAGTTAATTAAAACCCCATATTACCACCTTACTTGGCCACCTTTCCCTATGAATAATTCTCATTTGATGAGTCACTTCAAGACCTAGTCCCCTCATCCTAACTACACAAGACTTATTCCTACTTCCAAACTAAATTCCTAATCAACTACCTCCTTCCTAACCTCTTATTTTTATTGTTTTATAATGGGTATCATACTTGGAATGAATAATAATAGAAAATAGGCCAAAAATAGTAAGTTTAACCTATTCTAAGGCCACTGATATTGATCAACACATGGCCAATGTTGGCAAGATCACTGATGTTGGCAATATAAGCCAAACTCTAACCTGAGGTTTAGGTCAGTATAAATCAATAAAATTCATTATTACTCACATTCAAGCTCTGGGCATTCTATTTTGCACCTCTTGGCTTACAGTCATCTTGTATAAGTTAATCATGATCAGTAACGAGCTCTTGAGGACCAACATCACCTGCTTGTTCTCTCTATTTAGGCATTTAGGTTCAAACTCCTTGATTGGGACCATGAATCTAGAACTTATCATTTAGAAACCACTAAAAATAAGTACATCACTTATCCTATAGGTATTTTAAACATTTATTCTACTATCACTTTATATCTACTATGCATTACTTTATGTACTTCTGACCAAACCTCTATGAGGGAGTTACAAATCTTCTTCCTAACCTCTTATTTTTATTGTTTTATAATGGGTATCATACTTGGAATGAAGAATAATAGAAAATAGGCCAAAAATAGTAAGGTTAACCTATTCTAAGGCCACTGATATTGATCAACACATGGCCAATGTTGGCAAGATCACTGATGTTGGCAATATAAGCCAAACTCTAACCTGAGGTTTAGGTCAGTATAAATCAATAAAATTCATTCTTACTCACATTCAAGCTCTAGGCATTCTATTTTTCACCTCTTGGCTTACAGTCATCTTGTATAAGTTAATCATGATCAGTAACGAGCTCTTGAGGACCAACATCACCTGCTTGTTCTCTCTATTTAGGCATTTAGGTTCAAACTCCTTGATTGGGACCATGAATCTAGAACTTATCATTTAGAAACCACTAAAAATAAGCACATCACTTATCCTATAGGTATTTTAAACATTTATTCTACTATCACTTTATATCTACTATGCATTACTTTATGTACTTCTGACCGAACCTCTATGAGGGAGTTACAAATCTTCCTCGCTTATTTCCCCTTAACATGACACACCAAATCTCTGACCAGATCTACCTAAGCTATAATCTCTCTCTCATAACTCTTCTAACCTCCTAGACTTGATCTAAACCATTTCCTAAACCCAAAAAATCCTTCTATAAGCTCCCAAATAATTATTGCACCTATCGACCTTAGTAGCCTAACCGACATCGGTCACCTCACTACTAACCTTAATAGTATAACTAATATTGGTCACTCCCCCATCAACATTGGTGACTGTGGGTTTCCTAACCTCTTCAAAACCTACCAAATAACTTCTAAAATATAAACATAATACATCACCTGTACCCTATCACTCTCTACTACATATAGGTTGTTAATAACAGTAATCTTATCTCTCCTTCACTCTCTCTTTACCTCTCTTTTAGTTATTTATTATTCTTTTATATCTCAAAAGTGGAATTTCATCTCTAAGGAAGTTTCACACTAAAACAAGCACATAGCTTGAAAACCCACTCATTTAACTACTAAAAAACATTTTATGGTAGTTTTTTCTTACTTTTAAGTAGTCCTCCCTAGCCAAAGTGGAGTGCTCACAACTTTTGGATATGGCACGCAAACCAATCAAGGTTCATTCTAATCACTTATCTCCATCCTTCTTTCTATTTTCATTTAGACTTAAAATAGACAAAATCTAGCAAACATTTTTGGCACGCCTGGTGGGATGATGGAGTTTTCTTTGGGTTCATTTCTTGTTTTAAACATTCATATAGTTGCATTATAGTGAAAATTTCATTTCTTACACTTCCTCTTTCTCTTTTCTCTTAAAAAAAAATTCAATATCTTATTTCTATTTAAAAAGCATTAAACTACAATTTTCTTTCTTTTATTGTTGCCTTTGAAAGCAATTTCTCATTTTCTTTTACAAGAAAAAAGAGAATCTCTTCTTTACTTCTTATTGCATGCACATTAGGATAGTGAATTTCATACTATATTCCTATTTCATCTCTATTTTCTTTTGAATCTAAATGTTTTAGATTTGGGTTTAAAACTTACTACATTTCATTGTTTTCTTGTTGCATATTAACTCACCTAGTTAATCAAAAGCATTTTGAATAAATTGTAGTGCACCTTTGCTACACAACCAAATCACATTCACATAAAAAAAAATCTAAACTCACCTGAGAAAAGGCCCTTCAGTATTTCATCACCTGGTGGATCACCTTACCCTACCTGGCTATCCTACTTGGATTTCACCACCAAGGGGAAAACCCACTCCATTCTCTAGTGGAGTATAATCTCTAGACAAAAGGTATATTTTGGCTAAGCAGCCTAGCTAGGCTCCAAATTCATGAAATGTGAGGAGAAAGCTCTTATAACAAGCTGCGCACCTAGTCTAACACAAATTTTCTCTTGAGCACTAAAACTAACCTAAAACTAGCTCTAGATTGCTTTTTAGTACCTTCGATAACCAAATTCTCTTCTCACTATCTGATTAAGGCATAATCCAATATGAGACTAAAAATTAATCTCTAGGACTTAATCATTGTTAGTTGTATGTTATTTTTTTGCTTTTTTATTGCCTTCTATATTTTGGAGTTGGTAAGGACATTTTCCTATTGATTCACAAAATCAATACTATTTCTAGTACTCAGTTTGTATAACTTATCATCTCAAGTTTTTTGAGTGTTCTTCCTTCTTACACAAACCTTTTACATCTACCATTTTACCTAGTTTCAACTTCTAATTTCTTAAAACATTAGATTTTCAATCTCCAAGGATATCATAGTGACTGACATCAGTTAACTCTATCGACATCAATAGATTTTACCTACCAACATCAGTTATTCCATTGACATTGGTGAACTTTTCCTACTAACAATGATCAAGTGACTGATGTCAGTGATTGTGTAATTTCATCTACTCAAAATAACCCATTTACCTGCACTAAATCCTAGTTTTTCCTTATTCCACTTCTAACACAAGGTAATAAGACTATTTATACTTATTCTTGCATGGTATTGACATGATTTCAAGCCAAAATTCTTATCAATTATGCAAGCCGGCAACCACTTCCACCTTCCCCTCTCACTTTCTATTCTATCATGGAACATACTCCCAACTCCAACTAAATTCCCATTATGCATTACCTTGTTATGAGCCAAACCCATAATTATTTGGGTAACCCAATCTATGGTATGCAAACCTCTTTAATGGAGACAACCTCAATTTTAGTTACCTCCACTATTTTCCCCATGGTTACCCAAACCACCACTTTGACAAGTAACCCAACTATAAATAATGTTCAAAGTGTAACATCTCTAACTACCTAATCCTACCTAAACCTTAGTGTAACTTCCCTACTTTCACAACCACAACCAGTTTAGTCAAGTCACACTCTATTCTAGAATTTAGTGGTATTTATTCCATCTAACCTCATGCCTATAATTACCTAAGTTATGACTCTCCCTTCATCCAGTCTAACCATGCCAATAATCTAACCTACAATAACAATAACCAACCAAGGCATAGTCTCCAACCCAATGGGACAAGCCCCTTTTCTTTCCACACCCCATCCTATGACTCATTATCCTTATGTTGCTCCAACACAACCTCAACAAGCTATGTCATATGCTCCCTCTACTTCCTATCAACTTCCATATAACTTAGGAGGTATCCCCCAAACTAATCCCCCTACAGAACTCATTAAGATGTTGATGGACAAGATGTCTAATCTAGAGACATCTATTTCTAGTTCAAAGAATGTGTTATCTTATGATCAGATATGCAATGAACCAATCCATCCTTATATGGCTATTCACCCTTATCCAAGCCAATGGGAACTCCCTAAATTTACTCATTTCTAGAGTAAAGAGAACCCATAATAGTACTTGCAAGCATTTAGACATGCTTGTTATTTAATAGGGCATGATGATGTATTACTACTTTTCACTTTCCCTATGTCTCTTTTAGGTGTTACCTTGGATTGGTATCGCTCTATACCTCAACACTCCCTTTCTCATTTACCCAACTCTCACAAATATTCCTAGACCATTTCTCTATTAACATTTCTAAAAAGGTTTCTATAACAGACCTTTATTCTATCAAATAATTTGATGACTAGTCTATTGTAGATTTTCTCACTCATTGGAGAAGCTTGATCAATAAACTCTCCTTCTCCTTACCCCAACCTAAACTTATTGAGCTCTTCTCAAGGGCATGTGCTAAGTACATCTTGTCCACACTCTAGGTACAAACTTTTCACACATTTGATGAGGCCTTTACAATGGCACAAAAACTCAAGGTTCACGCTATAGATGAAGGCAAAGTCAAGTTATGTAGTAAGAACCCCAATTCCAAATCAAATGACTCTTCCTCTTCTAAAAATTCTCCCTCTAACCATAAGGCTAAAGGTTCCACCAATACTGTGGTCATTAAGTTAGCCTCTTCCAAAACCACAAACCAATTGAATTCCTCAACTTCTCAAAATTTGACCAAGCAATTCCAACAGCAATATGAAAAAAGATAATACACTCCCATTGGGGAGTCATATACATCCATCTTGGAGAAACTATTGAAACAAGGTGTCATAACCTTTCCTCAGATCAAACCTCCTATATAGTTTAACCCTTCTCATCCTATCCTAACTTCATACAAGGAAGATGAGTTTTGTGGTTACCATTGAGTTAAAGGCCATAACCTTAATAACTATAAGACACTCAAGAACATTTTTCAAGATATTATTGATAGAGGTGATCTCATATTAGATAATCCTAATGCACCCCCTAATCAAAGTATGGATGTGTTCAAACACCCTTTTCCTAACCATTCACTGAATCAAAATATTGTCTAGTCCATAACTAACTCAGGTGATCATAATATCCATATGGTTAATATGGTCTTTCTTTTACCTTTAGTTCAACCTTCCCCTCAATAAGATACATCCATTTCATCGATTCCTTCCCCACATTCAGTGGCATCTACTTCACTCATTCTTCTTCTTTAGGTAGAAGAGCCTATTTCACCCATTCCACTCCCTCAACAGGAAGAGCCTCCTTTACCACTCCTTTTGCCACCTGAGGATCCTATAATACCAATTCCATTTGCATTAATATTACCTATCTTCTTACCACTTGAAGACCACACCTTACCTATTCCTCAACCACATGTTTAAGGGAACATGATTCCTACATTATACCCTCTTGAGGATCCTTGTTCACCTACTTCTTCTCTACCTATAGAGAGTAATACCCCACCTACTCCACATTTGCACTTATAAGAGTCAGTATTATCTACTCCCATAATAGACGATAGAACTATTGTGCCTAGTCTAATTATACCAATCTTACCCTTTACATATAGAGGATCATACTTTACCCATGCCTCACCCACATGTTGAGGAAATAATAATACATATGTTTTAGTCTCTTGAGGAAACTTCTTCACCTACCTCCCCTCCACCCATGGTAGAGCATGTATCTTCTCGTGTCTCTATCAAAGAAGACCATGTTGCAGTTCCTTCTCATTTATGGCCTAAAGTAGTAGAAACAAACAATTTTCCTCTTTCCCAAACACCATAGCCTTTTAAAAACACAATCATCAGGCCTATGTCAACTTCATCTAAACCCTTCTCACATTTGGTGAAAAGTATAGAATTTATTGACTCCATGAAGCTAGGCCATGCAACATTTTAGGGCCAGCTTAAAACTCCTTATCCAACATAATGAAATTCAACCTTTACTACCAACCCTCTTACTACCCTTTACCCTAAGGTTTTTGACAAAGCTAGAGCTTCTTCACCAAAAGCACCTAAAGTTTTGTCATCTATGTCATAACCCTTACCCTTGTAGGAATCTACCCCATTAAAGTAGATCAAGCTCTTAGGCGTATGCCCCATTTCTAACTTAATTTATCCATAGGTGAAATTAGATTTAACTCCTCAACCATAAGTTGGAGTTTCACAACCTAAATTATAGAAGAATGTTAAGCCCCCTAGATTTCACCAATCCCTTCTTCAACCCTCAACATTACCATCCATTTTGGGACCATACCCCTCTATCTTAGTTGGAATATCACCTAACCAAGCCAAAAAAAAGGTTAAGCTACTTCCACTCCTACCTTTGCCATCTGGTATGCCTCTCACATCTAACACTAAGAAAATGATAAAAAACATGTAACTCCATCGTCACCAAATAAGGCACCACATAAAATTGCCTTTTCAACACTAAAACACAAGAAAGTGTCCACTCTTATTAGCACAACAAGTGTGAACCCACCTATAGGCTCTCAAAGATTTTTCTTAAGCCAATTATTACAATCTTCCATAATAAATTTTCCTCCCATTAAGCCTTATAGTCCTCTTGAAATGAAGCCATATTGGTTTAATGATATACAAGTGTGTTTATATCATCATTCACCTAGACATGATACTGAGAGTTGTAAAGTCCTCACAACAATCATTCAATAACACTTTGATGTCGACATTCTCTTCAATGACACTATCATTAACCTTCATGTTATTCCACCTTTTGCATCCATAGTGCCTCCTACTATTCCACCTAAATTCGTACCCAAATATGTCATCATAACCACTTTTCCACCTCCTTCACTGACATTTCAAATCAATACAGTTAATGTGGCCACATGGTCACAAAACTAAAAATATAAAGCTAAGGAAAAGGTTGATGCTCCTCGGGCTCATCCTTTTACCAAAGACACTCCACCTCCTAATCCTAATATTTCCATCTTGGGTGTTCCTAAAACATCTTCAGATGTTATTCAAATCTCAATGGTGAAATAGCTTCACCAAACTCCTATGAAATGTCTTTGTATGAGTTAATCCAAAACTCATCCCAACATCATCAAGCTTTGATTAGTGATTTGCAAGTGATTGAGGTATAATTGGATGATCCCAAACCTCTTGTAGATTTGGTCAGCTCCCTTAATTTTTGTCTCCCTAATTTATTTCAATGATTTAGAAATTCCACTTCAACATCCTAAAAATCAAGATTATGCCCTTTTTATTATCACATATATTGATCAAACTCATATTAAGAGAGTTATGATCGATGGGGGAGCTAGTATTAATATTATTTCTACCCATGCCTATAAACAACTAGCCCTTCATAATAATTTCATGTCTCAAACTGATGCAATACTCTATTTCTTTAAGAATACTATAGCTACTATAATGGGCACTATTGTCTTACATATCTATGTAGGTCCCTGCACTATTCCTGAGCTCTTCTATGTTATGGAAGGAGATGTCTAATATAACATATTACATGGATGACCTTGGTTACATGTTATGGCATGTGTACCCTTAACTTTGCACCATTGTGTCAAGTTTTAACATGATGAACAAGTACATGTCATACCTACTGACCCACCTCCATTTAAAACATGTAACATGACCTATATTCCTAATGCTACTCTTATTCCATTGAAAACATCATCTTCTCCTCATGATACTTTTGAAACTTCTACAAGTTCCACTCCCACAATTACTCAAATACCAGCAACATAAATTCCTAGAAAAGGATCCTATGGAGGAGATCTTTTAATGTTTGTCACTCATTGAATATCATTTATTGATGATCGACATGTTCTATACTCTACAAGAGTATAGAAGACTTCACATGCACCTAAATTATGATTGCCTTATTGAAATGGTCATCCCTTATGTGCCCCTTAACCTTCTAACTAGTTTCATAAATGGGGGAGTTGATCAAGCTCTCATTGTCAGCAATCCATCTTCTTCACCACAATCATTTACCTATGACTTCTCTTTCCTGAGTAACCCTAGATTTACTCACAATTATATCTATGAGTGTGCCTAGAAATGATTTAGTTTGGGTCACTATGAACAATGTGTCCATATGCCTATTGAATATCCTACTAGCAACACCACTAAAAAAGCCAAAAAGAGGCATGGAGTGGGATATGATGAACCAAATAAACTCACTAAAATATCCCATGAACCAATTGTAGAAGAACCACTCTCCCCTTCTCCACCATCACCTACCAAATCAAAGGTATATATACCTCCTAATTTTTTTAAAAATAAATGCCATCCATTCTGGGCCTTTCACCTATCGTTAGGGTAAGGAAACAAGTCCCTTCCTCTCATTCATCTTGAAATAATTGGTAAGGAAACAAGGTCCCTTCCTCTCATTCATCTTGAAATAATTGATGAGGACTCTCTTACTATTAACACTATCCAATGTCAAGATGATGATGAAACCCTCACCTATATAGGTGAGGATTATTCCTATATCTAAAACACAAGCTATGATAAATGAATCCACCATTGACATCAGCCTAACCTCTCACAATAACCCTCACAACCTCAAGATTGGCTAATCTTTAGATTACTCTGAGCAAGTTGATTATACCACATTTCTTAATGACCATAGCAAATCTTTTGCTTGGTCTTACAATGATATGCCTGGTATTTACCCCTCTATCATCACCCATAACATTGTCACTAATCAAGATGTTAAACTTATTAAGTAGAAGCTTCGTAAGATGCATCCTTGTATTGCTCTCCTTGTCAAAGAAGAGCTCCATTGCCTCCTTTTTTTTAACTTTATCTAGCCCATCAACTACCTACAATGGATTTATAATATTATTCCTATCACAAAAATGACTAGGGAATCTGCATTTGCATCAACTATCATGATTAAAACTTCACTTGTCCAAAATATGATTTCCCATTTCCAAGTATCAACCAACTTGTTGATCTAATAGTTGTCCATGAGATGTTATCACTTATGAATAAATTCTCTTGATATAATCAAATCCTAGTTGCTCCTAAGGATCAACACAAGACAACCTTTATTACCCCATGGGGGCTTTCTATTATTGGGTCATGCCTTTTGGCTTGAAGAACATTGGTATAACTTACCAATGCATCATGACTTACAGTTTTCATGATCTCTTACATAAAATAATGTAAGATTATGTGGATGACTTACTCAATAAGTCTAAACTTCATCAGGATCACTTGGTAATTCTCAAAATTAGATTTTCTTATCTCCTCCAATATAATGTTTGAATAAACACAAAGAAATGTGTCTTTGGTATTCTTTTTGATAAACTCTTATGTTTTATCATTGCTCTCTATGGTATCTAGGTTGATCCTGCTAAGGTTAGAACAATCCTAGAGATGCCTCCACCTACTAATATCAAACAACTCCATAGCTTATAAGGTAAACTTTAGTCAATTCACCACTTCATCTCCTAGTTATCAGATTGATGCCAACCCTTTCACCATCTCATCAAAAAGGATGTCTCCTTCTATTAGAATACAGATTTCCAAGAAGTTTTTGATGCACTTAAAAAATACCTCCTTTCCCCACTAGTTCTTATTCCACCTAAGGAAAAGCATCCTTTCTACTTATACATCTCCACATCAGACCATTCTTTAGGTGATATGATTACACTTCAAGATGACCAACATCGAGAGTAGGTAGTTTACTACATAAGCCACACACTTATTGATTATGAGACTTGATATACCCATACTAAAAAACTTTTCCTTATGTTGGTCTTTTCTACCTCTAAGTTTCACCATTATCTCCTAAATTAGAAAAACCTATGTGATCACCCATACTGATCCCCTCAAATACATGCATTCTAAACCATATCACAACCAATGTGTAGCTTAGTGGCTCATGCTTCTAGTTGAATTTGATTTAGAATCCATTAGGCAAAAGTCTATTAAAGGGAAAACAATCACTGACTAGTTAGTTGCTACCCCTTTACCTAATAATCAACCTTTAAACCTTAAATTCCCTAATGAATCTATTACAATGCTCTCCATCATTGACATCTCCTATAAAATGATGATGTTATTCAATAGATCTAAATTCCAACATGGAATGGGTGTATGGGTCAATCTTAATCCTCTAGATGGCAAGCCTATGCCTTTGCCATTTAAACTAGATTTTGAATGCACTAACAATGTGGTCGAATATGAGGCTTTAATTCTAAGACTTCAAATAGCTCTCTTTTTGGGTATCAAATCCATAACCATTTTTAGTGATTCTTAGCTAATGGTTAACTAGGTTAATGGTTCCTGCCTATGTAAAAACAAAATTCTACAGTGATATAAACATCGTGTAGATATGTTATTGGGATCACTTAAATCTTATCTCTTGCAAGCCATTCCTTGATTTACAAATAAGTTTGCTGACACAGTGGCTCTACTTGACTCACACATACCCTCTTCATCCTCCTCTTCAATAATCTATGTCATCATGCATCGCTTAATATTACCTTCTTATGTCTCAACTAACATCCTCTTTGTCAGAAATGTAATAGTCAACCCACATGACTTATAATACAAACAACTCATGGATTATCTTTCCTTCTCTATCACCCATTATGATCTCTATAATAATGGAAAATGGGCCTTCATAAAACATGTCAATCATTACATTATACTAGGGTGACTTCTCTACAAATGAGGTTTTGATGGTCTTCTCCTTAGATGCCTCACTAGTACTAAGACTCCATTTGCTATTAAGGAAGTCCATGATGGGATTTGTGGTGGGTATTTCAATAATTATGCAGTTGCCAAGTGTATCCTTTAACTTGGATATTATTGGCCCACACTTCATCAAGACTGTACTGATTAAGTTCGGCATTACATCAAGTGTCAACAACACACTAACCTCCTGCATTACAAGTTTCCAAAGAATTTTGGCCATTCTCCCAATGGGGCTTAAATCTAATTAGAGACATTAACCCTCATTCATCCCTCTATCATCATTATATCATTACTGTTATTGAATACTTCACTAAGTGGATCAAGGCCATCCCTCTCATCTCCACTAAAGCTGATAAAATTATTGACTTCATCAACCATCACATCATCTATCATTTTGGTGTCCCTCATAATATTAAAATATATAATGGTAAGTATTTCAAAAACAAGACTGTTTAAAGTCTTTGTGATACATTTGGAATCAAATTAAGCTTCTCATCACCACACTATCCATAGGCTAATGGACATGTAGAAGCTTCTAACAAAACATTTACCAAGATTCTAATGAAGGTAATCAATGATATGGGCAAGGATTGACACACACACACACATTCATTTTACTTTATGGGCTTGACGCACTAGAATTTTAACTCCTATGGGTGCTATACCTTTTTCATTGGTATATGGGATGGAGGCTATTTTGTCTCTTGAGGTTTAAATTCCTTCTCTTCACATTTCTCTACGAGACATACTTCATAATGATTATTTTCACCAAGAATGTTTGGCTCAACTTGACTTGCTTGATGAGCGTCATCTCATAGCCCTCAACCACCTCCAAATCTATCAAGAGTGTGTTAAATGCACTTATAGCAAAAACCTCAAAGAGTGTGATTTCAATATAAGAGATCTCATCTTAAAATAAAATCAACACATGATGAATATGGAGAAAATAAAATAGGGTAAGTTTGCCTCTAATTGGCTTGGACCTTATATCATAACTCACAAGTATGGTTTAAGAACTTATCACTTATCTTCTCTTGAAGGAAGGCTCGAACCTGATCCTTTATATGCCTTACACCTATGACCATTTTTTTGTTAAATAAGCATCACTTTACCTTGTGTTCAGATTGAACTCATCCCTTGAGCATCCCTATTACATTCATTTCCCTTCCTCTTCACCCTTACTCCTATAAACATAGTTAACTTACATAGTGGTATGGTTTTTCCATCAAATTGGAAAACTCCTAAGCCTCTATAGTCATATCCATGACTAAAAGCAAAAAAAAATGGGATATGTGAAAAAGTTATAAATTCTTAGGTCATACTTCTCAATGTAGGCTGCTTCCTTGAAGGATAACTATGTAACTTCCATTTGCTACTATCAATAGATTACTCCCTTGAAGGACAACTAATTAAAAATTAAAAACAAATGCTTAGACCACTCCCTTGAAGGATGGATAAACCATGCTTTATTTTCACAAGGAAAAACAAATTAAAAAGGATTCTCATAGCTTTATATGACTTTAATCTTGTACAAAATCCCATTTTAGCCTTCCCGCATTGATCAACTTACACACAAAAAAAAGCTTTAAAGTCATAGACTTACCTATAGTAGCTCTCAGGTCACCCACAGCAGGGGCATATCATCCTTACTTTGTAGGTTATGTTACCCAAACATTTTTCCTCATTTTACCCTTTTTCCCCTCATACTCTTTCAAGGGACTGTGAAGCTCACTTAATATAAGGTAAACACGATGCTTATCTAACAAACACAATGGTTGAAAGGTATAAGTTATGAAAGAGGCTCATTTTTCTGAGCCTATTTATGTTCTAAATTATGGTCTTTGCCAATGCATGAGCATTCTACCTCTTTATTTTCCCATCCACATCACATGTCGATCTCTCTATTTAAGATTTTAAAAAATAGTGTCATAAGAACACTAACAAAACCTACTCAATTTATTTTAAGCATACAAGATCACAAATATGGAAAAATGTTGAAATAAACTAACATAACTAATCTATTCATTTTAAGCATACGCCATCATGAAATATGGAAAAATGCTAAGATGAAACTAATCAACCAACTATACATATACCATCATATATATGGGAAAGGCTAGTCTAACTCAACTAACATGATTATCATTAACATAAAATTAACATAGAATACAATAATCATCATCCATCATAATAAACACATCTCAACATAGCAATAAATGAACATCTCATGTATATGTATATATATATATATATATATATATATATATATATATATATATATAATGTGGTGTGTGTATGTGTGTGTGTGCTGAAAATACATGTCCATAATTACATCATCATAATATCTCTCTCTCTTAAAATATACATCTCACATCTTCGACTCATAGGCTGGTATACATATAACATAAATACTCAAAACTAGCAAACTATGACACTCAGGGTCCTCAAGACTCTTCGCATAGTCATGAGGAAGCTATCTCATCACCACTCTTTGCCCATCTACATTTATGTGAACTAGAATCCATGGCACATGACATCGACCTCTCCTGCTCTTTGAACTCTAAATATCTCTAAATTTGTGGGAACTCTCTAATCTCCCTCTCATTATAGCTAATCTCATCTAGGGTAGTTAAATATCTTACCATAGATACAATCTATGGAGGTCCCATAGTGCCTGATGATGGCCCAGCCTGTACTAGTCCCTATGGTGGTGGAGGAGGAGGATCAGCTTGACCTACTACTCTCAAAATGTCTCTCTTTTCTATCACTACAATGACCTAACCCTATAAAATAATAACTTGGTCTTGTAGTGCTACAACCTAGCCCTATAGAGACCTAATCTGACTCTATAACATCACCACCTACCCTTATAAAGCTAAAACATGTGTCTGGGCTATCTGTCAAGCTTGTACCATTGCATCCCTCTCTCTAACCAACCCCTATAAATATGGTGGTGGTTTTTTGACCTCTACCACTAGATGTAACCCTACCCACCAAGTTTTATAGGCCATTATACACCCTAGGTCTCTAACTCCTAGCCCTACTAGCAAATCCTCAAAATTTATCCCATCTATCTCCTAGGGTAATGGTAGGGGTGCCTCTATGTCATCTCTCCTATATCAAGGGAAGGTAGGTAGAATATAAAGTAGCAGACCAAACTACCTCCTAACATGTGCCACAAGTACCATCTCTAACTCATCAGTGCATCTCCCCCTGACCCTTAGTGAGCTTTACAAACCCACAAGTTCTTGTGCTTGTCCTATAAAAATTGGGTATGTTAGATATAGTCTCCAAAAATATTTTTAGGGATTAAGCCCTTAATCATGCACCTTTAATAGGAAATGTCTCGCACCATGTCATCCACTTGGGTATATGTCATACCCTCTCTCCACCATCTAAACCCAACCTTGAAACTAGCTAGGATCATGGTAGGTAACCCCAATGGTCACGTCACCATGATATGCTCATATGCCCAATGGTGTAGTAGATGGACAACACACAAATTATATCATCATCACAGCCTTAACCCCCACAACTCTATATATAATTTCACTAAAAATAATGGACCCTAGGTAAAAATGGTCTGCTACTCAACCATCTATGCAAGCACACTTGTCAATGCAATCAAAAATCTCCCAAAATATACATTTGGTAATGCATACACCATGATCCTGATCATCATCAGGATGTTCAGATGATGCTTCTCCTCATCGGCCATATAGAGTGGCTCATACGTGAAACTCATAAAATGGTAAATCACCTCACTAACATGCTCTCCATATAATGTGACCATGTGTATATCATGTTCCTCTCTCAATCATGCAAAGAGCTCCTCACCTTGGAGTGGTAGCTAAAAAATCCTATAAACATCCTCCTAAGTCACTATCAACTCTTTGATCGATAGATGGAAGGTGTTGATGGTAAGATCCCACCTCTTAATCAATGCTATCATCAGGGACACATCTTGGGTGACTTCATAGTACCATCACACTCCTCCTAACCCTATGACTGCCATGTGCTCCCACTCATATAAAGTGACATCCCTCCTCATATGTGTCAATAACCTCAGTAGCTGATCTCATAATGTTAGCTCCATCTCACCTACATCCATACACACACAACTCAAGTCACGTACTCTATACTATATCACTAGCTTTTTCCCTTCTCTTTAGGAGAACTACATTGGTCTGAGGCATTAAATTAGGCTATGTAGGTAGCACTCAGTCGATAAGGGATCTTCTAAGGTTAGCTCAGCCATATACCCACCTCACTAACTACCCTAGGCTTCACTTCCTCTTTCTCTCTACCCTAGGCTTCATTACCTCTCTCTTTCTACCCTAGGATTCATTGCCTCTTTTTCTCTACCCTAGGCCTACCTACCTATCCCAAGTCTAGGCCTCACAACTTATATCCCTAATTCTTGACATTATGGCCTATCTTTTAAGACCTAGACCTCTCAACCTATCTCAAATTACCTTTTTACCCATTTTCCCTATCACACCTTTTTAGATATTTTTCCTAGGCTCTAGGATAACTGCATTGGTTTAATTCCCTCAACTAGGATATGTAGGTAGCACTCAGTCAACATGGGGTCTTTTGGGGCTAGCTCAGTCATTACGCTAGTTAACTACTTCCACTGGGGATCCAAACTAACCCTTTCTTCTATTTTTCTACTTTTTTATAGTCATTAATGTCAACATTAATACTGACAGTAGTGATTTATAGGCCTAAGTATCATCCAACATCAGCAAGAACCTATTGACCTTAGTGTCATGTCAGTTGACATCAATGGACCTCACTGATGTTAGTGATTAGTTTGTCTCTAGGGCCGAATTACCCAAACCCAAACTTTATAATTTCACCTAAAAACCTACCCATAAAACCATCCAACTTATCCTAAAACTAACCTACACTATTTTCTATACCTCTACTAATGTTTTCTACACCCCTACCTCTAAATTAGGCTAAACACTACAAATACCCAAATCAAATTTCAAACCAACTAGTAGAGACTCTTACCTCATCTCTTTGTCTCCTCCTAGCTGGTACAACTAGCTGCTATGATTGTGTGCCTCCTGCTGGGTCCCCTCTTTGTTCCACCATCTCAGTCACTCTCAAACTCTATTTATTATCTCTAATCACAAAGTTGTAAATGAGTTTAGTTGACCATTAAACACCATTTTGTTGAGTTTGGTCAGCCACTAATGTTAGTATTCTTGACTTAATCTACCGACATCAGTGTTGATGCCTATTGACATTAGCAATGTTGCCCTAATTTGTTGATGTCAGCACTTTATATTATTGATATTAGCCATGTCACCAATGTTGGCACTATTTTAATAATGTTTTCTTAAACTAAGCAACTCCCAAATTTTCAAACTTTACACATACCTTAGGGAAACTAAAGATCCCATATATCTCTCCAACCATGACAAACACCATTGGAAATAACTAACATCTTCATCCACAATGACTTTTCTTGGAGATGATGAATATCTCCTCGTTCATTAACCCTTTTACACCAACCTTGCATTGCTTGTCTTGACCACTTATGTTATTCCACTATAGTTAGTTACTATGCACACACATGTATATTAGGTGTTGTATATGGCAACCAAGCTCATCTTATCACCTTCAACCCTTTGTGTTTCCTAGGGGCACTTCCTACCTCAGATACCTAGGAGACATTGACCATTGGAACTACAATTTTGATTTTTTTGACCTATCAGCTATCACTTACAAGTTATGCATTGGTTATTTATATCTAATTCCTCCTTAACCTTGCCTATTCTTGACTTTATCAACTATATCTCATTTTAATATACACATATAGAGTGATACTCAATTCTCCACCATTCACCCAGTTACCTTTTTATCAAACTGATACCTGATTCTAGTTTCTCCTCCATTGATTCCTATTTTAAGGGGGGATACCTCATCCAATACTTGAATCATCTAACTCCTATTTTTGTCTTTCAACATGTCAATACAAATTATAAGACAAAAAGGGGTAAATGTAGACGCCAAAATTATGTCACACACATGTGCATAACTCCTTGTGTCAAAACCCTCCTTAAGCTTATTTTAATAATAACAATTAATTTCACTAACCCATACTTTTACCCATCACATATTTAATTAATTTAAAATACTTAATTATGTTAATTAAAAACCCTTGTTGCCACATTACCTATCTACCTCACCCTATGACTAACTCTCACCTGATGAGTCACTTCAAGACCTGGTCTCCCCATCCTAACTACCTAAGACTTATTCCCACTTCCAAACTAAATTCCTAATCAACTACCTCCTTCCAACCTCTTATTTTTACCATTTTATAATGGGTGTCACACTTGGCATGAAAGACAATAGAAAATAGGCCAAAAATAGAAAGTTTTACCTATTTTAGGGCCACCAACATTGGTTAACCCACGTTTGACGTCAGTAGGATCACTGATGTCGGTAATATAAGCCAAAATATAACTTGAAGTTCAGGTCAATAAAAATCAAGAAAATTCATTCTTACTCACATTTAAGCTTTGGTCGAACTATTTTTGACATCCTATCTTACAATCATCTTACATAAGTTAATCACGATTAACAACTAAGCTCTTGAGAACCAACAACACCCGCTTATTCTCTCTATTCAAGAATTCAAGTTTAGACTCCCTGATTGGGACCATCAATCTAGAACTTATCATTTAGTGACCACTACATCTGAGTACATCATTTATCCTATAGGTTTTTTAAATATCTATTTTTCTATCACTTTATATTTATTGTATATTGCTTTATGGTCTTTTGACCAAACCCCCATGAGGGAGTTATAAATCTTCCTCTCTTGTTTCCTTTTAACCTGGCACACTAAATCTCTAACCAAATCTACCCAAGCCATAATCTCTCTCTCATAACTCTCCCAACCTCCCAAACCTAATCCAAACCATTTTCTAGACTCAAAAAAGCCTTCTACAAGCTCCCAAATAATTATTTCCCCTATCAACCTCAGTAGCCTAACCAATATCAGTCACCTCACTACCAAGCTCAATAGTATAACTGATATCGGTCACTACCCCACTGACTTTAGTGACTATGGGTTTCCTAACCTCTTCAAAACCTACCAAAAAACTTCTAAAATACAAACAAAATACATCACCTGCACCCTGTCACTCTATGCTGCATATAGGTTGTTAATAACAGTAATCTTATCTCTATTTCACTCTCCTTTACCTCTCTTTTAGTTATTTATTATTCTTTTGTCTCTCAAAAGTGGACTATAATCTCTAAGAAATTTTTGCACTTCTTGAAAAAAGCACGTAGCTTGGCAACCCACTCATTTAACTACTAACAAACATCTTTTGGTAGTGATTTCTTACTTATAGGTAGTCCTCCCCAACCAAATAGGAGTGTTCACAATGTCTAGATATGGGGTTCAAACCAAATCTGGGTTCATTCTAATCACTTATCTCCATCCTTCTTTCTATTTTTCTTTAGACTTAAAATAGACAAAATTTAGTGAAACACTAGGTCATGTTGGTTGACCTTATTTTTTCCTTTACTTACACAATTTCATCTCTAAAAAATTAAGTCACATTAGTTGACCTAGTTATTTTTCCTATTTTTTAAAATTTGACTTACAACCAACTAGGTCAAGTCAGTTGACCTAGTTCATTTTTGTAGTCTTTATTTTTTAATTTTCAACCAACTAGGTCATGTTGTTCAATCTAATTTTATTATACTATTTTCAATTTTTAGTATTCTACAAACTAATTTGACCGATTAAACATTGTAAACCTTTATGTTTTTCATATTTTTACTCTATAGGACTCAATTAAGCATGGATAATATAGTTAGTAGTCAGATCTTCAGCACTCTCAGTCAAATAAATAAGTTAACCTACTCAACCTAGTTATATTTTTTAGGTTCATTCTAAACAAGCCTTGTACTTCACATTTTATTAATTATTTCAATTTGTCATTTCTATTTTTTAGCAAAATTACTCAATATTTCAAATTTATACTCTATTTTTACCAATTTTTAGTTCTGTAAAACTATATCACATAGTCAACTAAGCTAACATGGTTGAATTAATCATGTATTTATCTGTTCTACCAAAAAAATAAGTTTTTATGGCTAACTGTGTTAGCAAATATTCTTGGAGCATCAGAACATGCTAAGGACAAGGATAGCTAAGAGATACTTCATGTGAATAGAATAGCTTATCATAAAATACAAGAAATTAGATGACAAAAATGTAAGATGCATTAATTATTTTGTGTTATTTATCAATTTAAGAACAACCAGTATTATATAAACTAAAATAATGCATTCAAAATAGTTTAGATAGAACTTAACCAAGACATTACACATCAGATCACATGTAATGAACATAACAAGAAATCATACACCATACCAGATAATCTTTATTAATCTCTTATAAAAGTATAACCCTCTTATTTTTACAAGTAAAAGTATATATAGACATTTCCAATCTATTATTGTTCATTTTCTTCTCGTACTTGGTGCCAAAAATGGAGTCTCTTCATATTCTTGCTTATTAAAACTCATGAAGATAAGACAAAAAGGATATACAATGACAAAATGAGTGCATAATCCATGTTCTTCTACCAACACTTTTTAAGACTTAAAAGTTTATCTTGTCCCATGACAACATCACAATATCTTCAAAGAATACACAAGTTACAGGGAGCTAAAAAAAGGTTGGACTAGTAAGATTTTTATTAATCGCTCAAGGTGCCATTTCTAATTTTCACCTCTTGTGCACTACTTATTCACCCTTTAATATTTTCAACTAGTTAGCATACCAATGTACTACCCTTTTTTAGTTTTGAATAGGCTATAATAACCAGGTGGCCTCTCTTTACATATTTTCAACCAACCTAGCCCCACTTATCTTTCTAAGACTTTCCCAATACAAAATTTTATACCAAATTTTCAAAATCTATACTTTGTGCAATATTTGACTTGAAGGTGGTGGTATGGATGTAAAAAAAGGATAAACAGAAGAGTCCTTAGACGAGGACTAAGTAACCTTACACTGTGTGATGATCCGTTGGATCTATGAAGGTAGCCTACAAGTAGGTGTATTCTTAATCTGTGTAATTAATCTAGTGAAAGGAGTCATATCTATTTTATATGTGTTCCAATCTAGTATCAATTATTATATCAAACATAGTAGGGTGGTAATAAAGCATGGTAGATGATGATCTAATTTAGTTATGCATCATAAATGATGCTCAATATAGCCTTGGTGTTTTCAACCCTTGTTTGAATCTCTCTAATCAGCTTCTCTATCTTGTTTGCATGTCTTTGAGCTTGGAGGTTGGGGAAAGAACTATGTAATAGTTGGATCTACCATTCTAGAAGGTTATCATGCACATTATCCCTGATATTTAATGATTATTAAAGTGATTCATCCTTCTCCTCCATATTTGTAGTGTGGCTTTCCATGGTTGATTTAGTTATGGTGGCCTTTGCAAAGTCCATGCTAAAATTGGCTAATGTAGTATCCAACTACTACTTCTAATCAAAAAACCTATGTGTAACTTGTTGAACTTGAACTAAAATAGTGTTGAGCATACCTTGGTACTCCTCTATAAGAGTGATGTGTATGGTAGCCTTGAACTTAAAATTATGTCCCAATGTTCATAATAAAAATAGTTTCTATATTACACACCAATATTTTGTTAACTCGGATATAAATGTCTTGAGTCTATGCTAGTCAGACATAACTCGGCCCTTGATTGCTCGAGTGACCAAATTTGGATAAGTATCTTGGATGATTTTTACATATTTATGATATTATTTCTTCAACTTAATGTTCTAGGCCTTAGTTTGATCAACCTCTTACTCCAGTGAGGCATCCTTCTATGAAATAGACTCCTAAAACATCGTAGCACCCTCAAACTACTTATTTAATGGTAACCTAGAAACATTTAATGATGTTTCTTACTAAATTAGGAAGGTTACCAAAGTTATTATAGTAGATAAAGAATTAGGTCATGCCATGGTCACAATTGGTAGGAAAAAGGTGGTGCACTGAGCACCCACAGTTGGAATGTCTTAGAGATAGACTACTCTTAAAGACTTTTTGTAGCTGTGGATTTGTCTTCTTCTTGCACTAGTTGTTATGACCCATCTTGTTGCTATTATTTAGGAAATTATTATTGTTTCACCTTGGTATTTTATTTATTCTTTAGTTATTATACATCATCTTCATCCTATTTTATCTTTGTTTCCTCTATTGATTTTCAGTTTAGCTCCTCTTCCTAAGCTTTTTTTATGTTCTTGTTCCTCGACTTTATTATTTTCCTATTCCTCCACCTATTATTTTTGCACACACTCTTCCTCATTTTTTTCTCTTTAAGTACATCATCCTTGTCATGTTCAACATTAACCTGCACCTGTGCCTCTAGATCAACCTAGACCTTGGATATATGCACTTGTTCTTCCTATGTTTGACCTTGATATTTATACAAGGATTCAACATCTTCTTTCTTCTTATTCACAGTTTCATTATATTTTTGGTGGGTGAGAGTGGCATACTCTAGAGCATTTTTTGCCTATGTCTTTACATCTTTTCATTATTTATCTTATGCTACCTTGGCCTTGACTATAAACGTATCCTCTTTATTCCTCTACTCTTCATCTATCTTGTTTGGGTGCACCTCTTATGCCTGCTTTATTGTATTGATATTTTCTTTTTTTTCCCTTACATCCTTGATAACTTATTGGCATTGAGATTATATATCATGGGCCTTTTTCTTGGCCTTGGATTCCTTAGATTAATGAAATTCTTTCTCATATTAATATTATTGGGCATGTTCCTTCTGGTACTTATTTTCTTCTTGATATACTCATCATTCTACTATGTGATTTGTTTACTCCCATGAAGCCTTTTACTCTTCAGTTATAGGCTGATCTAATATCATATCTTTGATACTAAGGTATTTTTCTATGGGAAATAAATCACTTAACTAGATAATAAAGCTAGAAAGAAATGCTTTCTTATGCCCTAAAGTAACCATCCTACATTTGGGTGGTAGTGAAGTTGAAGAAGGATAATTTTGCACTTCTTATTCTATGGATGCCCTACCAAAGCATTATTTGAGAGTAGGAGAAAACCTAACCTCTCATTAGATTCCATGTTTGTGCACTAGAGTCTCTTGTGGACTATTAGGTAGTAGATCAAATACATCAATGGCTATGAAAGTGGTGTAAGTTTATTTCTCAAAGAGTTTGGTTATTCTTTGCATTTATTCAACCTCTTTATGTATGGTGTTGAAAAAGATAGATGCAAGGCATGGTGGTATCTCCACCCAAAAACTTAGAGGGACCTTCTTATGCACTTGAATTGTGCACAATGCCTTCTTGAAGAATAAATCCTTCTCTTCCTCCTTATCATATAGGTTATTTGCCATATCTTCAAGAATTACTTGGTAGACCTCTTACTTATCAATCCCCATCTGAGGTAGGTCAAAAGAGCTTGAGATATGTGGTACCTTTGGGTCATTTGGACAAGTTATTGTACTCCTCATCTTACACTTTGGTGGATGTGATGGTTGTTATTCTATAAAGAGATTATGATTTCTTTTTTACTACTATGAAGTTGTGGATTTTGGTTTTTATTGCACTAAAGGAATTAATGAGCCAAGTGGTATGGCTTGAAGAAGTGTCACATGCCTAGATGCATATGATTTTTTCTTAGACACCTTGGTCTGTGCCATGGCCATGGTAAAAAAATATGGCAAGGGTCTAAATGGTGATCTAGACAAATCATGTATATGAATAAAGACACCTTTTGAAATAAAAATGACAACATCATGTTATCTCAGGTACTACATGATGTTCAGCAACACCTATGGGTGTGTATTAATAAGCTCTAAATACTCTTCCCACCATTTATTGAACTTGCCCTCATGAGCTAGGGAATCATGCTCAAGTGTCCATATCAAATTGAAAAATTACTATGTTGGATAATATTTGGTGTTTGGGTACACCTCTCCTTTATGGGAATTCCATTGATTGAAACATAGAAGAAAGATCAAAATCTAGTACTGAAAAGTCTACATGGAAGTTTTGAAACACTTATCGATATTTGTAAGTAGTTCTTGTAAAAATTACTTAAGCTAGTTAAACTTCTCATTGTAGAGGATCATATCATTTGAAATGTCAACCATTCCTTTGGGGATTTGATTTGCATACTTAATGGTCTAGAATAATTTGTGTAATACACTCAACCAAGATATGCACTAGTTCATCTTGGATATCTTTAATTAAGATTCCTATAGAACCCTAGACATATATGTTTTTGACTTTCTGAAGGATAGGAGGTGTTTTTGACTTGTAGGGATCAAGAGAATCACCCTACATATACATGCCCAAAGTTTTGGCCATTGATTTGGTGTTGATGATGATAGTGATATCTAATTCAAAGTAAATGTTGACATCATTGTAACAATTGAAAATAATTTTCACAATCTCCCCTAAATTTTGAAAGGTAGGCATCCAAATCAAGCACTCAATGTCTATGTTCTAGTAATGATGTGGGGATGAAAGAACAACTGGTTTTACAACATCTACTAGATCCATTTAGAAAAGTTTTTATTCTACAGCTCGAAGGTAATAAAATAGATCTAGATCAATATATTTAGTCTTCCAAAGTTTAATATCAATTCCTATTACTTCCTTTTGAGCATCTATTAAATATTTGATGAACTAAAAATGATCCATGGTATCTGAATACTAAAAATTAAAAACTTTTTACTTTCTACACTAGATAAGTTGGCTTGACTCTAGAACTTTAGCTCATAAAATGCTTGAAAGAATGAAATTTATATTTGGTTCACAACCATGTGCCTTTATAGATTTCACACCTATTGGTTTTTATATAAATTCTATATTAAGTTATCCCTTTGATATCAATTTGAATGCTAATGTGGAAAATTTTATCTGATATAGAAATAAAGGTAGTCAGTTGTTAGCACATGTGTCGATATAAATTGTTATATTCTTTGTTGTTTGTATTGGGGTACATACTGATGATGTTGACTAGCCATTGATTTGGTGAATATTAGATCAATCAAACCTAGGCTTTGGCATTAACTACTTGGGATGGTTGAAATACTACTAAGATCTTGGTTGATGTGATTTGATCATTTATTTCCTAGAATTAATTACTTTTTTTCTCTTCTACTAACACCAATAATGATGCACCTAAATTATTCTACGCATGGGTTTCACACACTATACTTCTTATCATGGGTCCAAAATATGGTGAAGAGATAATCTAACCTAAAAAAACACACTAGAAAACATGAAAAATGGGAAATCCTAATCTACTCAGTGTTACTCAACACCCATTCTTTTGGCAAAAAGAGATCAATTAAGACTATTGGTGGTGGGGCTTAAGCTTAAATTCATTCACCTCCCTTGGTATAATGGTTCCCTATAGATATCTAAAAATAATGGTTCTTTGTTGTGATATTTCATGTATAATGTAAGTCCCTTTTCACCTAATCTATAATTTACTTGACAATGCTCTGAAGTGACTATCATATAATAAAATTGGTTAATCTTTGTGGAATTACTTATGTCATAGGTTTATGTCATGACATGATTTCTAACTTTGCTTATGAATTTCCTACATCCAATATGCTCTACATCAATACTCATCCATCTAATTCAATTCAAGAAGCCTATTTTTTAGAAACTCACAAACCCCTAGTCTCATAACCATTACAATGTGCAAAGTGGGTAACAAATATTCCATAGGCATTACAACTTCAAGCCCATAGACCAAATGAAGTGGATTAAAACTTTTAGCCCTCTTATAGTGCATTTTATAAGCCCAAATAATCATAGGAATAATATCTTCCCAATCATCCCTCTTGACATCATAGATCTTTGTCATCATCTTGCCCAAGATTTTATTAGAAGCCTCAGCCTTCTATTATATTTTGGATGGTACATAGTACTTTTATGAACATGAATCATGATTTCTTTAGTAATATCTTAGATAGTATGATTTAGGAAGTGTTTCCCTCGATCACTAATGAGCTTGATGGGGCATCCAAACTATGTGATAATATTCTTGTAAAGGAACTTTGTTGCATCCTCGAACCCATAGTTGGGTGTCATAGTATCTTTAACCCATTTGGTAAAGTAGTCTATCATAATTATAATATACCAAGCTTTTTTGTGTTTACTCAGGGGATTTATAGGTCTTACAAAATTAATGCTCCATTGTTCAAGAGGTTATTTGTCTAACAAAGGTTGTAAGGGCATTTCATCTTTCTGGTGTGGCTTATCCATTCATTGACATATGTCATAATGTTGCACTAATCTATGTGCATCTTGAAAATGATTTGGCTACCATAATCCACTGTATAATAGTTTCCAAGTAGTAGTTTTTCTAAGAAAATGACCTTATATTATTCCTTGGTGTGATTCCTATAAGATTTTTAGATGTTCATGTTCCATAAATACCCTATGCATTACTTCACCCTTCCCCAAATGATACAAGAGCCCATTTATAATAGTATATGGAAAATCTCTAGTGACAAGCTACTTTTTTCTTTTTTGGTAGTGTACAAGATAGTTAGAAAATTAGCAAATACCCCTTGTTCTAGGAAATTAGCAATTTCTTCAAAATTATTAGATATTGTAGAAACTTGAAATATATGGGCATTAGGAGAATCTTCATGTAGTTCTTCTAGCTCTTCCCCATTCATGATGCAACTAAGATGATCTAGCATAACATTTTCTCTATATGGCTTGATGTTAACATGAAACTAGAATTCTTGAAAGAGCATCAACTATCTTGAAATTCATCTTTTGAGCATAGGCTTATTGAATAGGTGACATAGATCTTAATGATTTATGAAAACTTTAAATGGTGTTACCAAAATATAATGTCTAAATTTATGTATTTCAAACACTATAGCTAGTGCTTCCCTTTTAGTTGTCATGTAACTCTTTTCTACATCAAACAAATTTCAACTTAAAAAATGTATGGGGTGGTCTAGTCCACCATCTCTTGACTGCATAAGCAAAACACTAACTATAATACCAGAAGCATCAATGTGCATATGAAAGGGCATACTCCAATCTATAAAGACTATAATAGGCATAGTGACCAATCTCTACTTTAGTTCTATGAAATTTTCTTGATACTTAGAGGTCTAGACAAACTTTGTACCTTTATAGAAAAAATACTCTAATGGGGAAGAAATGGCTACATATCCCTTGATCAACTTCCAATAGTAACCTATGTGTCCAAGAAAATATCTCACTTATAATGAGGTACTTGGTGGGGGCATACTAAAAATAACTACAATTTTGGCCTATTCCACCAAAATCCCTTCATTGTACACCACATGACCTAATAGGAAACCAAACGTTGTAAAAAATAAGCACTTTTCAAATTTAGGACAATACACTGAGCTTGATAGTATTTTAGCATGAGGCATAGCTTACACAAATGATTTTTAAACAAAGAGAAGACTACCTAATCATCTAGATATACTTCTAGGAAGTCATGAATGAAATCCTTATAGGCAGTCACCACTACTATAGAAACAATTATAGGTGCGTTATTGAGGCCAAAATGCATTACCTTGTATGCAAAGGATCCCCATTCTATGGCAATAGTTATTTTAGATCTATCTTCTTCTACAATGGGTATTTGATGATATGCACTGAACCCATTTGTGAAGGAGTAAAATTTATAACTTACAATAGATTCCAAAACCTCATCTATGAAGGGAATAAAAAATGGATCATTCACACATGCATCATTAAAATTTTGATAGCCACTATATACTTTTATCTCCCCTATTTTTTTAGGCTACACTATCATAAGACTAACTCAATCTACCTTTTCTATAGAATAGGTTATACTTGCTTCTTGCATTTTATCCAATTCAACCTTCACTTTCAACTTCATGTTTGGATTCAACTTATATGGCCTTTTATTTATGGGTCATATACACTCCTTGAGATCAATATACATTTCACCTAGGGAAGGATTTACTCCTCTAACTTCTACAATTTTTTTAGGAAACACATCTTGATAATCCCTTAAGAGTTTCATAGCTTCTAAAACTTTAGATTAAGTCTAATAGTCACCCATATGTGCTAATTTATGAATATCCTCACTTCTGATGTTTTCCACATGTTTTTTAATATGTCACTAATAAGTCTATCAGTTTTCCTCAGTAACAAATTCTTGCAACATTCTTTGCCCTTCCTATTCTAGAATCTGTATGTTGCACACTAGGATCCTTTAATGGTTCTACTAGCCATTCAGGCTCAAAGAAATCAATCAGATTGATATCATCATAAGTATTTAAATCTTCAATTTTCTTCTCTTCATATTTTATTTAGTGGCATGACTACATAAGAGATTGTTCTTCCATCTTGTCAGCTTTATATCTTCATAATACTATATTCAGATCATAGGTTGCATTCTTCTACATAATAGACTCTGTTGTAGTGCTTAAATCCTCTATGCACCCATGGCATAATAAATGTTTGATTTTGAATAGCACATTACAAACCATAATATTCTCATCTTTAAATAAAAAAGTATGTATAAATTAACTCTAAACCTACACCTAATGCTTTATCTCCCTCTTATGTTCTTAATGCATATACTAAGTTGATGGTAAAGGGGAAAGTGTTTGATGAAATATATGAACCTAGTACTTAGATGTCAGACATTCTTTAGTCCAAATATTAACACATTTGTGGATATGGATTTTAGGGCACTCACCTTCCTAAAAGAATGACCAATTACTTTTGATTAGCTATGATAGTTGAAATTTACTAATCATAATTTCACATGCATCCTCCCAATCGATATGATAATTTATATGAATTATCCACCATGTCATTGCAGCTCCCTTCAAATCATAATTCAAGACACTAACCTACTAACTGATCATAGGCACATGAGCTTGTAGGCACATAATGAATTGATGGATATCCTCAATCATAAAGAATGAAGTTATCTTTCAGTGACAAATACCATTCTCATAGGTTGGATTTCATTATCACCATGAGATCATTTAAGTAAATTTGTATCTAAGTCTCCTCTTATAGATGAAGTTATTTCCCAAGGCAAGGTACATTCTTTGGTCATCTCTATATAATCTTGTATATGATCATCTACTTGATAGATAAAATCAATTTCTAAGTAAGTAGGTGATTGTGTAGACATGGATGCACAATCTTCTATGAAAAACTGAGTTGTCAATGGCTAAGTAATTATTGGCTTAGGATTACATTATTTAGATGTCTTTAAATTTTTAGTGAGTAAAGACTACACCTAATGTTTGTTATGCCCATGCAATAAATTTAACTTAACTTCATGTAGAGATTTTGAGTTCTCCTCAGATTTTACCTTCATCTAGTTGGTTTCTTGTCCAAAATAAGGAGACTCTAGTTCAACTAGAATGATGTAGGGTTTGTATGCCTTATTTAGTGGAATTAATATAATCTTATCTCCCTAATGTGACTCTAACTAAGTTTTCATAGTATTAATAGTCATTTAACCATCATATTCCCATTTCTTACTAATTAGTGCAAGAAAATGAGTTTCTATTATCTTCATATCGATGAATTCAAAGTCACCTTGCAAGTTTCATTATGTAACTTTGATCTCAACATCTTCTATAGTCTAATAAAATCAAAGTCACTAGGTTATAGCTGAGAAATGGTCATCCAATCACCTCCCATGTAGACCTAGGGATCATGTTAACTATGTTACCAAAATCAAAGACAACATTTGGAATATCTTGTAACATAATGTCAATTAGCACATCTAAATCCCATGGCTTCTTTCTTTTTACATACCAAACAAAATTTTATTTCTTGTATTACCCTTTTTATACACATTCCAGTATATTATTTATTAAATTTGTAATGTTTTAGAAAATATCTTCATTACATAATGTACTTAGCAACTTCAATAAATCTATCAGTATAATAATAACTCTATACTATCACATAATATGAATAATCTAAACATACATATGGGCATCTACTACTATAGCATCTCCTTCAGTAATGGATTGGTGTTGAATATTCTTCAACATCTACACAACTTCATACATCAGCCCCTTTTTTACATTTGGGTCTAGGTATTTATCCTATTTCACTTTTCAGATTCCCTAGTCTTGAGGCATTTTGAGAGGACTCAATCCTCTCTCTATGTGTTGGTGTCTCATAACGACATTCAAAAACACATACTCCTTAGGCTATGCATTCACCATGTTAAGATTCTTGACATCCTTTTATTTTCTTTGATTTTCTAAAATATGACAGTCTTCTATCTTGTGATGCTTATATACCTTGCAATATGTGCAGTAAGACTATCTTTGGGGATTCAAAGGACAATTACATTTCACATGGTTATACTATCCACATAAGTAATATTTTAAAAGAGGGAGTTGATAATTATTTTCTCTTCCACCTTGATAACCCCCTCTTTAACTACCCCTATATCCCCTTTTGTTTGACTGATATCCTCCTCTATAACCTCCCTATTATTGTATTATATTCTATTTCTGATATTGCTAGGTATTATCTCTAATCCCATATTATTATTATGCAACTAATGGAGTCTAACTAGTTTGATTCTACTACATCATTATTAGATTCCAAGGTGATGAGTATTGGTATTGTGGTGATGGTGGTGTCTAACCTGGCAAAGGATGAGTCTATATATTTAGACCTTGAGGGTAGTATTGAGGTAAGTTAGGAATCCATTATGGACCTACTTGGTTCTCACAACCCTTATGGACCTCTAGGCCTAGAATCATCTACTTTAATAAGGATAATTTATTCACAACAATGATGAATACATTATTTATAATATCTTCTTTGAGCTCCTATAAATACCTACAATTCTTTTCATCATGATTGTGTGATTTACAAAAAATGCAATACCAAATCTATGGGATTTTTACATACTATTATAGGAGATGGCATTAAATTATTGTATACCCCACTAATTTATAAATTTTATAAAACTATCTCTTAATATTTAGATAATCATTCTTATGATGTCCTTTCCCACACTCCATACACCATAGACTTAACTTAGGCTTATCACCTTCATGATATTATTCCATCCTCTTCATAAAATCTTGCAGTGTGTTTTCAATCTTAGAAACCACTATGGGAGATTCTTCATAATTTTCAATTTGCTCCACCCAAAGAGTAGAAACTCTAACATCTACATTAGTAGCATATTGAGTCTATTCTATATTAGATCTAATCCTAGAGTGTAATCCTTTGACAAACCATGAATCTTTATCTTTATCTTCTAGGGAAAATTCCATCTTATTTATAACATTTAAGAACTTAAAATTATAATCATAGACTGATTCTCTTGAATTCTGCCTAATATCCTTTAGGTATTTTATAGTTTAACTTGTACATTTCGTTATTTTAAATTTTGTGATAATCCACTCCTTAACATGTTGTAGAGTTTCTCAACCGATATCCCTATGGTATATAAACTCAAGTGCTCTTCCATTTAGTTTCACAATTAGTTTTCACTTCTTTATAGCCTCATCAACAATACCCTTAGCTTTCTATTTCATCTCACACATTATTAAATATTTCTCAAGGTCCGTAGACCCATCATATGCCACCAAGTTTATAAATACTCTTAAAGCACCCATATTATAAAATAGTGTTGAGGAGATCTATTTCATAGTTGTTATAGTGGGAGGCTACATTCTATGTAATTATTCCTATGCACTAAGAAGATGTACTTACACACTAGGTGAGTTTGTATATGCACTCTAATTTTCTATATTTTTTGCTTTTCTCTACTTGGTTTCAATGAACTCTATGGCCTTCAAAGCCTTAAATAGTGAGGTTGTTTCAATTTTAGTATCCCATAAATGTACTTGCTTTGAAAGTGGAGCTTCCCAAATACTATTTGCCTATCCTTATGGTTGAAAATTATTACTAGAAAATAAAAAATTGGGTTGTGTGGATGTTTACTCTTTTAATGAATGATTATTTTTTTTGACATCTTCTCTTTCCATGCTTGAACCTATGATTTCTCTATGACTTTGTCTTTCTTATTTTCTTAATAATTCATGTCTCTCTTCTAGTAATACCCATTTTTGTAACTATGCACTACATCTATCAACTAACTGATCTACCTCTACACTATTTTCATCTTCATCTTCAAACATATCCTCTTCCTCTCACTCTTCATCACTTATTTATTTCTTCATTCTTCATCTTTTTATTCTCATTAATAACTTATTCCTACTCATTCTTCAATTATTTTACTTCTACTCTTAACTCTACTTGTAGCTACTTGGGTATTTTTCTTTTTAATCCATCTATTTTATTGTCATAGCTCATGTTCTAAATATAGACTCTTCTTTTGAATCTTCTTCCCTTGTGTCTCCATTATATATTTAGATCCAAGCCTTCTCTTCTCATCTAATCATAATTTATTTTCATATTGTCCACACCCCTATATACCCAAACTGATTACTCCATATTGGATGGAGTAGGCACCATGGCCTTGTCCACAACCAACATCTTCACTAGGATAGGTAGTCACTACAAAAATTTCCCACAAATTCCTCTGAAAAATAAGTCCTTCGTAGCTTTGAAATCTATGTATCCTTGCATTACAAACCTAGATATATATCCATCTACTGTAGTAAAAACCCAATGATCTATTACTCTTATCCAGTCAGTTTCTAATCTCTACAACTGGGCTATCTTTTCGTTAGTCTAGATTATAGTTTCTTCCATCCTTGGTCTAAACCAATAATATTCCAACCATGATAACCATTTATCTAGTAGTTTAGGAAACTTGCATTAGAATATTTTGTAAATTTCTCCATAAATATGCTCTCGAATGATCTTTTGAACCATAAGACTAATCCTTCTTGATTCTTCTTTTATAAAATTATATATCCTTTGGTCCAACCATATCTCAATATCTCTCTATCATGGTAACCATTTTAACATAATTTACTCTAAAAATATTTCCATGCTCACTACACCATTGTTATCATATGTTTTTGAAGCATTATAACATGATAAGGACAAGGATAGTTGAGAGATACTTCATGTGCATAAAACATTTTATCAAAAAATATAGGAAATTGGATGACAAAAATTTAACATGAATTAATTATTTTGCATTATTGAGTAATTTAAGAACAATTATTTTTTTATAAATTAAAATAATGCATTCAAAATAGTTTAAATAGAAATTAACCAAGACATTACACATAAGAGCGCATGCAAAGAACATAATAATAAATTATACAGGTAACCATAACCAGATAATCTCTATTGATATCTTCTAAAATTAGAAACCTCTTCTTCTTATAAAAAATTGTGTGTGTGTGTGTGTGTGTGTGTGTGTGTGTGTGTATGTTTCCAATCTATGACTATTCATATTCTTCTCATACTTGGTGCTAAAAGTGCAGTTTCTTCATATTCTAGCTTATTAACACTTATAAAGATAAGACAAAATAGGCTATACAATGACAAAATGAGTGAATAATACATGAATATAAAACAAATATATTTTGAAACTTTAAAATCCACATTATTCTACCAACAAACTATGTTTTTTATCCTATTTTCACAATAAATTAGATTGGCCTGATTGATTTGTTCGATTTTATTTTTCAACTAGATTGATCAGGATGACCTTGTTTTATATGTTTATATTTTATCCTAATTAAATTAATTTTTGTTTCATAATATTTCATATCCAATTTACTTTGAAAATATTTAGCTACCTATTTCTTTACTTTTTAAAATTTCAAATTAGTTTTTGACATTTAATTTTTGCCTTTATTTTCATTTTTTCTTCATTTTTATAGAAATTATATATTGGTAGTTTTAAAACTACTTAGATATTATCATGAAGGGCTATGTGTTACTCTATTTATAGTCCTTGTCTATTATTTATAGATATCTTAGTGTGAGGGGCCTACCCCAATACTCATATCCATAGTACAGAGCTAAACATAGTATTTAGTTTTCACATACCTCACAATAATTTAAAAATGCCTAGGATTTCCTTATGTATTGAATCTTATCAATTCATTCATCTATTTGATATTATGGTGTATCAATTATTGGTTAATGCTAACAATTTAATTATATCTTACCCTTGAAATTAGGTTTAGTGGGATATGAGAATGGTACTTCATCCATAGTCATGCTCTAAAACATAAGGTCATCACTATCTAATGAACAAACACATTTGAGAGCATATAAATCAATTAAAACCTTATAGTACAACTTATTGATCTTCATTTTATATAATTAGTTATCATTAGTAGTTAAAAAATTATCTTTTCTACTTATTGTTTTCTATTCTCTATTATATTATGTATTGTATCAACCAATGTTGATATGTTTCTAAGTTGTGTGCTTCACCTAGATTGGCCAACATCAAATTATTTGACTATGTTTGAATAAACTAAGTTGACTAGGTTTGATTTGGTCCTCTAAATTCTATCCAAAGTATTATTAAAAATTTTATAGATTCAACTAATTCAACCAACATGACCTAGTAGGTTTCCAAACTATTATATTTTCCTATCTTCCCAATTAAGTCAACCAGCTTGACCCTATAGGTTTATTAACTATTATATTTTTTATTTTTATCCAACTAGATTGACTATATTGACCCAGTAGGTTTCCATATTATTAATTTTCCCTGTTTGCCCCACTATGTTGACCAACTCAACCTAGTAGGTTTTTTTACTATATTCTTTTTCCTATCTTTCGAACTAAGTCAACCAACTAAACCTAGTATGTTTCCATAATTTTATATTTTACATGTCTACCTAACTAGGTCAACTAGCTCAACCTAGTAGGTTTCCAAACTATTACCTTTTTCCTATGTGCCTAACTAGGTCGATGAACTCTATCCACTAGGTTTCTAGATTATTACTTTTTCATGTTTGTTCAATTAGGTTGACCAGCTTGATCTAGTAGGTTTCTATATTGATATCTTTTTCTTGTCTACCTAACTAGGTCAATCAACTTAATCTAATAGGTTTTCAAATTGTTATATTTCTCCTAGTTTCTCAATTAGGTTGACCAACTTGACCTAGTAGCTTTCCATAATGTTATATTTTTCCTATTTTCCCAACTAGGTTGACCATCTCGACCTAGTATATTTCTAGACTATTATCTTTTTCCTATCTTCCCAACTAGGTTGACCAACTTGACTCAATAATTTTCCAAACTATTATCTTTTTACTATCCACCCAAATACATTGATCAACTCAACCTAGTATGTTTTTAAACTATTATATTTTTCTTATTTTCCCAATTAGGTTGCCCAGTTTAACCTAGTAGGTTTTCAGACTATTAAATTTTTCCTTTCTACCCAGCTAGGTCAATTAATTGGACCCAATAAGTTTATAGATTATTACTTTTTCTTGTATATCTAACTAAGTTGACTATATTAACTCAATAGGTTTTCAAACTATTATATTTTTCCCCTCTACCCAACTAGGTTGGCCATTTCAACCCATTAGGTTTCTAGATGTCTAATTTTATCTTTACCTTTCACCATGTACTACATTTTTTACAAAACTTAACTCCAAAATCAAAATGATGTGATGAATTTAACTATCCCCCTTAAACATCCTCATTATTTCCTTCCTCATACTTCCATAAAAAATTTAAATGTAAGTAATATTCATGTGGCCACTAGAACCAAAAACTATGGGTCACATCCTTCCAAAACTTTAGATCCACTTAATTATCCTCCAAAAATGTTTATATTTAATGATGAGATTGATCTTGAATATATAGTTGAAATGATACTTTACATCAATGAAACCCATGAACATCAAAGAAAGGATCCCACAATCATTTACAATCTCATTATGGGACCTTACCTTAATTTTCCATCTTCACCTACACATAAATTTCCTACAACTCTTTGGGCAAGTCACTATATGACTTCTTCCATGACTCTTTCTTCTTTCATGCTCCCTCATTCTTACATGCCTTTAAATTTCTCTAATACTTATTTTGATTTTCCTAGTATCTCAACTACTATATTAGGTCTTTTCTCCAATGGGCCTACTCAAAGTTCCCATGTTTATGCTCAAGTCAATGTTACCTCTAGTGCATCTTAAGTTACTTCTACTAGTCAAGCCACTATTAATACTAATAAAATTATATTACAAGTCATGAATAAAATGGATACCTTTCAAACTAATAGTACAAATTAAATGATATAAATATAAAACAAAATTTTTTAATCAAAAAATCATCCTCAACCCACTCAATGGGGAGTTAAAAATCTTAATATCTCACCACTACCCCTAATCCTTTGAGATACACAAGGTAACATTATACCTTAACTCCCACTTTTTAATAATGTTATCAAAAACTTAAAAAATTAACCCTTAGTACATTAAATTATAAACATTAACATAGGTGGTATTTTTCCTATTATCACTTATAACATATCCACTAATCATGTTTTGCATTTGAAAGATTTTGAAAACTTATATAAATATTAGATTAAACTCAATACCTTTACCTCCACCAAATTCTTAGCTAAAAATGTCATAGGTGATGCTTTAGATTGGTATAATCAACTCAAATCTCATATTATATCTAATTTAAAATATTTATTCAATGCATTGGTACATGAATTCTATGTATGCAATAATAAAAGCATCAAATCTATAAATCAATCCTAGTTTAGAGAAGATAGATCCTACTTACACTTCCAATTGGGGATCTATTAAATAATCAAGGTCATGACCAATATAGTCTACTACACCTAATAAAGGGATATCTTACCACAATAATATCACTAGGGAGGGTTCTAAAGCCTCTAGTCAATCAAAATTATGAAATAACCCTAACTCGGTCTTATGTTTGCATATTCAATAAACTAATAACAAGTAGAGCAAAAGTCTACTCTAGTGCTCACCAAATATTGTGGCATAAAGTAAGGGTAATAAATAAAAATCAAACATTCATATAAGATATATACTCATGTCAATGTATACAAAATATTAATTTATGAAAGAGAAGTGAAAATGGCATAGCTAAATACTATTACAAAGGAATAACAAAGTTAGGAATACTTACCTTTGAAGACAAACCCACTGAACCTCAATATCTCCCTTGGCCAAGATTCTTCACAAGAGGTTATTTTGTAATGTAAGGATGAAAAGGATAAATTAGGTCTAGGCTCTTCACAACCTATCAATGCATCTAAAAGATTCCTCCATAAGACAAGATCTGTATCTCTAAAAAAAGAATGAAACTCTAAGTTTAGTTCTCAAGTATAATGGTGGATAAGTAAATGCACAATATATCTTACTTCTTCTTCTCTTCTTCTAGAAATGAAAAAATGATTATGTTTATATAGGTGGATCTAACCCTAAACCCTTCCAAAAATTTTGGCTGATAAGGTCAACTTGATCGACCTAGTATCATAATTGATAAAAACTCACTAGGTCACAAACTAGATTGGCCAAGGGCTAACCAGGCCCTTAATAAGTTTTTTCAATAAAAGTACAAGGTTGACACAGCTAACATAGTCATGTAAACTATCAAAAAGGGTTTTAGGTTAGGAAAATGGCTACTAAAGGTGGTAAAATATTAGAGGAGTGTGTAAAAGAGAAGATAAATCTTAGGGGAATGGTTTTTAGGAGACAAGTGTGTAGATATCAAGTGGAAAAAGTGACAACAATCCTATAAAGAACTAATGGTCTTCCCACCCATTTCTAAGTGTACCCCTTATGACATGTAATTAGATATATTGAGACTCAATGGGTTTTTACAAGATAGAGAGCAATAATAATTGATAATTTTTTGAAAATATTATGTGTATATATATGCCCCACTCAAATCTCATTAAATGTCATGTAGGTGTAATAGGGGATGGTGATTAGGGAAAATAACATGATGACACATAATGTTGATGCCAAATAAAGTGTATTAAGGAGAAAATAATATAAATGAAAGGATAAAATTAAAAAACACATAACTTTACGTGCCTTAGTTTAGTAGATAAAGGAGTTGTGAGAAATGTGAAGGCATCAAATGTGAGGAACATTCTATAAATATTAGAACAAAAAAGCAAAAAATTGAAATTTTTACAATATAGGAATGTAATAATTTGAAATATTCTCTACAATGTTAGGATTCCATAACTTTTTATGGTTTGGAAAATGAGTTAGTAGAAATAAAGATATGATCAAAATAAGAAATTTGATGGTAATTTTTTGAAGGGTAAATAATTTGTAATAGTAAATATAAATAAAGTGAAAAATAATTCATTTGCTACTATTGACTATTATATGAAAAATAGAGCTATGAGAAACCTAGTGAGAGCCTAGAGAGCCAAGATGGTGAAAAAATGACAGTTGAGATGGGGAAAATGCATAGTGTTGAAAATGGAGCCCTTTGAGGCAATCACATAACCATGGGAATATATTTTAGGTGCCTATGGAGATCCAAAAATGTAGGGAGCACATTTTTCCCCACTCCACCATTTTTATAACCTTGATCCACATGTGAGTGGAATATTCCTTATGTTTCTGATTTTTATGTATTCCATGTTTTATAGAGTTAGTTGTTAGATGATTATTTTCCATGTTGACTTCCCTATTATTAGGGAGTTAGTTATTTATTGTAAAATGGAATGAATTCCTTTTTTTAAGGAGTTAGTTGTGATCACATGTCTTTGGAAAATGTGATTTTTGGAAGAGGAGAGATAAACATGGCAGGTTTCTCCTTAGGTGGGCTTATATATGAGATTGCTTAGGTGGAAGAGAGTTGTCACATGGTGGATAATTATTATCTTGGATAATCATGGTGAGTTTCTCCTTGTTTGGTGGATTTTCTTTTATTTGTTATATATACAAGTGTGTTGTGACTATTCAAGGTGATGAGTTTATTTACAGAAATGTGAATTTTTATAGGGTGTGGCTTTTGAGACACAAAATCAAAGTGTATATATTTTTGCAAAGTGTATGTGTTTATTTATAGGGTGTGGTATAGTAGCTTGGGATATAGTATTATACAAGTGTAGGTGAAAGTCCAACATAGCATATACATTTTTTGTAGGAGATATTCTATCTTTATGAGAGGTTCATTGTAATCTTGTTTATATATTTTATTGAGGACTTTCTTGGTGAGTGTAACATATATTGGGTGAACCATGATAGATCTTTGTTATGGTTTTATTATTGTTTTATTCTCTCCATTTATGCTTTCATTTAATTATGATTTGAAGAATTGTTTCTATGATGCATGTTAGTGAATAATTAAATCTAATTTCACATTTAAAATCTAGTTATGTGATTTTATGGCGATTTAAATTTAGTTTAAATTCTTTTAATTCCTAACAACTAGTATCAAATCTATTGGTTATGTTTTGTTGAAGTGGTAAATCATAAGAAAGGTTATTAGCTTGAGTAGGAGCTATGGGATAACAAATTAGATTTAAGGTTGAGAAATTTGATGGTAATAATTTTAGTTTGTGAAAAATAAAGTTGGAAAATTACCTATATCAGAAGGAACTTCATCTCCTATAGGAGGGGAAAGTAGAACAACTTGTAAGTATGAGCGATGCAGATTAGTCATTGCTTGATAAGAAGGCATTGGGATCCATATGGTTAAGCCTTGCATCTTCTATTTCATTTAATATTTTTGATAAGAAAACTACAAAAGAATCTCATGGATAAGCTTAGGAAGTTGTATGAGAAACCCTCTACTTCTAATAAAAAATTTCTTATGAAAAGATTGTTTAATATGAAAATGTTTGAGAATGGTTCAATTACTAATCATATAACTAATTTCAATATGGTTTTAAGTATGTTCACTTCTATTAGAATTAAGTTTGATGATTAAGTTAGACCTTTGTTGATTTTGTGTTCTTTGCCTAATAGTTGGGATAGTTTGGTTATGGTTGTGAGTAATGCAGTCCCTACTAAGGGAAGCTTAAATTTTGAGGATGTTGTAGGTGTGATTATTAGTGAGTAAATGTGAAGAAAAAGAACTTGTGAATCATATTCAAGTAATGATTTATCTATTGATACTAGAGGGAGGTAAAAAGACAAGAGAAAAGGCAACCATTGAAAGTCAAAGGGTAGATCTAAATCTAGATCTAGATCTAAGATGATATGTTAGAATTATGGGAAGAATGGACACTTAAAATAAGATTTTTGGTCACTTTGGGATAAGAATGTCAATAAAGAGGAAATGAATGAGGTAAATGTGACATCAGGTAAATCATGTCAAGATGCCTTAATTCTTTCTATGGATAGTTTTTTTGCGTCTTTTGTATTAGATTCAAAGGCTTCTTTTCATGCCACCTCATATATGCATTAGTTTATTGATTATGTTTAAGAGAATTTAGGACATGTTTATCTTGGTGATGATGAACCATGTGAGATAGTAGGGAAATGTTTTATTCAATTTAAAATGCAGAATGGGAACACATGGCTACTTAAGGATGTTAGACACGTGCCTATGTTGAGATAGAATTTGGTTTTATTACGGTAATTGGGTAGTGAGGGTTGTTTGATAATGTTTACTAAAGATTCTTAGAAAGTTACCAAAAGTTCTCTTGTGATTTTGAGAGGTAATAAAGTTGGTACTTTATATTTGACTAGTAGTGTTGATTATTTTGATTTAGTTGTTATAGATGTAAATACAACTATGTGGTACTACAAGCTCAGCCATATGAGCCATAAAGGCATGGAGATCTTAAAAGAAAAGTTGCCTAGATTAAAATACATTGATTTAGACTTATGTGAGGATTGTGTGTATGGAAAATAGAATCAGGTTAAGTTCTTGAAAGTCAGACCCACAAAGAAAGAACACAAGTTAGAGTTGGTACATTTAAATGTATGGGGACCAGCTTAGGTATCTTCTATTGGTAGTTCTAATTATTATGTCACTTTTATTGATAATACAACTAGGAAAGTTTGGGTTTATTATATTAAAAATAAATATAATGTATTTGACACTTTTAAGAAGTGAAAAGCCTTGGTTGAGAATGAAATGGGTCTCAAGTTGAAATGTCTCAAATCAGATAATGAAGGTGAGTATTATAGTGATGCTTTATTTGATTATTGTTCTAACAATGGAATCCATAGGCAAAGGATAGTTACAGGAACTCCATAGTAGAATGGGGTATCTAAAAGGATGAATAGAATAATAATGGAACATGTTAGGATCATGAGGTTATATGCAAGATTACCTTTACAGTTTTGGGTAGAAGTAATTAGCATGGTATTATATCTGATTAACAGAGGACCTTTTATGCCTTTAGATAGATTCATTCCTAAACAAACTTGGTTTGGTAATAATGTTGATTATTATTTTCTTAGAGTCTTTAAATATGAGACTTTTTCTCTTATTAAGAAAGAGGATAGGATCAAGTTAGAGGTAAAATCATATAAATGCATATTTTTTGGATATGGTGAGGATGACTTTTGTTTCCATTATGGAGCATTAAAGATAAGAAAATATTTTGGTTTAGAGATGTAGTCTTTAATGAAAAAGTCATGTATAAGAATCAGTTACAAAAATAGGAACAAGAACAAAAATAGAAAGAGTGCATAGTATTAGATGACATTGTAGATGGAAAATTATCTAATGAATCAATTTAGGAACCTTCTATACAATGACCCCACACTTATATGGTAAGAAGGTCTTCTAGGGTAAGAAGAGAACCTAAACATTTTTCTCCTTTGAATTATTTATTACTCATTGACAGTGGAGAACTAGTGTGTTATGAGGAAGAAATGTAGGCAAATTCCAAGAAGAAGTGGGAGCAAGCCATGGATAAGGAGCATAGATCTCTCATGAAGAACCAAATGTGGGATTTGGTAAGGTTACCCAAGGGAAAGAGTACATTCACAAATAAGTGGTTATTCAAGATAAAAGAAGAGGATGAAGGGAGAAAAAGGCATAAGTCTAAGATGGTGGTCAAGGGGTTTGCACAAAAGTTAGGTATTGATTTTGATTATATTTTCTCTCTTGTTGTAAAAATGATTTCTATTAGGATTGTCCTTGGTTTAGTTGCAATTGAGGATTTGCACTTAGAATAGTTATATGTGAACTGCTTTTCTTCATGGTGATTTAGATGAAGATTTGTATTTGAAATAGCCATAGGGATATGAGGTCAAAGGGAAAGAGAACTATGTGTGCAGACTAAAGAAGAGCTTGTATGGCCTAAATCAAGCTTCATGGCAATGCTACAAGAAATTTGATTGTTTTATGTTGGAACAAGAATATCAAAGGTGTAATTATGACCATTATGTGTACATCAAACATTTTAATGATGGTTATTTTATTATATTATCCTTTTATGTGGATGACATGTTAGTTTTAGGAAAAAACATACAACATATTCATATACTCAAGAAATATCTTAGTGAATCCTTTTTTATGAAGGATTTGGGTGTAGTGAAGCAAATACTTAGTATGAGGATTACTCATGATAGAAAGGAGAGGAAGCTAATTTTATCTCAATCAAAGTATGTGAAGAAAGTATTGGAAAGGTTTAGTATGTTGGATGCTAAATCTATTGGTACTCCTTTGGTAGGCCACTTTAGATTATAAAAGGAGTAGTGTCGCAAGATGGAAGCTAAAAATATTAAGATGTCCAAAGTACCTTACTCTTTAGTAGTTGATAGCTTGATGTATACCATACTTTTTACTAGGTTAGGTATTTCCCAAGTAGTGGGAGTAATGAGCAGGTAAATGAGGGTTCCAGGTTATGAGCATTGGCAAGCAGTGAAATGGATTCTTTAGTATTTGAGAGGAACTATTTATGTTGCATCATGTTATGGTAGATCAGATACCACTTTGCATGGTTATGTGGACTCAAACATGGTAGGGGATATTGATAGTAGGAGAAGTTTAATAGGATATATATTTACTATTGGAGATACAATAGTTAGTTGGATTTCTAGAATACAAAAGTTTGTGGCTTTGTCAACCACAGAGGTAGAATATGTTGCTACCACAGAGGCTAGAAAGGAGATGATTTGGTTACTAGAGTTGTTTCGAGAGTTGGGGCATGAGAAGGAAGTTAGGAGACTACATAGTGATAGTCAGAGTTATATTCATTTGGTAAAGAAATTTGCTTTCTACTCAAGGACAAAACACATTCACTTACATTATCACTTCATCAAGATAGCTTTAGAGGAGAACTTGGTAAAGTTGAAGAAGATTCATACTAGCCAAAATCCTATAGATATAATGACCAAGGTGGTCACATTGGATAAACTGAAAATATGTTTAGATTTGGTTGGCCTTAGTGGTCATGGAGTAGTGATAGGTTTTGTCCAAGAGAAATGGTCTCCAAGTGGGAGATATTTTTGAGTGTGGATTCCTTTGGGGATATCACATGAACATGGGGATATATTTTATAGGCCTAGAGAACTCCACAAATATGGGGAGTGAATTTTTTCATACTCCACCTTTTTTAGACCCTTGCTCCACATGTGAGTGGAATATTCCTTGTATTTCTAATTTCTATGTATTCCTTGTTCTTAGAGAGTTACTTGTTAGATGCTTATTTTACATGTTGGCTTCCTTGTTATTAGGAAGTTAGTTGTTTCTTGGAAAAGGGAATGACTTCCTTGTTTTAAGGAGTTGGTTGTGAACACACGTCTTTGGAAAATGTGCTTTTTGGAAAAGGAGAGATAAACATGGTGAGTTCCTCCTTAAGTGGGCTTATGGATGAGCTTGCTTAGGTGGAGGAGAGTTGTCACATAGTGGATAATGCTTATTTTGGATAAGCATGATGATTTTTTCCTTGTTTGGTGGATTTTCCTTCATTCATTATATAAATAAGTGTGGTGTGACTATTCAAGGTGATGATTTTATTTACACAGATGTGAATTTTTATAGGGTATGGCTTTTGAGAGACAAAGTCAAAGTAAAAATGTTTTTATAAAGTTTAAGTGTTTATTGATAGGGTGTGGTATAGTATCTTTGGATATAGTATTGTGCAGGTGTAGGTGAAAGTGCAACATAGCATATGTGCAACATTTACTATCATAGATATTTTATCTCTATAAGAGCTTTTTTGTAATCTTGTTTACAAATTTTATTGAGGACTTTCTTGGTGGATGTAGCCCACATTGGGTGAACCACGGTAGATCTGTGTTATAGTTTTACTATAATTTTGTTCTCTTCATTTATGCTTTCATTTAACTATGATTTGAGGAATTATTTTTGTGATGCATGTTAGTGCATAATTAAATTTGATTTCACATTCAAAATCTGGTTATGTGATTTTATGGTGATTTAAATCTAGTTTAAATTATTTTAATTCCTAACACATAGTAGCTTCAATAAGTATAGCAATGGTAAGCAACTAATAATTTCAAAATTTTAGGCATTTTTATTTGAAATTGAATGTTTGATATAAATTTGCTAATTACACAAAATCTAGATACTAGAAGGAACCCTAAGAAATTTTTAGGGATACTAGGGGTCAAATGGGGTACTGGGTAGGAAAGGGTCAGAGTAATAAATGGCTAAAGTATTTATGATTATTGGTCAAAAAATCATCATAATGGAAATACAAAGTCAACCAAGTAAACTTGGTTGGTAGAAACCAAAAATTTAATTGGGCTAGCTTAGTAGGGTATGGCTAACTTAGTTGTTTGAGGAAATGGGTCAACATAGTACTATATGGCCTACTTAGTATGTTTTTTAAGTGGCTGATATAGTACTACTAAATGAAAAAGAAGGATGACTTAGTTTTTGAAGTCTAAGGTGGCCAAATTAGTACTATATGGCCAACTTATTTGGTTTCTAAGTCATTGATATAGTACTACAATGTGAAAAGAGGTTGATATAGTATTGTTGAGCCATAAGGTGGTCAACTTAGTGCTATATGACCAACTTAGTTTATAAGTAGCCAATATAGTACTATAATGTGAAAAGAGGTTGATATAGTATTGTTAATCCACATGGTGGCTAACTTAGTACAAAATTCAATTTAAAAATAGGTAAATTTAGTAATAAATGAATTAATTAAGGAACATTAGTTGATTTTTGTGAAATTGAAAGAATTTATATTGATTGAATGATATGAAGAGCTAATACATCCTTTGTTATTTGATATTTTTTAGAGACATTAGAGATTTTAGTGATTGGTAGATTCATCATGGCTAATGGATTTATTAGAGCACTTGGTGGATGTAGACAGAGCTAGATTGGTCACATTAGGCTTTGGAGGCATCATGGAGATATGGTAAATCCCACTGAGTGATGATCTTATGGTCATGTTCTTGGGATCCTAGGAGCATTTTACCAATAAATTTAGATGGGTGGTGGATGAAGATATCATAGAGGTTGGTATCACTTTAGACGATGACCATGCATTGCTTAGACTTCTTATAAGGGGGACACCAGTGATCATAGGGATATTAAATGACTAAGAGGAGAGATAACACTATCCCATTGGGTGATGTGCTAAGATAGGAATTACCCAAGACTTAGGGTGAGCCTATTTGATGTGTTTATTGCATAGATTTTGGATATTCAAAAAGTTATAATAGGACTTGTGATAACATGAGTGTTGTGTCACAAGTCAGATGGCAAGGTATTATTGGAGGTTTTAGGTTTCACCCTAGATGAAGAGAGGAGTGTTCATGTCCCAACATTAAACCTAGTCCAACATGGGAGTGACCTTAGGTTGTGGGTTACCTAATTACAGGTCAAACCTATAGATTATCAATGGGGCTAGATCCCCATATTTCTTAATTTGAATCTCTTATTTTATGACCTAATGTATTGGGGATGAAAAGGGTGAAGGAGTTACATAATTTAAATCTTACTTTTAAGTTTGGTGATGTACCATGAACTCTTTTATCCACTCAACTTAGACTCAAATGACACTGATGGACTTATGCATATGACTAAAATACTACCTTCAATGGCTTTCAAACAATAATATTTCGCATAGAGTTCAAATTGAGTGGCTTGGGTAGAAGGGAAATGAGAATAAGGCCTAGTCAAAGACATTTACAATTAGGCATCCACTTCAAGCTTGAGTCATCAATCTCATGACACTTTAGATGACCTATAAGGATATATTATTAGCACCTAGGTAGACTTGGACCTATAAATGAAATATTAACCCATTATTTCATATCAAAACAACCATGACACACTAATTAATAATGAACAAATAGTTGAAATTGTTCTATTCATTCATCTAAGAGGTTTGTAAGTAAAAATCTTGGTAGAGTTTCCTCACACTAGCCTAAGGGATATAAAATAATGAAAAAATCCCTCAAAATATAGAAAAAAATGAGAGAATAATAGGGGAATGTGGCATGAAGGTGAGACAAAGAGGTCATAAATAACTAAGGTCCACTCTCAATGGCAATTACATCAGTGCATAGTCCCTCTTCAACCTTCATCATGTGTTGATGCTCCTTAAAGGCTCCTTGGCATTGAAAATAAGGTGATGGGGGTTGAGTAATCTATATTTATTATTTTTCAAAGGGTTAAACCTACCTAAAATAGTCTTTCACTCCTCCCAATGGCATTTATATAGTGTACATGAGTGTAATTACGCCTCCTAAGAATCATTGAGCAACCTAGTGGTACTTGTACATGTGGACCAAGCCTTGAAACTCCCTCCACCTTATGTAATGACCTTAAAAGTTCCTCTACCCATTCATAACATAAATTACTCCCCTACTCCTCTTTTTATTATATAACCTACTATAGGATGTTGAAAGAGCCCTGATGTGGCTTAAGGATCTATAATTAGGCCTAAGTGTTTGCCTTCCTAGTTTGTTTCCAAAGCATTTTTCTCTATAGTTGAGCGTTATATTTTAGGAAGAGGTTTTATGGCCCTTAATAATCATAATCCATTGTCTCAAAACCTTATTTGGGCTCCAATCTATCTTGTATACCTCCCAAAGCCTAATTCTACTTGTTTAGCTCCTAGATTGCCTGTCTAGACACAGCTTGGTTTGAGACAAAATAGTAGGTATCCCCACTATTTTTATAAATAATACAATAGAATAATAAAATTTGATTAATAATAATCACCCTCTCTTCCAAATTTGGATACTTAATTCTACCTAAAAGGGCCTCAAATGACCAATTTGGCCCAAACTGGCCTCATACTACCTGTTAACTGCATGACTATATTTGAGGTTCTAATGTAACCTCTCCTTATTTTTATATTGAGGATCTATAGTTATTAATATCATTTTATATTCCTTAGTCATCCCTATTATTCCCTTCTATATTGTATCTCCTTAAATTCATTCTCTGTCAATAACTCATTTGGTTTCTTGCATGCATATATTACTCTCTTAAGGCCCTTTGATTAGGTTTCTTGATCAAGATGAGGTAAATAGGTTTGGTTGAGGGATTAAATGAGAATACTTAGGTATTTAAAACCATTTATTATATCCTTTTAATGTCCTTGATTTATTATTATCCATGTACTTAGATTAAAATAGCTTGTGCCTTGAGACCTTGTGTCTTCCCTTCATCCATGGTCTGACTAAGAATGGTTTAGATTTGTATAGGTTGTAGTTGTATACCATCACCCTTATTTATTTTCTAGTACCTTACTCATTAATTTAACTTGATTAAAAATATATTGTATTTTACTTGGCCACTGACCCATTGTAATAATAGTTATTTCCCTTCTCAAGTCTACCATGGTGACTAATTTATAAGTGTTCACTATGTATCCTTAGCTAGGTAGGACGACCAACCTTCTTGATGTGAGTTTCCTAAACCTTTGGATCAACCTCACATTAATGATTTATTTATGGTTCTAACCTTCCCTCCCATTATCTTAATAATAACCTCCAACCCTTATAACTTATCGTGTCTTATCCTTAACATGATGACTATAGGCTTGCCTCTGTATTAGGCCCTTTTAAAAGAATATTAAGGTCTCCTACATAGTTATGTTGGGATTATTGAAGTATCATAAACACATTAAATTCATCAAGGGAAACCACAACACCATGAAAATGTTCTTATCTTCAACTCTATTGATATACCAAGTCCAATCTAACTTAGGTGACTGTAGGTGTATATTCTACCTTATATGGGAGAAGATGATATAATGAGTTATGAAATAATGATTCATATAAAAATATTTCCAATAATTAATAACTCTCATCATTAATCTTGATTCAATTCATTTCCCTTTCAATTTTAAGTCCAAGACCTTGATTATCCTCTTAGTACTCAGTCACCAAGGAGTGTAACCCTATGTATTGATTGAGGTAGTCCACATGTGACACTTAAGGTAAACATTCCTTTAGACTCCTTATGGTTATCATATATCATAAAATATTTTTATATAACTCATCACAAGTCTCCTTTCTATCACTTTCTTATATTTCAATACTTTCTTAGTGATGATCCCTTGGTGTTGTTGTAATGACCAAAAGGTTGGTTGTAGGTTATTAAGGTGATATTGTAGATGTTTGTCTATGTCAAGACCTCTTGAGAGTATTAAAATATCTTACATGGATTATTTGATTCCTTGAGTATCACCCATACCTTAGACTCTAATTATAAACTTCATATCCTCATCAAGCATATCCTCTTTTAAACCTTCTCCTTATAGACCAAACCTAGGCTAATCAGTTGGTTGTAGGTGTGTTTTTTTTCATCTTAGGTGAAGTGATCACCTAAAATTTACCCATTTATATAGTTGAAACTTATATTTCCTTGATGAGTATTACCTCTCAATCTAGGCAAGGTAGAGATATTAACATACACTAGTAGTGTCATAAGTGTCCACCTATCCTTATGACTGTTTATAGGGGTTTATCTATTAGGCATGTGTGAGAAAAAGGTGATCTAAAATAACTTGAATTTCTTCTATTATTGGCTTATAGCATCATTCACCTTTTAGAATTTATATCCCCTAAGATTCACACCAACATTTCATGATTTTTAATGGTCTTAAAGATGTATTTTGAATGCCCTACTATAGTAGTTGTAAAAGGCTAACTGTAGGTATGATTTTCCTCTTTGATTAGGTCCATGCCCAAATAGGTTCATCCCCTTATGAATTTATCCATTTTGAAGGTTTCAATGAAGTAAGTTTATTGGCATGGTTAATACTTAAGAGGAAGGAGGGGTGGGTGGATAAATATGGAGGTGGAGTGATAAGGGTGTGAGAACATGAAAACAAGGGTCATAACATAGTATAAATCTAGTGAAGGAATGTGAAATGATAGTGGTATGGAAAAGTCATGAAGTGAAGGGTAAGATTATTATTAAGACCAAAAATTTGCACTTTGGAGAACCTTAGACATATACCTAAACAATCATGAAGTTTTGGAGGCATAGACACAACATATAGAACCTGAAAATGAAACCTCAATATCTCAAAAAACCTTAATTTTCATGAGGAAACCTTAAATTTTACTAAGAAAGGAATTGTGAGTTTGGGAGTTAAGCGAGGTGGATTATGGGTCCTCAAGGCTTAAAATGAGGTGGAGAGTATTATTTTAAATAAAATGAAGATGATACATAATCAATATATACTTCATTATATGTCTTGAGCTCCCTTTTGAAGTTTTACAGGTGTTTTTGGGCTATACATAGACATTGTCAATAGTGATCTCCACATATGCATAAGTCCCTTCCCTTTGAGGTTTTCTGAGATAGAAAGGGGGAATGGAGATTTCACTTGATAAATAAATATTTTTATTCATTTTAACACCTTTAAAAAATCCTTAAACCAATTAAAGAAACCTCTGATGAAGACCTCCAACATTATTCAATATAGTCAACTTTTTTGGAGGCTACACACAATAGCTAGTCAAGGATATTTATAGGTTATGGTGTCTCACACGTGTGATAAAAGTGATTAAATTACTATGGAAGGATACTTCAATACTTTATAAAATAATATCATTCATTGGATTGGTAAAACAAATCAGAAATCCATGAAAAGCAACTAACTTAAGTTGGCATGTGCAGATGTGAAGTGCATGCACATTCCTTAACTTCTTAAGTAAAGTTCATAAAGGTTAGGAGACCAATATATATAAAAATTAATATTAATGGAATATGGTTGAGTCTACTTTTCATGGCCAAGATCTGAGATCTCAACTCACTCTCCTCTATATGGTATAAGTAGAAACCTGAGGAGCTATCCAAGCTTTCAAAGAAGAGCTGATGAAGTCCAAATTAGTTTTGAGATTGTTTGGAATCCATTTGTCATTAAAACTTGAAAATACATAATACATGATCTTTTATTCATCCCCAAATCCTATGATGTATGGTATAGGTTGTATAATTCAGTATAAATGCAGAAAATCCCCAAAAAAGAGTGTTTTCCCACCATTTTATCTATGTTTAGACCTTGTAATGCCATTTTATAGTCATAAGGAGAGAATCACGAATTAATAAACCTTTTCAAAGAAGGATAAACGTAGTGAGGAAGTGTAAAGGTCACAAAAAGGCATGTGGGACCCACTTGGCTAGTGGAATGGGTGTGGGTGGGCCTTAAAGGACTTTATGTGGCATGAAATGTATATGGACAACCATTTATCATGGATAAGTATATTTTAGGCCCCCTTTAAATACAATTAATCAAGATATCTCCCCCTTCTAAATTTTATAAGGAAAAATAGGCACATGAGGGGGATTTGAGGGGTGATCAATGGTTTAAGAGGGGTAACAAAGGAGTTAAGTGAACTTAGATGAATATATCATGGATAATAGACCTTAAATAAATTATTATTTTCACATCATATCCCCCAACATTTCTTGAAACACCTTCATGTTACCAAAGACCACTATATTCCTCAAATAAGGCTAAAACATTTATTGGCTTTCATGACCTCTGGATAGCCTTCTCTCTCATTATAAGACACTATTACACCTAATTACTCACCATAAAGAATTCAAGACACTATGACACCATGGATTAAACATGACACTATGACACATCATGATACTCTTAATAAGGATCCAAAGACTCTCATCAGGACAAGGATGTCAGGAGTAATCATAAGCAGTCTAAGATGATGGTCATTGATTTTTTTTTATATAGGGGGTTAACATTTGGCCTATGAGGCCTAAAGATCAAAATTTCTGGTGACGTTGATGGGTGAACAACCTTCTGGTCAAGAGAACTTAGACACTTTCATGACATGATAGCTCAAACAAGGTGACATGACTTGAGGATCACTTAGTGGACTACCAGGCTAATCTATACATCATGACATATTTTTTACTTGAATTAGTAATAAGGCACATAAAATAAATAAAATAAAATAAAACTAACACTAAAAATGACACCCAACATATAGGAATAGCAAATCAACTAAATGAAGCAGCAAGACACTACCTACAAAAGTTTACAACACACTTATTTGGTCAAAACAACTAACTTCTACCAAACTAACCTGAATTTGAAATCCTTCCCCCAAGATCAAATGGAAATGTCTTATTATCACTGTGTCATCATGGTATGTATTTTCCATGTGTTAAATTGAGATTTATTAGGTACTTTTCATCAAAATATTCTCACTTGTAGCTAGGATTAGGTGCATGCTCATGTTTTCTCATGATATCAAATATACTTCCTTGATCTATATTTTTGTCCATGAGTTGATTGGGTAAGTTGAAAACCAAATCATACTCATGCCAAATTTGTATCTTTTGCATGAGAAGTGCTAATTTTACCTCAAACATGGGTTTAATTTGATTTGCCATATCTTGGTCTATATCTTCATTCTAATGTACTACTACAGTAGACACCCCACCATTCCTTCTATGATCTTTTGTTTGCTTCTCTTATGGATGATCTTTGAAAGGGTTATCAGTTAATGTATCTTTAATGTTCTCTACATGATGTGTGAGTCCCTAATAAGTTTGATATTCATTATAAATGTTTATGAACTAATGCCAAAGGCCTTCATTATCAACTTGACATTCCATATAACCATTATCACATTTCAAGATCTCATCAACCATTTGAGTCTAGTTTATATGATCAATCTTATCTTGGTATCAAGGGAGTAACTTTTGGTATTCAATGAAATTGTATTATTTTTTAGCACATACCTTCTCTTGAGTGTTTAGAGACCCTTGGAAGTTGTCCCCTTGCCTTGTAACTACTACAGATTAAACACATGTTTCATTATCCCACTCTTTAGTAATGTTATTTCAAAGGATGTTTGGCATGTCATGAAATAAATATTCCTCTTATTAAACTCATGTATCTTCCCTTTATGTCTCATCACACTCCTTTAATTCATTCTCTTTTACACCTTTGAAAACTTAATGGTGTCCCTCCTTACCAAGTGGTGTTCTAAGGATAAGTTCTACTTCAAACTCATCCAAATCATCATCATCAACTATAGATTCAACCTAATTTTCATTGACCACCTCTTCAATTATGGCTTATCTCTTAATGAGTGGCATAGGATACTCTTGGAGTGGCTCCAAGAGAGATGAAATGTATGCACATTCCTTTTAATCAAATTCTTATCTTCAATAATCACCACTTCTTCCTTCTTCTGCATATTGCTTTGGATGGATTTCCATGATGGGAATGGCTTAGAATCTTGAGGATGGAGGGGTGGGGATTGAATGAATTTGGGTTTTATTAATTTCTCCTCTTTCTTTCTTGACTGCAACACTTGACTCCAAAATGGGAACTTAGGCTTGGGATTTTCTTACATAGTGTGTACTACTACTTGGGTCATAGAAGGAGGTATATATAGATAATGTTGTGTAATTTTTGTATCTTATATGGATTTACATAGATGTGGGTATAAAACCTCAATTTTTATAGCAAGGTAGGCTTCTAATTCAAACCTTTACTAGTCATGAGAGCTAGTTTTTTCAACAAATACCTTTTTTGTTCTTGTGTTCTCTCTTGGCTCTATTTTCATGAAATAAAGGTTTGAAGGGATTGTGAAGGATTAGAAGGGTTTTGAAACATAATACTTGGTGTATTTTTAAAGGTGATGGTAATCTCAACATAATATTGGCATGGGGTGAAAGAGAGGGTATAAGGTTGATGTTGGTGTGTTTATGGCCCTTCATGCATTGGTAACTTCTCCTCAATCTTGTAGACTAGTCTCTCTATGTTAAACATGTCACTATTGATTATATAATAACCTACCTTAATGAAATACATAAAAATTTCCTTTCCTTACTTTAATGAAGTCCTAACACCCTTAATTACATGCTTTGGGATCTTTTTCCCATACCCCTTCAATGTGTCAATGTTCATCATTTATTTCTCATGATCTAATAAGGTTTGTTTAAGGCTAGATATGGAATGACTTTAGGTATGGTTAGGTTGGTCAAAGATTCCATTCCACTTCCATGACTAATCAAGTTGGTGATAAGGTTGTAGAGGGGGTAGATGAGGCTCATAATAGGGTTGGTGATCTTGGTAATATGGAGACTCCTTATAGGATTGATAAGGGGAAATGTATCACTGATAAGAGTTAGGATAAGGTTGTAAAGGGTTAGGATGGAATTGAAGTGGGTTATATGCCTACTCATAATATAATTAATAACATTATTTTATCCCATAACCATTCATACCTCATCATCAAGAACAAGAGAATGAATGAAACTAGGAATAATAATATTTATTACACCTAAAGTGAAGACTTGTTATGACTGATGTAACATCCTAACTGAAACTCTACTAATGTAGTGCTTGATGTTCTCAAAGATGGATGAAAATTATCCTTCCAAGTTATAAAATCATGATTCAAGGAACTTTAATCTCATCCCACTAGGCATGCCAAAATTGTTGGAGGTTCTAGGTTACACCCTAACTGAGGAGAAGAGTGTTCATGTCCCAACCTCAAACCTATTCCAACATAGAAGTTACCCTAGGTTGTGGGTTACCTAATTGTATGTTAAACATCTAGATTATTAATGGGGCTAGCTCCCCATATTTATCAATTTTAATCTCTTCTTTTAAGACCTAATCTATTGGGGATGAAAAGGGTGAAGAAATTTCATAACTAAAATCCTACTCTAAAGTGTGGTGATGCACCATTAACTCATTTATCCACTCAAATTGGACTTAAATGACACTGATGGACTTATGCATAAGACTAATATACTACATTTTTAATGATTTCCAAATAATAATATTTCACCTAGAGGTCAAATTGAGTGGTTGGGGTAAAACGGAAATGAGAATAAGGCTTGGTCAAAGGCATTTACAATTAGGCATCCACTTCAAGCTTGAGTCATCAATATCATGACACTTTAGATGACCTACAAAGAAATATTACTAGTACCTAAGTAGACTTGGAACTACAAAGGGAAGATTAAACCACTATTTTATATCAAAACAAGCATGAAACACTAATTACTAATGAATAAATAGTTACAAGTGTTATATTCATTCATCTAAGAGGTTTATAAGTACAAAGCTTGGCAGAGTTTCCTCATACCAATTTGAGTGAT
>JARHVA010006261.1:780000-959209 GCA_037957365.1 Torreya grandis | reverse complement strand
TTTATGGGTTTTTGAACCTTTCTAACCCCACTCTCAAAGATTCTTGCTTATAAAAATTATCATCTTCAAAATTTTATCAAAATTATAAAGCTAAAATACCTTACTATGGTAGAGGAGGAATAGTGTATGAGGCTATAGAAAGGCCAACTTATGATGACTAGGTAACTACTAAGGAAGTTGCATATGAGGATGCAAAGGCTGATATGAAGAAAATAATTATGGAGTAGGAGGTTGTGTGACTTGGTAATCCTTCTTTTCATAGAGGATTTGAATAATTTGGGTAGGTGAAATGTACTAAGGCTAATCCAAGATCCCTCAGATGGAGTTATAAATATTTTTTAGATATTAATTGTAATTTTTATGATCATCCAAGACATCCCTATCAAAACTAAATAACATGTAAAAAAGAGCTTGACATTGTATCATAGTTTTAATGGCATCATTAGCAACATCTTCAATAATTATATTTTGTTGAGTAACCTTATGTTGGATGTATTTATTAAACTCCTCCATTCACTTGACACACCTTTGTGTTTTAACATCTAAAAACATGATATGGAGCATCTCTAGCTCCCAAGTATGTATTTTGGCCATTGAATTATCTCTCAAAGTGAGAGACTCATGCAAATCATTGTCCATTTTAATCATTGATGTTTAAATCTCCATTATCACCTTGGATTTAGCTAATTTGAATAGATCCACTGTAATATCATTCCATGCATATTAGTTTTTATCTTTCTAGTCTAGAATCTTCATAGAAAGCTATGAATCCTAGTGCATAATGATGTCTATAACTTGCTTATAATCTTAAAACAACTCAAATATAGCTTTTGTTTTGATTTCAAATTCCTAGTCTTGGGATTTGATGTCCTATAGGTGTTGTGTTAGGTACCAATCTTGAGATAACCTCATGAGAAAATTTGAATTACTTCTCCTTTGATATGACTTGGTCCCCTAAAAACCTATTGAATTAGTGTATGATAGGTGTCATCAATCAACATGTGTTCTTTGACAAATTTCTCATATAGATTAGGGTTATCTTCATGTAATTAGGTATTTTATTCTTCAATCTCAAATGTCTTCTACATTATGGATGCTTGAAAAGTATAAATAACTTCAATTTTATTCACAAACAATAATTTAGAAGCATCAAGAACAAATTTTTGGGATTAAATAGGTAGCTAGGTGGGTCATTGATCTGGATGACAATTCAAGTGACGGGTCCACCCCAATTGATGGCGAAACTTCTGAGAGCCATAACTTTTGCACTGTAGCTCCAATTGACTCGATGTTTGAACCATTGGAAAGATAAGAATAAGGAGAACATGGTGAGATGTCAAAGATATTTTATCAATGAATTTTGACCCCCAAAAACCCAATGGAAGTTCTAAAAATTTCAATTTTAGTAGTGTAGTCTAAAAATAGTAGATTTCTAAATATAATAATTCCTCCAATTCTATATGTTGTAAATAATGGAAGTCAAACCACTTAATCTCCTCAATATTGGTGACCTTACACATCCTCCTTATACCTTAAAAACATGTATAAATGAAGATGTAACCTGAAATGGAAATGAGACATCTCTTCTTAGAGATAGGCGTATGTTTGGGTCTGCAAATTTGATTAATAAAACATCTCTTTTTAGAGATAGAATTATTTGAATTATGTTGTTCTTATTTATTGAATTGTATTTCAACCAAAGCTTTTGAGTTTTGGATTAGTGGTATTAGAGTGGTTTGTATTTATATTTTATGATCTCGAGGATGAGGTTAGATTACAGGAAGCTTGGGTGGAAAATAGAACTAGCAGACTATCACCTATTTGCTCTGAACAACTTCAAATGGCAGATAACACCAAGATATATGATCCTTTCAAATAAATGGTGAATGAATCCCTCCAATAGTAATAAGCATAGATGCTACAAAAATTGGCTTAAATTCTCCAACAAATCTTGATGAAAAATTTTGGCTCATCATCTGCATCCCCACATCCTTTCAGTGCCCCATCTCCCTTCAAGGTTCAAGTGAATTTTGATATCCCTACATTTGAAGGAAAAATAAATGTTGATGCAGTAGAAAATTGGTTGAAACAATTATTATCTTATTTTTCTATAAATAAATTCAGCGATAAAGAAAAAATAATATTTTCTCTTTTGAAAGCATCATTGCCTATAAAAAATTGGTGGAAAGTGTATGAAAAGAGATTCAGTGCAGATGATATTGGCCTTGAGGTGGAACCTACCTGGGATGATTTAATAGAAGCTATAAAGGAATAATACTACCCCATTAGAGTATATGATGATCTGCATATAGAGTGGCAACAACTTTGACAAGGTAAGGAATAGTCTGTTCAAGATTACACTAACATTTTTTGTTCTCTATCTATGAGATTGAGCATCCAAGAAAGTGAGAAACACAAGGTTCTCAAATATCATGGCAAACTACAATGGTACATATGGGGAGAAATAGAACTCTTCAAATTAGAAACCATTAGTGAGGCATACAAATTCATAATAAAGATTTAGAAGAAGCATGAAAGAATGAATATGAAGAGTTAGCCCTTAAAATGGAAAAAGTGATAAAGAATGTCAAACATGAGGTCAAAATTGGAAGAAAAAGGAAGGAAAGACTGGGAAGTGGTGTGATTATCACAAATCTAGAACTCACTCCAAAGAAGAATGTAGATCCATCAAAACCCTGCTTTCTAAATTACAATCCTCAACATCTACTACTCTACCTCATACAGGCCCTACAATTGAACAGGTTGAAGAATAAATTGTAGATGTTGAGCCTAAAGCTATTTTCATTTCATCATAGACCCATGAGGAGAGACTAGATGACAAGGAAAGGTTGTTTCACTCTAAGTTATGGGTGAAAGGTAAGCCTCTACATTTCATTCTTGATAGTGGAAGTTAAAACAATTTAATCTTTGATAATGTTGTGAAAAGCCTAAATCTATCTATGAAGCCTCACCCAAAGCCATACAGTATTCGATGGTTAAATATAGGGAGAAACATCTATGTCATCCACCAATGTTTGCTCTCATATGTAATAAAATCTTTCCAAGATGAGGTCTTATATGATGTGGTTAATTTAGATGTTTTTGATATACTCTTTGGTCAGCCATTCATGTATGATTGACATGGAATCTATGAATCAATAACTCAAAAGATCACTCTCACTCTTGGAACATAGTGTTATATGGTACCAAAGGTACCACCTTCTACATCTATCTCTCTAATTAGTGCCAAAAAAAAAATTTCTCATGGTTGTCAAGCCACAAGAATCCAAATGGGTTGATGTTGCAGCCATAACTACATAAACAACACAACAATATAATTAAATAGATACCTATCTAAATAATTTCATGGCCTTCCATCCATAGGCTGATGGTTAGACAAAGATGGTGAACAATAGGGCCCTGCATAGTTTCATAAATCACAGTCCATTCCAACAATTTGGATGACAAGTCCACCCCAATTGATGGCATAACTTCTGGAAGCCATAACTTTTTCATTATAACTCTAATTGACTCGCCATTTGAACCATTGGAAAGCTAAGAATGAGGAGAACATGTTGAAATGGAATATATCTTTGTGAAATGAATTTTGACACCAAAAAACTCAATATAAGTGCCCTAAATTTCAATTTTAGTAGAGCAGTCTAAAAATAGTAAGTTTCTAAAAATAATAATTCTTTAAATTTTGTATTGTTGTAAATCATGGAAGTCAAACCACTTAATCTCCCTCAAGATTTATGACCTTGCACATCCTAATTATACCTTAAAAATATGTAGAAATGAAGATGTAGCCCAAAATGGAAATGAGACATCTCTTCTCAGAGATAGGCATATATTTGGGTCTACAAATTTGATCAATAAAACATCTCTTTTTAGAGATAACATTATTTGAACTATGTTGTTCTTGTTTATTGAATTATCTTTCAATAAAATATTTTTACTTTTGGAGTAGTGGTATCAGATTGGTTTGTATTTATATTGTATGATCTTGATAATGAGGTCAGATTACAGGAAGCCTGGGTGGAAAATAGAACCAACAGACTATCACCAATTTGCTCTAAATGACTTCAAATGGTAGACAACATCAATACATTCAATCCTTTCAAGGAAATTGTGAATTATGGATCTTCATCTACACCCCCACATCATTTTAGTGCTCTAACACCCTTCAAGGTTCAAGTGAATTTTGATATCCCTACATTTAAAGGAAAAATCAATGTTGATGTAGTAGAAAATTAGTTGGATCAATTATCATCTTGTTTTTATATAAATAAATTCATTAATAAATAAAATATCACCTTTTCTCTTTTTAAAGAATCATTGCCTATTAAAAATTGGTGGGAAGTGTATAAAAAGAGATTTAGTCTAGATGATATTGGCCTTGAGGTAGAACCTACTTGGGATGATTTCATAGAAGCTATAAAGGAAGAATACTACCCCATTGGAGCATATGATGATTTTTATATAGAGTGGCAATAACTTCACGAAGGTAAGGAAAAATTTGTTTAAGATTACATTGACATTTTTCATTTTCTATCTACGAGATTGGGTATCCAAGAAAGTGAGAAACACAAAGTTCTCAAATATCATAGTGGACTACAAAGGTACATACATGGAGAAATGGAACTCTTCAATTTGAAAACCATCAGTGAGGCATACAAGTTCATAGTAAAAATTGAGTAGAAGCATGGAATAATGAATACAAAGAGTGAGCTTTCAAAATGGAATAGTGACAAAGAAGGTCAAACACGAGGCCAAAATTAGAAGCAAAAGGAAAGAAAGACTGGGAAGTGGTATGATTATCACAAATCTAGAATTCAATCTAAAGAAGAATGTCAAGCCATCAAGTCCCTACTTTCTAAATCACAATCCTCAACATCTACTACTCTACCTCATATAGACCCTACAATTGAAGAGATTAAATAATAAATTATAGATGTTGAGCCTGAAGCCATTGTTGTTTCATCACAGACCCATAAGGAGAGGTTAGATGACAAGGAAAGGTTATTTCACTCTAATTTATGGGTGAAAGTTAAGCCTCTATATTTCATTCTTGATAGTGGAAATAAAAATAATTTAATCTATGTTAATGTTGTGAAAAGCCTAAATCTATTATGAAGCCTCTCCCAAAGCCATCCAGTATTGGATGGTTTAGTCTAGGGAGAAACCTTTGTGTCACCCACCAATGTCTACTCTCATATGCAATAAAACCTTTCCAAGATGAGGTCTTATGTTATATGGTCAATCTATATGTTTTTGATGTACTCTTTTGTTAGCCATTCATGTATGATTGACATGGCATCTATAAATCAAGAACTCGAAGGATCACTCTCACTCTTAGAAAATGATGTTATAGGGTACTAGAGGTACAACCTTCTACATCTGTCTCTCTAATTAGTTCTAAAAAATTTGTTCTCATGGTGTTCAAGCCACAAGAATCCAAAATGGCTAATGTTTCATCCCTAACTACATAAACAACATAACAATAAAAGCAAATAAATACCAAGTTGAAGAAGTTCACGGCCTTCCATCCACAAAATGATGGTTAGACAAAAATAGTGAATAATCAAGCCTTGCATAGTTCCATAAATCATAGTCCATTCTAGTTATACATCAAGAATCATCTAGGAGGAATGATCTGGGTGACAATTTAGGTGACAGGTCCACCCAATTAATGGTAAAACATTTGAGAGCCACAACTTTTGCACCGTAGCTCTAATTAACTTATCATTTGAACTGTTGGAAAGATAAGAATAAAGAAAATGTGGTGAGATGGAATGGAGATTTGGTAAATAAATTTTGATCTCAAAATACTAAATGGAAGTGCCCCAAATTTTAATTTTAGTAGTACAGTCTAAAAATAGTAGGTTTCTAAAAATAGTAATTTCTCAAATTCTATATTGTTGTAAATCATTGGATTCGAACCACTTAATCTCCCTCATAATTGGTGACCTTTCACATTCTCTTTATACCTTATAAACATGTATAAATTAATATGTAACCAAAAATGGAAATGAAACATCTCTTCTCAAAGATAGGAATATGTTTGGGTCTACAAATTTAATCAATAAAACATCTCTTTTCAGATATAGCATTATTTGAATTATGTTTTTCTTATTTCTTGAATTATCTTTAAAACAAATTTTTTGAGTTTTGGATCAGTGGTATTAGATTAGTTTGTCTTCAGAGTGTATGATCTTAAGGATGAGGTCAAATTATAGGAAGCTTGGGTGGAAACTAAAACTAACAGACTATCACCTATTCACTCCAAATGACTTTAAAAATTGTGGACAACACTGAGACATCTTATCTTTTTAAGGTAATGGTGAATGAAGCCCTCCAACAATAACAAGTGTAGATGCTACAAAAATTCACTCAAATTCTCCAACAAATCTTGATGGCCTCATTTTCACCCCCACATACTTTTAGTGCCCTAACACCCTTCAAGGTTCAGGTGAATTTTGATATCCCTACATTTTAAAACAAAATCAATGCTGATGCAATAGAAAATTGGTTGGATCAATTATCATCTTATTTTTCTATAAATAAATTTATAGATAAATAAAATATCACCTTTGCTATTTTGAAGGCATCATTACCTATAAAAATTTGGTGGGAAGTGTACAAAAAAATATTCAGTGCAAATGATATTGGCCTTGAGGTGGAACCTACCTGAGATGATTTCATAGAAGCTATAAAGGAATAATACTACCCCATTAGAGCATATGATGATCTATATAGAGAGTGGTAACAACTTCACCAAGGTAAGGAATAGTCTATTCAAGATTACACTGACATTTTTCATTCTCTATTTATGAGATTGGGCATCTAAGAAAGTGAGAAACACAAGGTTCTCAAATATCATGGTAGACTACAATGGTACATACGGGGATAAATAGAACTCTTCAATTTGGAAACCATCAGTGAGGAATACAAGTTCACATTAAAGATTGAGTAGAAGCATGGAAGAATGAATATGAAGAGTTAGCTTTCAAAATGGAAAAGTGATAAAGAAGGTCAAATACGAGGCTAAAATTAGAATCAAAAAGAAGGAAAGACTGGGAAGTGGTGTGATTATAACAAATATATAAGTCACTCCAAAGAATAATGTCAAGCCATAAAGTCCCTATTTTATGAATCATAATCCTCAACATCTACTGCTCTACCTCATACAAAACCTACAGTTGAAGAGGTTGAAGAATAAATTGTAGATGTTGAGACCCAAGCCATTTTTGTTTCATCATAGACCCATGAGGAGATGCTAGAAAAAAAGGAAAGGTTGTTTTACTCTAAGTTATGGGTGAAAGGTAAGCCTCTACATTTCATTCTTGATAGTGGAAGTCTAAATAATTTAATCTCTGCTAATGTTATGAAAATCCTAAATCTATCCATGAAGCCTCACCTAAAGCCATACAATATTGGATGGTTGAGTCCAGGGAGAAACCTCCATGTAACCCACCAATGTATGCTCTCATATTCATTAAAACCTTTCCAAGATGAGGTCTTATGTGATGTGGTCAATCTAGATATTTGTGATGTACTCTTTGGTCAGCCATTCATCTATGATTGGCATGGCATATATGAATCAAGACCTTGAAGGATCACTCTCACTCTTGGAACATGGCACTATAGGGTACCAAAGGTACCACCTTCTACATCTGTCTCTTTGATTAGTGCCAAGAAATTTGTTCTCATGGTGGTCAAGCCACAAGAATCCAAAAGGGTCGATGTTACATTCCCAACTACATAAAAAAACACAAAAATATAAGTAAATAGATACTAAGCTAAAGAAGTTCACAGCTTTCCATCTACATACTAATGGTTAGATAAAAATGGTGAATAATCAGGCCCTACACAATTTCATAAATTATAGTCCATTTCAAGTATGCATCAAGAATCAAATCTAAGTAAAATTACCACACTTGATGACAGATATTGATGCAATGGGGACCATTTCTTCTCAAGGAGGGAGAAATGATTCAAGTGATAATTCAGGTGATGGGTCCTCCCTAATTGATGGTAGAACTTTTGGGAGCCATAATTTTTGCACCATAGCTCCAACTAACTCATCGTTTGAATCATTGGAAAGATAAGAATGAGGAGAATGTGGTGAGATGGCATAGATATCCATTAAATTAATATTAAACCTAGACAATCTAATGGAATTACCCCAAATTTCAATTTTAGTAGTGTAGTCTAAAAATAGTAAGTTTTTAAAAATAGTAATTCCTCAAATTTTGCATTGTTGTAAATCCTAGAAGTCAAACCACTTAATCTCCCTCGATATTGGTGACCTTCCACATCCTTTTTATACCTTAAAAATATGTATAAATGAATATGTAACCAAAAATGGAAATGAGACATCTCTTCTTAAAGATAGGCATATGTTTGGGTCTACAAATTTGATCAATAAAACATCTCTTTTTAGAGATAACATTATTTGAATTGTGTTGTTCTTATTTCTTGAATTATCTTTCAACTAAAGCTTTTGAGTTTTGTATGAGTGGTATCAAAGGGGTTTGTCTTTAGAGTGTATGATCCTAAGGATGAGGTCAGATTAGAGGAAGCTTAGGTGGAAAATAGAACTAGTAGACTATCACCTATTCACTCCAAACAACTTCAAATGGTGGACAACACTGAGACATCTGATCCTTTCAAGGAAATAGTGAATGAAGACCTCTAATAATAGAAAGTGTAGATACTACAACAATTCACTCAAATTCTCCAACAAATCTTGATGGGAAATTCTGCCTCCTCATCTACACCCCCACATCCTTTTAGTGGCCCAACACCCTTCAAAGTTTAAGTGATTTTTTATATCCTTATATTTAAAGGCAAAATCAATGCTGATGTAGTAAAAAATTGGTTGGATCAATTGTCATCTTATTTTTTTGTAAATAAATTCACTGAAAAAGAAAAGATAACTGTTGTTCTTTTGAAAGCATCATCCCTGTCAAAAATTAGTGGGAAGTTTATAAAAAGAGATTCAATGTAGATGATATTGGCCTTGAGGTAGAACCTACATGGGATGATTTCATAGAAGATATAAAGGAATAATACTAACCCATTAGAGCATATGAAGATCTATATATAGAGTGGCAACAACTTTGCCAAGGTAAGGAATAGTCTGTTCAAGATTACACTAATATTTTTCATGCTCTATCTATGAGATTAGGCATCCAAGAAAGTGAGAAACACAAGGTTCTCAAATATATTGGTGGACTAAAATGGTACATATAGAGATAAATTTAACTCTTCAATTTGGAAACCATTGGTGAGGCATACAAGTTCATAGTAAAGATTGAGTAGAAGCATGGAAGAATGAATATGAAGACTCAGCCTTCAAAATGGAAAAGTGACAAAGATGGTCAAACACGAGCCCAAAATTAGAATCATATTGAAGGAAAGACTGGGAAGTGGTGTGATTATCACAAATTTGGAACTCACTCCAAAGAATAATGTCGAGCCATCAAGTCCTTACTTTTTGAATCACAATCCTCAACATCTACTACACTACCTCATACTTTTGGGAGCCATAACTATTGCACCATAGCACTAATTGACTCATTGATTGAATAGTTGGAAAGATAATAATGAAGAGAACATAGTGAGATGTAATGGATATTTTATCAATGAAGTTTGACCACCAAAAATCCAATGGAAGTGCCTCAAATTTCAATTTTAGTAGTGAAGTCTAAAAATAGTAAGTTTCTAAAAATAATAATTCCTCGAATTCTATATTATTGTAAATCATGGAAGTTAAACTACTTAATATCGCTCAATAGTAGTGACATTACACATCCTCCTTATACCTTAAAAATATGTATAAATGAAGATGTAACTAGAAATAGAAATGAGACATCTCTTCTTAGAGATAGGCATATATTTTGGTCTACAAATTTTATCAATAAAACATTTCTTTTCAAAGATAGCATTATTTGAATTGTTTTGTTCTTGTTTCTTGAATTATCTTTCAACCAAAGATTTTAAGTTTTGGAATAGTGGTATTAGAGTGGTTTGTCTTTAGAGTGTATGATCTTGAGGATGAGGTCAGATTATAAGAAGCTTGGGTGCAAAATAGAACTAGTAGATTATCACCTTTTCACTCCAAATGACTTTAAATGGTGGACAACATCGATACATATGATCCTTTTAAGGAAATGGTGAATGAATCCCTCCAACAGTAGCAAGTGCAGATGCTAAAAAAATTACTCATATTCTCCGACAAATCTTGATGGGAAAATTTGGCTCCTCATCTGCACTCCCACATCCTTTCAGTACCCCAATACCCTTCACGGTTCAGGTGAATTTTGATATCCCTATAGTTGAAGGCAAAATCAATGTTGATGTAGTAAAAAATTGGTTGGATAAATTGTCATCTTATTTTTCAATAAATAAATTCATCGATAAAGAAAATATCAAATTTTCTCTTTTGAAAACATCATTGCCTATCAAAAATTGGTGGGAAGTGTATAAAAAGAGATTCAGTGCATATGATACTAGCATTGAGTTAGAACCTACTTGGGATGATTTCATATAAGATACAAAGGAATAATACTACCCCATTGGAGCATATGATGATCTGTATATAGAGTGGTAAAAACTTAACTAAGGTAAAGAACAATTTGTTCAAGATTACACTGATATTTTTCATTCTCTATCTGTGAGATTGGGCATCCAAGAAAGTGAGAAAAACAAGGTTCTCAAATATTGTGGTGGACTACAATGGTACATATAGGGAGAAATGGAACTTTTCAATTTGGAAACCATTGATGAGGCATACAAATTGGTAGTAAAGATTAAGTAGAAGCATGAAAGAATGAATACAAATAAATAGACTTTAAAATGGAAAAGTGACAAAGAAGGTCAAACATGAGGCTAAAATTGGAAGTAAAAGGAAAGAAAGATTGGGAAGTGGTGTGATTATCACAAATATGGAACTCACTCCAAAGAAAAATGTTGAGCCATCAAGTCCCTATTTTATGAATCACAATCCTCAACATCTACTACTCTACCTCATACAGAACTTGTAGTTGAAGATGTTGAAGAAGAAATTGTAAATGTTGAGCCCAAAGCCATTGTTTCTTCATCACAGACCCACGAGGAGAAGCTAGATGAAAAGGATATGTTATTTCACTCTAAATTATGGGTGAAAGGTAAGCCTATGCATTTCATTCTTGCTAATGGAAGTCAAAACAATTTAATCTTTGATAATGTTGTGAAAAGCCTAAATCTATCCATGAAGCCTTACCCAAAGCCATATAGTATTGGATGGTTGATTCCAAGAAGAAACTTCTGTGTCACCCACCAATGTTTGCTCTCATATGTAATAAAACCTTTCCAAGATGAGGTCCTATATGATGTGGTCAATCTAGATTTTTGTGATGTACTCTTTGGTCAGCCATTCATGTATGATCGAAATGGCATCTATGACTCAAGAACTTGAAGGATCACTCTCACTCTTGGAACATGGTGTTATAGGGTACCATAGGTACCACCTTCTAAATCAGTCTCTCTGATTAGTGCCAAGAAATTTGTTCTCATGGTGGTCACGATACAATAATCTAAAAGGGATGATATTTCAGCCCTAACTACACAAACAACACAAAAATAGAAGAAAATAGATACCAAACTGAAGAAGTTCATGGCCTTCCATCCACAAAGTGATGGTAAGACAAAAATGATGAACAATCGGGCCCTGTACAGTTCCATAAATCATAGTCAATTCTAAGTATGTAACAGGAATAAAATTTAAGTAGAATTACCACACTTGATGACAAATCTTGATGCAATGGGGACCATTGCTTCTCAAGGAGAGAGGAATGATCTGGGTAACAATTATGTGATGGGTCCACCCCAATTGATGGTGTAACTTTTGGGAGCCATAACATTTGCACCATAGCTGTAATTGACTTACCATTTAACCATTAGAAAGCTAAGAATGAGAATAACAAGGTGAGATGGCATAAAGATCCACTTCATGAAGTTTTAACATTGAAAACCCAATGGAAGTGCCCCAAAATTTAATTTTAGTAGTGCAATCTAAAAATAGTAAGTTTCTAGAAATAGTAATTCCTCAAATTTTTTATTGTTGTAAATCATGGAAGTTGAACCATTTAATCTCCCTTGAGATTGTTGACAAGATGTAACTTGAAATGGAAATGAGACATCTCTTCTCAGAGATAGGCATATGTTTGAGTCTACAAATTCAATCAATAAAACATCTCTTTTCAAAGATAGCATTATTTGAATTGTGTTGTTCTTATTTCTTGAATTATATTTCAACCAAAGATTTTGAGTTTTAGATCAGTGGTATCAGAGCAGTTTATCTTTAGATTTTATGATCCCAAGGATGAGGTCAGATTATAGGAAGCTTGGGTGGAAAATAGAACTAGTAGACTATCACCTATTCATTCCAAATGACTTCAAATGGTGGACAACACCAAGACATTTGATCCATTCAAGGAAATGGTGAATGAAGCCCTCCAATAGTAGTAAGCATGGATGCTAAAAAAATTAACTCAAATTATCCAATAAATATTGATGGGAAATTATAGCTCCTCATTTGCATCTCCACATCCTTTTAGTGCCCCAACACCCTTCAAGGTTTAGGTGAATTTTGATATACCTACATTTGAAGGCAAAATAAATGTTGATTTAGTAGATAATTATTTGGATCAATTATCATCTTATTTTTCTATAAATAAATTCATCGATAAGAAAAGATCAGCTTTGATCTTATGAAAGCATCATTGCCTATCAAAAATTGGTGGTAAGTGTATAAAAAGAGATTCAGTGTACATGATATTGGCCTTAAGGTGGAACCTACCTGGGATGATTTCATAGAAGCTATAAAAGAAGAATACTACCCTATTGGATCATATGATGATCTGTATATAAAGTGGAAATAACTTCACCAAGATAAGGAATAGTATGTTCAAGATTACACTGACATTTTTCATTCTCTATTTGTGAGATTGGGCATCAAAGAAAGTGAGAAACACGAGTTTCTCAAATATCATGGCAGACTACAATGGCACATATGGGTATAAATGGAACTCTTCAATTTGGAAACCATCGGTGAGGCATAAAACTTCATAGTAAAGATTGAGTAGAAGCATGGAAGAAAGAATAAGAAGAGTCATCCCTCAAAATGGAAAAGTGATAAAGAAGGTCAAACAGGAGGCCAAAATTGAAAGAAAAAGGAAGGAAAGACTGGGAAGTGGTGATTATCACAAATCTGAAACTCACTCTAAATAAAAATGTCAAGTCATCAAGTCGCTACTTTCTAAATCATAATCCTCAACATATATTGCTCTACCTCATATAGACTCTACAGTTGAAGAGGTTGAAGAAGAAATTGTAGATGCTAAGCTCGAAGCTATTGCTGCTTCATCACAGACCCATGAGGAGAGGCTAGATGACAAGGAAAGGTTGTTTCACTCTAAGTTATGGGTGAAAGGTAAGCCATTGCATTTCATTCTTGATAGTATAAGTCAAAAGAATTTAATCTCTGCTAATTTTTTGAAAAGCCTAATTCTATTCATGAAGCCTTACCCAAAGCCATACAATATTAGATGGTTGAATCTAGGGATAAACCTCTATGTCACCCACTAATGTCTACTCTCATATATAATAAAACATTTATAAGATGAGGTATTATGTGATGTGGTCAATTTAAATGTTTGTTATGTACTATTTATTCAGCCATTTATATATGATCAACATGGCATCTATGAATCAAGAACTTGAAGGATCACTATCACTCTTGGAACATGGTGCTACAGGGTATAAGAGGCACCACCTTCTACATCTGTCTCTCTGATTAATGCCAAGAAATTAGTTCTCATGGTGGTCAAACCACAAGAATCCAAAAGGGCTGATGTTGCAGCACTAACTAGATAAAAAACATAATAATAAAATCAAATAGATACCAAGCTAAATAAATTCATGGCCTTCCATCCATAGAGTGATGGTTAGACAAAAATGGTGAACAATCAGGCTCTGCACAGTTCCATAAATCATATTCCATTCTAAGTATGTATTGAGAATAAAATTAAAGTATAATTGACACACTTGATGACAAATATTGATGAAATTGGTACCATTGCTTCTCAAGGAGGTAGGAATGATCTAGGTGATAATTCAGGTGATGGGTCCACCTCAATTGATGGTGGAACTTTTAGGGGCCATAAATTTTGCACCGTAGCTCCAATTGACTCACCATTTGAACTGTTAGAAAGATAAGAATGAGGAGAATGAAATGAGATGGAATAGATATTTACTTGATGATATTTGACTCTCAAAAACCCAATAGAAGTGCCCTAAATTTTAATTTTAGTAGTGCAGTCTAAAAATAGTAAGTTTCTAAAAATAGTAATTCCTCAAATTCTATATTTTTGTAAATCATAGAAATTGAACCACTTAATCTCTCTCAATATTTATGACCTTATAAATCCTCCTTATACCTTAAAAACATGTATAAATTAAGATGTAACCCAAAATGGAAATGAGACATCTCTTCTCAGAGATAGACATATGTTTGGGTCTAGAAATTTGATCAATAAAACATCTCTTTTAAGAGATAGCATTATTTGAATTGTGTTGTTCTTATTTATTGAATTATCTTTCAACCAAAGATTTTGAGTTTTGAATTAGTGGTATCATAATGATTTGTCTTTAGAGTGTATGATCCTGAGGATGAAGTCAAATTATAAGAAGTTTGGATGGAAAATAGAACCAATAGACTATCACCTATTCACTCCAAATGATTTTAAATGGTAGACAACACTGAGACATCTAATCCTTTCAAGGAAATTGTGAATTAATCACTCTAATAGTACCAATCACAAATGCTACAACAATTCACTCAAATTCTCCAATAAATCTTGATGGAAAATGATGGATCCTCATTTGCACCCCCACATCCTTTCAGTGCCCCAACACCCTTCAAGGTTCAAGTGAATTTTGATATCCTTACATTTGAGGGAAAAATTAATGTTGATATAGTAGAAAATTTGTTGGATCAATTTTCATCTGATTTTTCTGTAAATAAATTCACCAATAAAGAAAATATTACCTTCGTTCTTTTGAAAGCAGCATTGCCTATTAAAAATTGGTGGGAAGTGTAAAAAAGAGATTCAGTGCAGATGATATTGGCCTTGAGGTTGAACCTACTTGGGATGATTTCATAGAATCTATAAAATAAGAATACTACCCTATTTGAGCAAATGATGATCTGTATATAGAGCGGTAAAAACTTTTCCAAGGTAAGGAACAATTTGTTCAAGATTACACTAACATTTTTTATTCTCTATCTATGAGATTGGGCATCCAAGAAATTCAAAACCACAAGGTTCTCAAATATAATGGTGGAATACAATGGTACATATGGGGATAAATATAACTCTTCAATTTAAAAATCATCAGCGAGGCATACAAGTTCATAGAAAATATTGATCAGAAGCATGAAAGAATGAATATGAATATTCAACCTTCAAAATGGAAAATTGACAAGGAAGGTCAAACATGAGGCCAAAATTAGAAGCAAAAGGAAGGAAAGACTGGGAAGTGGTGTGATTATCACAAATATGGAACTTACTCCAAAGAAGAATGTCAAGCAATCAAGTCCTAACTTTTTGAATCACAATCCTCAACATCTACTACTCTACCTCATATAGACCCTGTAGTTGAAGAGGTTGAAAAACAAATTGAAGATGTTGAGCCTAAAGCCATTATTTCTTCATCACAGACCCATGAGGAGAGGCTATATGACAAGGAAATTTTTTTAAATCTAAGTTATGGGTGAAAGGTAAGCCTCTACATTTCATTCTTGATAGTGGAATTCAAAATAATTTAATCTCTTATAATGTTATGAAAAGCCTAAATCTATCCATGAAGTCTCATCCAAATCCATACAGTATTGGATGGTTGAGTCTAGGGAGAAACCTCCGTGTCACCCACTAATATCTGCTCTCATATGCAATAAAACCTTTCTAAGATGAGGTCTTATGTGATGTGGTAAATCTAGGTGTTTGTGACATACTCTTTGGTTAGCCATTCATGTATGATTGATAAGGCATATATGAATCAAGAACTTGAAGGATCACTCTCACTCTTGGAACATAGCACTACAGGGTACCAATAGATACCACCTTCTACATATGTCTTTCTGATAAGTGCTAATAAATTTGTTCTCATGGTGGTCAAGCCACAAGAATCCAAAAGGGCTGATGTTGCAGCCCTAACTACACAAACAACACAACACAATAAAATAGATATCAAGCTAAATAAGTTCATGACCTTCCATCTATAGGCTGATTGGTTAGATAAAAATGGTAAAAAAATAGGCTTTGCACAGTTCCATAAATTATAGTCCATTCCAAGTATGCATTAGGAATCAAATCCAAGTAAAATTGCAATATTTGATGACAAATATTGATGAAATGGGGACCATTTATTCTCAAGGAGGAATGATCTAGGTGATAATTTAGGTGATGGGTCCACCCTAATTTATGGTATAACTTTTGGGAGCCATAACTTTTGCACCATAGCTCCAATTGACTCACCGTTTGATCTATTAAAAAGCTAAGAATGAGGAGAATGTGGTGAGATGGCATGGAGATCTGAATGATGAAGTTTGAACCCTAAAAAAAATAGAAGAACCCAAAATTTTAATTTTAGTAGTGCAGTATAAACATAGTAAGTTTCTAAAAATAGTAATTCCTCAAATTCTGTATTATTATAAATTATTAAAGTTAAACCACTTAATCTCCCTCAAGATTGGTGACCTTTCACATCATAATTATACCTTAAAAATATGTATAAATTAAGATGTAACTTAAAATGGAAATGAGACATCTCTTCTCAGAGATAGGCATATGTTTGGGTCTGCAAATTTCATCAATAAAACATCTCTTTTCATAGATAACATTATTTGAATTATGTTGTTCTTATTTCTTGAATTATCTTTAAACTAAAGATTTTGAGTTTTGGATCAATGGTATTAGAGTGGTTTGTATTTAGAGTGTATGATCCTAAGGATGAGGTCAGATTAGAGGAAGCTTGGGTGGAAAATAGAACTAGCAGACTATCACCTATTCACTCCAAATGACCTCAAATGGTAGACATCACATTGACATCTGATCATTTCAAGAAAATGGTGAATGAATCCCTCCAATAGAAAAAATTAAAAATTCTAAAACAATTCACTCAAACTCTCCAACAAATCTTGATGGGAAATTTTGGCTCTTCATCTGCACCCCTACATCCTTTCAATGCCCCAAAAACCTTCAAGGTTTAGGTGAATTTTTATATCCCTACATTTGAAGGCAAAATCAATGCTGATGCATTAGAAAATTGGTTAGATCAATTGTCATCTTATTTTTTGTAAACAAATTCATTGATAAAGAAAAGCTCACCTTTGCTCTTTTGAAAGCATCATTGCCTGTCAAAAATTGGTGGGAAGTGTACAAAAAGAGATTTAGTGCAGATGATATTAGACTTAAGATGGAACCTACCTAGGATGGTTTCATAGAAGCTATAAAGGAAGAATACTACCCCATTGGAGCATATGATGATCTGTATATAGAGTAGAAACAACTTCACCAAGGTAAAGAATAGTCTATTCAAGATTACAATAACTTTTTTCATTCTCTATCTGGGAGATTGGGCATCTAAGAAAGTGAGAAACACAAGGTTCTCAAATATCATGGTAGAATATAATGGTACATATGGGGAGAAATGGAACTCTTCAATTTGGAAACCATTGATGAGACATACAAGTTCACAATAAAGATTGAGTATAATCATGGAAGAATGAATATGAAGAGTCATCGTTGAAAATGGAAAAGTGAAAAAGAAGGTTAAATAGGAGGCCAAAATTAGAAGCAAAAGGAAGGAAAGACTAGGAAGTGGTGTGATTATCACAAATCTAGAACTCACTCTAAAGAAGAATGTCGAGCCATCAAGTCCATAATTTATAAATCACAATCCTCAACATCTACTGCTCTACCTCATATAGACCTTATAGTTGAAGAGGTTAAAGAATAAATTGTAGATGCTGAGCTCGAAGCCATTTTTGCCTCATCATAGACCCATGAGGAGAGGCTAAATGACAAGGAAATGTTGTTTCACTCTGATTTATGGGTAAAATGTAAGCCTCTACATTTCATTCTTGATAATAGAAGTCAAAACAATTTAATCTCTGCTAATGTTTTAAAAAGCCTAAATCTATCCATGAAGCCTCACCCAATGCCATATAGTATTAGATGGTTGAGTCCACGGAGAAACCTCCATGTCACCCACCAATGTCTGCTCTCATATATAATAAAACCTTTCCAAGATAAGGTCTTATGTGATGTGGTCAATCTAGATGTTTGTGATATACTCTTTGGTTAAACATTCATGTATGATCAACATGGCATATATGAATCAATAACATGAAAGATCACTCTCACTCTTGGAACATGACACTATAGGGTACCAAAAGTACCACCTTCTACATATCTCTCTCTGATTAGTGCCAAGAAATTTTTTATCATAGTGGTCAAGCCACAAGAATCTAAAAGAGATGATGTTGCAGCCCTAACTACATAAAAAACACAACAATAGAAGCAAATAGATACCAAGATGAAGAAGTTCATGGCCTTCCATCTACAAATAGATGGTCAGACAAAAATAGTGAACAATTTAGCCCTACACAGTTCTATAAATCATAGTCCATTCCAAGTATGTATCAAGAATTAAATCAAAGAAAAATTGCCACACTTGATGACAAATCCTAATGTAATGAGGACCATTTCTTCTCAAGGAGGGAGGAATGATCTAGGTGACAATTTAGGTGATGGGTCCACCTTAATTGATGGCAAAACTTTCAAGAGCCATAACTTTTGCATTGTAGCTCCAATTGACTCACTGCTTGAACCGTTGAAAATCTAAGAATGAGGAAAGTGTGGTGAGATGGCATGGAGATCCACTCAATGATGTTTGACATCCAAAAACTCAATGGAAGTGCCCCAAATTTTAATTTTAGTAGTGTAGTTTAAAAATAGTAAGTTTTTAAAAATAATAATTCATTAAATTTTTTATTGTTGTAAATCATGGAAGTTGAACCACTTAATCTCCTTCAACATTGGTGACCTTCTGCATCTTCCTTATACCTTAAAAACATGTATAAATGAAGATGAAACCTGAAATGGAAATGAGACATCTCTTCTCAAAGATAGGCATATGTTTGGATCTGCAAATTTCATCAATAAAACATCTCTTTTCAAAGATAGCATTATTTGAATTATGTTATTCTTGTTTCTTGAATTATATTTCAACCAAATCTTTTGAGTTTTGGATCAGTGGTATTAGAGTAGTTTATCTTTAGAGTGTATGATCTTGAGGATGAGGTTAGATTAGAAGAAGCTTGGGTGGAAAATATAAATAGAAAAATATCACCTACTCAATCTAAATGACTTCAAATGGTGGACAACACTGAGACATCTAATCTTTTCAAGGAAATGGCGAATGCAACCCTCTTAAAGTAGAAAGTGCAGATGCTACAACAATTCACTCAAATTATCCAACAAATATCAATGGAAAATTTAGGCTCCTCATCTTCACCCCCACATCCTTTTAGTGCCCCAATACCCTCCAAGGTTCAAGTGAATTTTGGTATCCCTACATTTGAAGGCAAAATCAATCATGATGAAGTGAAAAAATGCTTGGATCAATTGTCATCTTATTTTTTTATAAATAAATTCACCGATAAAGAAAAAATAACATTTTCTCTTTTGAAAGCATTATTGCCTATCAAAAATTAGTGGGAAGTGTAAAAAAAGAGATTCAATGTAGATGATATTGGCCTTGAGGTGGAACCTACCTGTGATGATTTCATAGAAGCTATAAAAGAAGAATACTACCCCATTGGAGCATATGATGATTTATATATAGAGTGGTAACAACTTTTCCAAGATAAGAAATAGTCTATTTAAGATTACACTAACATTTTTCATTCTCTATCTATGAGATTGGGCATCCAACAAAGTGAGGAACACAAGGTTCTCAAATATCATGGTGGACTACAATGGTACATATGGGGAGAAATGTAACTCCTCAATTTGGAAACCATCAGTAAAGCATACAAGTTTATAGTAAAGATTGAGTAGAATCATGGAAGAATGAATATGAAGGGTCAACTTTAAAAATGGAAAAAAGACAGAGAAGGTCAAACACGAGGCCAAAATTGGAAGCAAAAGGAAGTAAATACTGGGAAGTGGTATGATTATCACAAATCTAAAACTCACTCCAAAGAATAATGTTGAGCCATCAAGTCCCTACTTTCTAAATCACAATCCTCAATATCTACTACTCTACCTCATATAGACCCTACAGTTGAAGAGGTTAAAGAAAAAATTGTGGATGTTGAGCCTGAAGCCATTGTTGCTTCATCATAGACCCATGAGGAGAGGCTAGACAATAAGGAAAGGTTGTTTCACTCTAAGTTATGGGTGAAAGGTAAGCCTCTACATTTCATTCTTGATAGTGGAAGTAAAAATAATTTAATCTCTTCTAATTTTGTGAAAATCCTAAATCTTTCCATGAAGCCTCACCCAAAGCCATACATTATTGGATGGTTGAGTCCAAGAAGAAACCTCCATGTCACCCACTAGTGTCTACTCTCATATGTAATAAAACCTTTCCAAGATGAGGTCTTATGTGATGTGGTCAATCTAGATGTTTGTGATGTACTCTTTGGTTAGCCATTCATGTATGATTGACATGGCATCTATGAATCAAGAACATGAAGGATCACTCTCACTCTTGGAACATGGCACTAGAGGGTACTAGAGGTACCACCTTCTACATCTATCTCTTTGATTAGTGCCAAGAAATTTGTTCTCATGGTGGTAAAGCCAAAAGAATCCAAAAGGGATAATTTTCATCCCTAACTACATAAAAAACACACAAAAAAAGCAAATAGATACCAAGCTAAAGAATTTCATGGCCTTCCATCCACAGACTGATAGTCAGACAAAAATGGTGAACAATCAAGACCTACATAGTTCCATAAATCATAGTCCATTCCAAGTATACATTAGGAATCAAATCAAAGTAAAATTGCCACACTTGATGACAAATATTGATGAAATGGGGACCATTGCTTCTCAAGGAGGAAGGAATGATCCAAATTACAATCCAGGTGATGGGTCCACCTCAATTGATGGTAGAAATTTTGGGAGCCATAAATTTTGCACCGTAACTCCAATTGACTCACCATTTTAACTATTGGAAAGCTAATAATGAGGATAATGTGCTGAGATGGCATGGATCTTTGCTTAGTGAATTTTGACCCTTGAAAACTTAATAGAAGTTCCCCAAATTTCAATTTTAGTAGTGTTGTCTAAAAATATCAATTCTTTGAATTTTGTATTGTTGTAAATCATGGAAGTTAAACCACTTAATCTTCCTCGATATTAGTGACCTTCCACATCCTCATTATACCTTAAAAACATATTTGAATGAAGACGTAACCCAAATTAAAAATGAGACATCTCTTCTTAGAGATAGGTATATGTTTGGGTCTAGAAATTTGATCAATAAAACATCTCTTTTTAGAGATAGCATTATTTGAATTGTGTTGTTCTTATTTCTTGAATTATCTTTCAACTAAAGCTTTTGAGTTTATGATTAGTTGTATCAGAGTGGTTTGAATTTAGACTATATGATCCTGAGGATGAGGTTAGATTATAGGAAGCTTGGGTGGAAAATAGAACCATCAGACTATCACCTATTTGCTCTAAATGACTTTAAATGGTAGACAAGACCGAGACATCTGATCTTTTCAAGGAAATGGTGAATGAAGCCCTCCAATAGTAGCAAGCACATATGCTACAAAAATTCACTCAAATTCTCCAACAAATCTCGATGGGAAATTATGACTCCTCATCTACACCCCCACATCCTTTTAGTGCCCCAACACCCTTCAAGGTTAAGGTGAATTTTGATATCCCTACATTTGAAGGAAAAATCAATGCTGATGTAGTAAAAAATTGGTTGGATCAATTATCATCTTATTTTTCTATAAATAAATTAATCGATAAATAAAATATCACCTTTGCTCTTTTAAAAGCATCATTGCCTATAAAAAATTGGTGGAAAGTATATAAAAAGAGATTTAGTGTAGATGACATTGGTCTTGAGGTGGAACCTACCTAGGATGATTTCATAGAAGCTATAAAGGAAGAATATGACCTTATTGGAGCATATGATGATCTATATATAGAGCAGTAACGACTTTTCTAATGTAAAGAATAGTCTATTTAAGATTACACTGACATTTTTCATTCTCTATCTATGAGATTGGGCATCCAAGAAAGTCAAAAACACAAGGTTATCAAATATCATGGTAGACTACAATGGTACATATAGGGAGAAATGGAACTCTTCAATTTGGAAACCATCGGTGAGGCATACAAGTTCATAGTAAAGATTGAGCAGAAGCATGGAAGAATGAATATGAAGAGTTAGCCTTCAAAATGGAAAAGTGAAAAGAAGGTCAAACATGAGGCCAAAATTGGAATAAAAATGAAGGAAATATTTGGAAGTGGTGTGATTATCACAAATCTTGAACTCATTCCAAAGAAGAATGTCAAGCCATCAAGTCCCTACTTTCTAAATCACAATCCTCAACATCTACTATTATACTTTATATAGACCCTAAATTTGAAGAGGTTAAATAAAAATTGTAGATGTTGAGCCCAATCCATTATTACTTCATCACAAACCCATGAGGAGAGGCTAGATGACAAGGAAAGGTTGTTTCACTCTAAGTTATGGGTGAAAGGTAAGCCTCTGTATTTTATTCTTGATAGTGGAAGTCAAAATAATTTAATCTCTACTAATGTTGTGAAAATCCTAAATCTATCCATGAAGCATCACCCAAAGCCATATAGGATTGAATGGTTGAGTCCAGGGAGAAACCTTCGTGTCACCCACCAATGTCTGCTCTCATATGCAATAAAACCTTTCTAAGATGAGGTCTTATGCAATGTGGCCAATCTAGATGTTTGTGATGTACTATTGGTTTAGCCATTAATTTATGATTGACATGGAATCTATGAATCAAGAACTCAAAGGATCACTCTCACTCTTAGAACACGGTGCTACAGGGTACCAGAGGTACCACCTTCTACATCTGTCTCTCTGATTAGTGCCAAGAAATTTGTTCTCATGGTGATTAAGCCACAAGAATCCAAAAAGGCTGATGTTTCAGCCCTAACTACACAAAAAATATAACAATAGAATCAAATAGATACCAAGCTAAATAATTTCATGACCTTCCATCCACAAACTAATGGTCAGACAAAAATGGTGAACAATCGAGCCCTGCACAGTTCCATAAATCATAGTCCATTCTAAGTATGAATCAATAATCAAATAAAAGTATAATTGACACACTTGATGACAAATATTTATTTAATGGGGACCATTACTTTTGAAGGAGGGAGGAATGATCTAGGTGATAATTCAGGTGATGGGTCCACCCCAATTGATGGTAGAACTTTTGGGAGCCATAACTTTTGCACAGTAGCTACAATTGACTCGCCATTTGAACTATTGGAAATTTAAGAACAAGGAGAATAAGATGAGATGGCATGGATATTTTCTCAACAATTTTTTACCCATGAGAACCCAATGTAAGTACCCCAAATTTTAATTTAAGTAGTGCAATCTAAAAATAGTATGTTTTTAAAAATAGTAATTCCTCAAATTTTATATTATTGTAAATCATGGAAGTCGAACCACTTAATCTCCCTGAGATTGGTGGCCTTAAACATCCTCCTTATACCTTAAAAACATGTATAAATGAATATGTAACCTGAAATGGAAATGAGACATCTCTTCTCAGAGATAGGCATATGTTTGGGTTTGCAAATTTGATCAATAAAACATCTCTTTTCAGAGATAACATTATTTGAATTGTGTTGTTCTTATTTCTTGAATTATCTTTCAACCAAATATTTTGAGTTTTGGATCAATCATAGGAGCCACAAAGGTCATTAATTGGTGTCTTATATGTGTGATTAGAATAGTGAACATGGTTCATCATAGTTAGGATATCCATCCACCATGACTTAATGGAATCATATTTCTCTTCGGATGCTTCCTCGTGGGCCTCTCCTTGAACCAAACCTAAACCTATATAAGTCCTTGATGGTTGCACTTATACTTCACTCCCTACAACCTATGTTGGTCTAGTTATTTATTCTTTACATTATGTTAGATTTATTTGAATTTATATCATTGGGACTTGGGCTATGACTACCTAAGGAGTCTTAACACCCTCATCTTATATCTTTTTCTCTTGTTTATATTTGGATTTCATAAAATTTTCAATGACAACTTTATCTACTTGCTCATGTATGATCTTCTTGATTAGCTCCTCTTGTAGATGATACATATGAGCTATATAACACCTCAATATTGTAGACATGGAAAACCTTTAACTTGGTTTTTCCTATTAGTTATATACCATTCCTACTTCTACAAGTCTTGTATCTTATCTCTCTTGTGCCAATTAGTCTATCTCTTAGTTTGACTAGTCTTATGTTGATGCTTTAGGCCTTCTATCTTGACCATAATATTTAAAACCTAATTATCTTATGCCTCTACAATTTCTAAGTTTGTACCTATTTTCCTACTCCATAAACACTTACATCTTGGATAGAGAACTACATCAATGTAGGTGTCATATTCTGATGCAAGTGTCAAATGTCCTAAAGTCATCTAATTTTCAAATGAAATGTATCCTAATGGTTAACCTAAGTGTTATTATGAGATATATTCTCTAATATCATTGGTATAAATATAAGATGAACCCTCATTCATTATTCACCTATAATGGACCTAGCATTCATAATAAAGAGTGTTAAAAGAGCATTTAATTGAGTAAAAGTATTTCATATTTTCTCTTATTTTCATATCAATCATAGGTACAACACATATATAAGTCTAAAGTACTAAAAAATCAGCCCAAGAGATATATTTTCTATGTTACAAGATAGGTCACTCTTGTACTTTCTTATTACACATTTCATTACTCACACACAACCCAATACATATTAGGAAACTACATAAGTTTGAGGCCCTCTTCAGATTAATGAATATGTAGGTAATTTTCATTGATAGAGGGGTATTTGGGTCAAATCAACATTATGTTACCACTAGACCAGTTTTCCCACAAGAATTATGAAGTTGAATAACTAGGGTTTTGATCATTTGTGTAACATCCCCACTATGATCTACTTAGAATAACATAATTTTTTTCATAAATCTAATCAACATATAGTTCATTAGATTTTACCATGAGAATCCAATTATTGATCCAAATAAATTAGTTTGATTATGTTAACTATAAAATAATAATTTAACATTTATCTCTCATTGATTACTATCATCAAATGAAACAAGATAGAACTAGATATAGAATGTAATTACAACTTCCTATCCATGGTTGGTACAAACATATAACATCAATGTACAAATAAGTAAATATTTATAATTCATTAGGAATAATGTTGAAATAGTAATAATAAGATACAAGATATAAGATTTAAGGCTCCATGGATCACGAGTTTCCCAAAACTCTAGTATCTATGGAAATATCAATTGTCATATCCAAATAAGTAATATCATGGGGAGGGAAAGCATCATCTAAGCACTTTTACACACCAACCATAGACCTTTAATCCCCTTTGTAATCCCCCATTATGGAATGATCCTCCATTCATGGATGAGTATATAGTGATGATGATGATGGAATCCAGAGAGACAAGCTAATACCTGTGTTATATGATTTCTAAGAACATGAAGTGTACCATTAAGAAATATGTTCTAACATGATATCACACAAACATGTAAATCATAAATATGAAATGATAATATTTAAATAAACATTAATTTTTCTAAAGTTTTCAATAGTTATTGATCTCTAAGATCAGTCAAATTCATACACACCACTTGATCGGATTACCCTCGTCTGGCATTGGTGATGCTAGTAAGATAGCAAAGTCTATCTCACTACTTAGTACCACTAATACGAGATTTGGTTAATATAAATATAACCAAAAGATTCATATAAATTACTTACTATGACTAGAAATAAAACATGTTAAACACGTAAATAATAAAAAATCATAAATTTAGTCCAACTATATTATTTATCACATAAATAATAAGAATAAAAAGTATAATTTATACCAATTGGGTATATAATATATATTTAGAATGCATAATTATAATTTTCATAAGTAGATTCAAATATAGTACATTTATGATAATAATAATATCATAGTCCATTAATCATCTATACAACTACTCAATTACAAACAACTAATCATAATAACAAAAGTCATAATTATCACAAATACATAATATTTTGTTCAAACAACTTGTTATATTTTTAGAAGGTTGTATGCATATATAAATAGTGTTCTATACTTTAGGAATCTATGGATTAGTTTTTAATAGACCATAGACTATAAATATAAACACACCTCCCAATGTACTAATATATGTTATATATGCATACAAGTACCTAAGTCCTCATATTGACATATTTCATATATACAAGAACTTCTATATATTAAATATATTCATAATATGTACCACATATAGGTACTCAAACAATATATAAATGTCAATAGTCATTTATAATTTTAATAAAAAACTTCATATGATTTCAATAATCATTGTGACTCTCTGAGAAAAAAAATACATTGATGATTAATTATAAGATATTAATATTTAAAGAATATTAATGAATAGATTATTATAGTCAATAGACTATTTATATTCATATCAAATTTCCATCTAATTATAACATTAAAACACTCACACAGTTTCCTATAATAGTCCATGCATATTATCCATATATTTTGTTACAAGTTTGACTCTGTCAACTTGTTTTACATAAATCTCTTGTACTTTAAAATATGTTGCTAGTCTTTACAAAGAGTTAATTACTTCAACCAATAAGCATCTATGTTTTTATTATCATTGAAGAATTAATTAGATATATGCTACATGGCTAAATGATAATAAATTATTAATCACCTTACTTGGATAATAATATGAAACCATGATACAGGGTAATATATGCTTGTAATAATATTATATATTACCAACCCATATCAAATCCATCATTATACTTAGTATTATCTGACAGCTATTGTAAGTTTTACATTTTGGATCACTCTAATATTTATAGTGACTAATACATCAAATATAACATTAAGTTATTTCTATGTTTTAAATCCATCATAAGATAATATTCAATACACTCTGATAACTTGGTAACCATGAAATATTTATTTCTTTGATTACAATAGTATAATGATATACCTAGTAACCAATAGCTATTATAGACAATCTTTGATACCTGGTGATCTAAATATAAGTAGATGACAATATAAGTGTTTAGTATAGATGAAAATATACCTGGTGTGCCACATAGTAGATGACAATATAAGTGTTTATTATAGATTACTATCTTGATAACATTAAATACTCAATCCCTTCTCATATATCTGTGTGGTTTACCAAGTTTACTATATTATATGCAAACATATATTTTCACGAGTTGATTAATATATATACCTTAGTTCGTATTATATATGAATTGATTTTTTTAGTGCATAATATATAAAAATATCACTATATTAGATGATCCTATGAATATATACATCAATTTTTTTGTTTATATAGTCCACTTTTTACATACTCAGATCACCCATGTATATTGATATATATAATTTGATAAACCTACATACTTGTGTGTGTGTGTGTGTGTGTGTATATATATATATATATATATACATATATATATATATATATATATACATATACATATACATATATATATATGTATATATATATATATATATATATATATATATATATATATATATTGCCTAATCGACTTAAATTTCAAATAAAGTATAAAAATATATTTGGATAATGAATATAACACATAATCCTTATTGGATTATAATCCCTATCAATATAACTATATTTCATGGATTCTATTCTTATCACATTATATGATACAACCTAATATATTTCCACAGATTATATCGTATCACATCATATGATGCTATTGATATGTTATATTCTTCTTTTATTCTATATGACATTGTAACATATAGTGATATATATAAAAATAATGGATGTAACTTAGAGTATGAATCAAGAATGTAACTCAAAGATATATATATATATATATATATATATATATATATATATATATATATATATATATATATATGTATGTATGTATGTATATCACCTAATCACTATAAATTATTTACAACATACAGATCATAGACTTCACAAATAGTTCACTGCACTTCCTTATATTCAATTTGCTACACTTCATACACTTTTCTACACGTAATGCTAATATATTTAACTATTTAACATATTTCACTACACTTCATACATTATATTTAATCTATGATAGATTAGTGTGTAATTTCATATACAATAGTCCATAATTTAATAATACTTGGGTTTTTTTTTGTTCGAACACACAATTTTTTTGGCAAACTCGACACAAAATTTAATAACATCACATATCTTGTAAGATTTTAAACTGGTATGGCATGATCTATAAAATCTTCATTCCTTCACCCTATTGTTCCTTTTATTATCCAAGTCACTATACTCCTTCTCTTTGCACACTACATCCTTCTTCACCACTTTGTGCTCTCCTCTTATCCTTCTTTCCTATGCTAACAACTCCTTTATTTCTTTGTATGAATTTCTTTCCTTTTCACCCAAATCAAAATCTAGTTTCTATTCTCCATTGACTTTCTTTCTCTCTCTCTTTTTTTAATGAATGAATCTCCTTTAAAATTCACCACCCTCCTTTAAAGCTTTTCTATTTCCTTTTGTGTTTTTATTTTTCCTAATTATAATACAATTTGATTTATTTATTTTATTTGTTACTAAATTATAAATGATAATAAAATCATGATTTTAATAGTAACAAAACTAATAAACAATATCTATTATATTCTTTTATCCAAAATGGTAAATTGAACATCTATTAAACCAATCATCTTAGTATTATAACACCAATAATCACTATGTTATATAGACTTCTATTCCTTTTTATCTTTATATGTCAAGGCATATATTGATATTCCCAAATATCATATGATAACAAGTTAATGATTTAAAACATTGCAAAGACATTATGGTCAGTCTATATACCATAATAACATGCTACTATTCACATAAATTTATATTCTCATAAACATTAACAATCATAAAAAATCACATAGTAACATTATACATCCAAATATACTTATAACAATCACAACACAATAAAATGAGGTTAATTCTAATTAAGCATTAAATTTAGCTAACACACAACTAGTCATGCATAAATAATTATCTAAATGTAGACAACATTAAAAATGTACTAGTGATACCCATTAAAACTATGCATATAATGTTTGTCATTAACGTGGTGTGTGCATGGGTTATATTTTTTCATCTATCATCCCCCAACACCTTCATCTACACCACCCTTAGTAATGATTCTCTTCATTTATCATGCTCTGATGGATGATCTCTCCTATGTTAAAACTCATGACAAGAAGGTGGTTAGTCCATAACATCATGACATATATCATAAAATATTTATGAAATAATAAATCAACGTAATCATAATTTAAGAATATACAATATAGCTAAACTCATAGCAATGCAACTATGTAATTGAAATAACATACAATTGTGCCATAATAGCATATGACTTATAACTAGTTAATAATAATCTAATCAAATTATCAACCATAAAAATCAAAGGATATTCAAGTAAATTTACTTAGTGAGAAATCGAGATGTAACATCCCTCTCCCCTAAAGATGGTCATCATCTTGATGACACTTATTCAAACATAAGTTTTGAATTAAAAATATTATTCATCAAAAAGATAACATAGTATAAAACATCAAATTAGGTAAATAAATGAAGAAATTAAATGTATAACTCATCATAATCCTCCTAAGTAGCACTATCCTTAGAATATTGGGTCCTACAAGACCTTGCACCGTGACATCTCTCTATTATGCAAACAATGTTTGTGAGTGTCAATTACTTTGATTGGTTCTACCATGACCACCCTAGGATATAGAACTTACAAATTATTCCAATCCAACACATGTGAAGGATCAACTATATACTTTTTAAGATAAGAAAAATGGAAAAAATTATGTAATAGAGTTAGGGATAGTGGAAATGCAAGCCTATACACTACAGGATTGACCACTTCTAAAACCTCAAAGAGTCTACCATATCTTGATTAAATTTTTTTTGACTTCCCAAATTTTATTGATCTCTTTTATAGCTTAACATATAATAATAATTTATCACCTACTAAAAAATACCTATCTATTCTCTTTAGATCAACATAACTCTTCTTCCTATAATTGGCCTCTACCAATCTATGCTTGATTATTCTAGATTAATCTTCCATTTATGGATGCATCTCAGGTCCAAAGACCACCTTGTCTTCCAACTTATCCCAACCAATTGGTGTCTTGTACCTTCTTCCATACAATGCTTCAAATGTTGTCATCTTCAAAGCTAATTGGTATGAGTTATTGTAAGCTAACTCAACCAATGGAAGATAATCTTCCCATTTTTACTATTGATCTATGTAATACATATGAAGAATATCCTCTAACACCTAATTAACTTAGTTTATCCATCGATCTCTGGATGATATGAAATTTTAAATTTTAATTACATACCCAAGTTAAATTCAAAGTTACCCAAAATATAGAAGTCATATTTGAATCATAATCCAAAATAATATTCTCTATAAATCCATGCAACCAAAACACTTCCTTTACAAACTTCTTTACAAGAGTGGGTCCACCATCTATCAAATTTCCTAGTATAAAATGAGTTATCTTGGCTAGTTTATAAACTACAATGAAGATCATATCATGCATATTTCATGAAAATGATAAACCTTTGACAAAGTATATATTGATCACCTTCCACTTACATTTTGGTTTGTGATGTGGATATAAAAATCCATCTAGATGCATATGTTCAACTTTCACTCATTGACATTCCAGACAAATGACATAAAGTCCACTACATATTTATTGAGGTCATGTTAGAAATAAAATAGTTTAAGCTCTACCATAAGATTAGTTACTCTTAGATGTATTAAATATGAGGAATTATGAAGTTCCTTTAGCATTGTGATCCTTATATTCTCTTGATATAGCACATACATCCTTCCATTATATCACAAAAAACTATCATTCTCTAATTTGAATCCTTTGTACTTAGAATTCTAGGCATTCTTAAATAATTCTTTCCTAACCTAATCATAGAATTCATCTCTTGGTGAGAATTCAATCACTCAATCCCTGAAAGTACTCCTGATAGCATCCATGAATTTTATGTACCTCCTATGACGTAGGGAATCAACTACTTTATTTTTCTTACCTTTGATATAGTTGATATAAAAATCATAATCAGACAAGAACTCTAACTAGCATCTCTAATGAGCATTCAAATTTAGTTGGGTGAATATGTACTTGAGTCTCAATTTATTAGTCCTGAGCTCAAATGGTTTTCCCAAAAAATAATTCCTCCAAACTTACAAAGCATTCACTATTTTATAAGTTCTAGGTCATAAGGGTCATATTTACCTCATAAGGATTCAAATTCCTTGATTCATAATCTACAAATACACCATCCTACATAAGGAATCCTCCCTATCCATCCCCTACTGCATATATGATTATTAAAATTTGACCATTGGGGTTAGGAACTCTTAACACTGGTGTTAAATTAAGCTTTATTTTCAATTCCTAAAAAAATACTTCAGACTTATCTTACCATATAAAACTTTAGTTCTTTCATTGCAAAGAAATAATCAGATTATCTATCTTATTAAAATTAAAAATAAACTTAATATAATAACCCACTAATCCCATGAAACTTCTTACCTCATACATATTCTTTAGTGTCAGCCATTCCATAATGGCTCTTATATTTACTCGATCTAATGAAATACTATTCGTAGAGATAATATGTTCTAGATATTGAACTCTATCTTGGAAAAATGTGCACTTAGACAAATTACCATATAACTTGTGCTTTTGTAACCATTGCAAAACTAGTTCTAGATGTTGAAGATGAGCCTCTTCATTCTTAGAGTATATAATAATGTCATCAAGAAAGACCAAAACAAAATGATCTAGATAATCTATGAATAGATTGTTCATGACATTAATTAATGATACTAGAGCATTTTTCAACCCAAATTGTAAAACTATGAATTCATAGTGCCAATATTGAGTTCTAGACATTATCTTAGAATATACTCATCCCTTATCCTTAGCTTATGGTATCTTACTTTAAGATCAATCTTAGAAAAGATTATTTCCCTTTGTATTTGATCAAAAAGATCATCTATATGAGGTATTAGATACTTGTTTTTGATAGTTTCCTTATTCAATATTCTATAGTCTATGCAAATCTAAAGGGTACTATCCTTCTTCTTGAAAAAGACAACTAGTGTACCCCATGATGACACACTTAACTTGATCAACCCTTTTGACAATAATTCCTAGAGTTGAGCCTTCAATTCAACCAATTTAGTGGTTGCCATCTTGTATGGTGCCTTAAACTATGGTTCTCAACTAGGTATGATATCAATAGAGAAATAAATCTCTTGTTTAGGAGGCAATCTTGATAATTCCTCTAAAAACACATCCTAAAAATTCTAAAGGAATGGATAATCTTCAAGGGATGGTTCCTTATATTCCTCCATCTCTTTTCTCTTGATGATAAATGATTGGAATCCTTTTCCTACTCAATGAGATGATATTTTGGTATATCCTAATGTACTTCCTCTTCATGGCCATGAACTTCCTATTCTAAGGCCAAAATTTAGTCCTTGGTTTCATTCATAGTTACAAGAATCTGATCCAACTTTGTTGCTTCCTCAGTGGAAAATCAAATAGGATCAAATGGAGGGTTATTATCATTGGCATTTGAAGGATCCTCTTTGGATACTCTAAATTTCACCATTCTCATTTTTGGTAAATATAAGGATATAAAAATGTTATTTGACTCATTAAATCTTAGAGTTTGATCCATAGCTATGATACTGCATGTCACATCCCCACTAAGATCTACATAGAATATGTGATTTTTAAAAAATGTAATCAATGCATACTTAATTATATTTCACCACAAAAATATAATTAGTGATCTATATAAAAAAATCTAATTACATTAACTATAAAATAAGCATGTAACATCTATCTGTCACTGATTACTATCATTAGATGAAACAAGACTTAACTAGATATAGAATGTAATTATAGATTTGCAGCCATGGTTGGTAGAAATATATAACCACTATTATCAATGTACAAATAATTAAATAATTATTATTCATTAGGAATAATGTTTCAATATTAATAATACAATAAAAGATATAAGATGCAAAGCTCCATGGAGTATGATTTTCCTGAAACCCCAATATTTATGGCATTTTCAAGTGTAGTCTCCAAATAAGTACTATTTTGGGGAGGGAGATCATTATATGAGCACTTTTCCACACCAAACATGAACCATTAATTCTCCACATAATGCCCCATCAAGGAATGGCCCTCCCTTTACGAAAGAATAGATAGTGAAGGTGAAAGAATTTAGAGAGACAAGCTAGTACCCATGTGCTATATGATTTATAAGAACATGAAGTGTACCATAAAGAAATATGTTCTAACATGATATCACAGAAACATTTAAATAATAAATATGAAATGATAATGTTTAACTAAAAATTACTTTGGCCAAACTTTAAATAGTTATTGATCTATAAGATCAGTTAAATTCATACACACCAATTGACCAAATTACTCTCGTCTGGCATTAGTGATCCTAGTAAGATAGTAAAGTCTATCTCACTACTTAGTACCAACAATACAAGATTTCATTAATATAAATATAACCAATATATTCATATAGATTAATTCTTACTAGTAGTCATAAAACATGATAAACACAAGAATAATTAAAATACATACATTTAGTCCATCAAACGTATGAATGAATCTTCACTATATTGTTTATCAATAAATAATAAGCATAAAAAATATATTTTATACCAATCAGGTATATAATATATATTTAGATTTCATATTTCTAATTTCCATAAGTAGATTCAAATATAATACATTTATGAAAACAATAATATCATAGTCCACTATTCATGTATATAGCTACTCCATTACAAACAACCAATCATGAAAGTGAAAGTCATGATTCTCATAAATACATAATATTTTATTTAAAAAACTCATTATATTTTTAGGAGGTTTTATGCATATATAAATAATGTTCTATACTTCAAGAATCTATTATAGTTTTTAAGAGACCATAAATTATAAATATAAGCACACCTCCCAATGTACTAATATATGTTATATATGCATACAAGTACCTAAGTCCTTATATCAATATATTTCATATATACGAGCACTTGTATATACTAAATATATTAATAATATATACCACATATAAGTAGTATATAATATATAAATATGGTATATAAAGCTCAACAGTCATTTATAATTCTAATCATAAACTTCATATGATTTCAATAATCATTATGACTCTCCTAGACACAAAATACATTGACAATTAATTATAAGAAAACAATATTCTCAAAATATTAATTAATAGATTATTATAGTCAATAGACTATTTATATTCATATCAAATCACCATCTAATTATAACATTCAAACACTCACATGCTTTCTTATAGCAATCCATGAATATTATCCCATATATTTTGTTACAAGTTTGACTCCATCAACTTGTTTTACATAATACTCTTTTACTTTGAAGTAAATTTCAAGTATTTACAAAGAGTTAATTACTTCAACCCAATAAATTTATATGGTTTTATTATCATTGAATAATTAATTAGATCTATGCTACATGGCTAAATGATAATTAATTAGTGATCTGTAAACTGATAGGGACCCCTCTACTTAATCAAATAGTTTTTAAATGGTTGTCATTCTCAATTATCCCCCATAATTAAATAGATAATTGGCTTCTAAAATCAAAATAGAGTGAATAAAAAACACTATTTAAATTGATTTTTCATTGTAAACATTCATCTTTCCATACTTCAAGTAAAAATGAAAGTAGAATGGAAAATAGTGACACATTGACACCAAAGTGATAATGGAGTTCACTTTTTAAGGGCTACATCTTTGAGTCACTACAACTATGAACTGATCCATTCATAATAGAAGAAAATAAAATTTTACACCATGGATCAATAATATGTAATAGTACTAAAATTAGACTACATGAAGACTTGATCTGATCAGGAAATCATATCCCATTTGTTTGCAGCACCTATACATCATCTCCAAAATTTGGGCATAATTATCCATGTAACAGTAAAACAAATCTTAAAAATGGGTCAATATTTCATCACCAAGGAATATGAGTCAAATCTATAATAGTGATGGGTTACTCCAATAAAATAGTATCTAAGGGTTTTTTAGGCATTTGCCTTTACAATATAAAATAACCTAATTTACAATTTAATTATAAAAACTCTAATAAAATATATCACTTAAAGTCTCTCGTAGGCATTTTGCCTTTAAAACAGAATGACTCATTTATAATTTGGAATAAATTAATTACATCTCTAAAATAATCCTCCAAAAGTCCTCCAAGAGTGTCATATAAACCCTTTACAAAATATCCATAAGCTTATTAAAAAAACACTAAATAATCTTAGCTTAAAAAGCCTTACAATGCTTAGAGAATCCAAAGTTGTTGTTTAAATGTAAATTCATGCCTTTATATACCTATTTCACTCATGGTCATAGTGGTATAGACACTTATCTTTTTTCATGGAGGTTACGGGGTCAAATCCCTCTGTATCTCCAAAAATATTCCAAATCCTTGTTTAAATGGAACAACCTCCATTTACATTCCAATTATCCACCTTTAGTGAAATGAAAAAGGCTTATAATGGATATTGAGACATTGGGGGTTTGATCCTCACTAATCATCTTACCTTTTATTAGTAGGTGAAAATTTTTAAATCCCACATTCCATGGGGATAAGTCTTGAAAAGGCTTTTTATAGCCTTAAGCCACCAATATTTATGTGGCTTCGACCATATTGCAACCCCTTTTGCTACACCCAAAACTTGGGATTTAGTTGTTGGAAACCTTAGGGTGGATGTGAGAAAGCTCAATATAGCATTCAAGTTGGGCCAAAATACTGAGTTGGGTTGAACTATAAGGTTAGGTTGACATGTCGAGTTAGGTTACACTAGCGAGTTGGGTTGACATGCTAAGTTGGGTTGACATGCCAAGTTGGGTTCAACTACCAAGTTAGGTAGAACATTGTGACTTGAGAATGTGAATGGTGGTAGGCCATATGGTGGCCTAAGGTCCCACCATGTGGACATCTTCATCATTTCCACATGGACTACTTCTTCACCTACCACTTGTCAACACAAGATAATATGATATAAAACTATAGTGTAATTGAAAATATTAAAATTACACTAATATATCATGGTGTTAGAGTCCCCTTCCATCATAAAAGTGGTATCCACTATTTGTCCTTGTAGTTTTCCCTTTTATGATCATCAAAGATCAGAGGCACACAAACCCAATTTTGTAATGTGCCTAAAACTTGCCACATCATCAGTTGACCAACTTTGACTAGAACTTTGACAAACCATATCTAGATAAAATGAGCTCTATTTCACAAGTTCCACATACCATCAAAAATATTTCAATATTCCATATTTAATGGTGTTATTTTAGGAAGGATTTAGAGACATTCAAAAATGTCCTTTAGATCAAACCTCCCCATAAAGTCCTTTTGGCCTCCAAAAGGCACAATCTCTAAATTATCTAAAATTGAAGGTATACCTCCTCCATGAATTCTCTTCACTATAAAATCCATATTATTGTAATGATTTAAATATAAAAGAGCCAATAAAAACTAAAGGTGCTTCTTCATATAGGGGGAAAAATTCCCCAATTGGGATCAACTATCCAACTAAGGGTAATGCATCTCTTCTATCCACATCTTCCTACATGCATCAACATATATACAAGATAAAATATAATATAAGGAACTTTAATTCAATATCCCATGAATCTCCAAGTATTAAAAACTACCATAAACTATTTCCAAAACTCCAAATTCATCTTGGAGAATTTCACGATAGATCTTGAAAATGAAAAATGTAGGAAGAAATACTATGCATGATAGCCATATCACAAATCATTTCCTAATATAGGTAACTCTAGTTTTAAAATGTTAGATTCTCTATAAAAATAAGGTATAGTTTCTCCATAAAGGGGTTATCTCCTAAATAGGGGTAATCTCTCAATAATGAGGCAAAACAAGACAAGTTTACCCATACCAGTTTCTCTCCTAAAGGTTATCACCAACTAGATTTTATAAACTTATATGACGAGGGAAAATGAAATCCCTTTCAAACTCCAAGAATTAAACTTAGATAATTTATGAATAGAGATTCTTTACCAAACTTTTCATCTGCTGCAAGTAATTAGTAAGTAAATATCATAAACACGAGAAGACAAACTAGGAATGATAAACCTGTTTCAAATTTCTTACCACTAATTGATTTCTCCAAATCCACTATAACAAGTGGTATATATGTGCCTTCAAAATTATTTAAAAATTCCTTCATATGATAAATAAGGAATCCTAAAAGTTTTGACAGAAAAAATAACATGTTCATCAAGCTTTTAACAATACAAAATAAAACTATCCAAGAAACCATTTTAACCAAATCAAGGGTTATCCCCTTTCAAGGTTTCTAAAAATTGAATATAAGGATATACCACATCAAACCTCATTTATTATGAGGTAATGATGAAACTTCTTGCTTTTTGTTAAGTTTTGAAATAATTTTAAAACAAGGTACATTCTATTTCCAACAATCCACATAAGGTTATCTAATCAAACATGGATATCAACCTATATACTATGTAAATAACCATTTTATCATAGACAAGAATCATTGGAATAGTTTTACCTTCATTCAAAACTATGAACTACACATTATATTAAGAAAATGTTAAATTTTAAACAACCAATTAATACCCAAACCGAAGTGCCAAAACATGTTCAATTTCATGAAAAATGCCATATAGCCATTCTCCATATCTTACCATGGAAAGTGGTCTTTTCATTTTCTTACTATTTCTAAGAACATAGGTTTTAAAAATACAACCAATTCACCAAAAAGAAAGCTACACAACATGATTATCAAAACATTGTGTCAAATATCAATACTAACTCGATTCATTTTCATACCTTCATCACCCTGTAAGCAAGTTATATGAGAATAATCTACTAATCTATTATTGGATTAGATTATGAGGCTTTACCTATGGTTATCCTAAAAACAACTTGTAATTCCTTACATATAGCTATAGAACATTATACAAGTCCAAAAATTCTACTTAACCCAAATAGAAAACCATTTTTACCTCAAATTATGCTAGTATGATAACAAGATAAAACTCTCTATTCTCATATGTACACCACTAAAAATGCTTGGCATTTTATCTGGATGATTCCCAAGAAATAAGGTCTAATCCCATCATAAAAACATCTAGCACATACTCTCATCATCCTCTAGTGATGGTGTGTTTTCTCCTCTTATAGACTGATCCTTGCAAGACTAGTGGTTTTGGACTCTTGGCTGTTAAAAGCTTGTCTTCTTTAGTGGATTGGAATGTCTTCCAATTCTCCATTGCACTAGCTAATTCTACATGGTCAAACCAAATAGAAGAATAAAAATCACAAAAGTAGAAACATGACCATGATCAACCTGCTCTGATACCAAAATTTGACTTGTAAACTAATAGGGACCCCTTAATCAAATAGTTTTAAAATGGATATCAATCTCAATTATCCCCCATAAATAGATAATCAACTTCTAAAATAAATATAGACTGAGTATAAAACTATATTTAAATTGATTCTACATTGTAAACATTCATATTTCAAAATTGTAAGTAAAATTGAAAGTCAAATGGAAAATAGTGACACATTGACACCAAAATGATAACAGAGTTCACCTTTTAGGGGCTACATCTCTAGGCTCACTACAACCATGAACTAATCCATTTGTAATAGATGAAAGTATAATTTTATAAAACTTACATACATAGATCAATAATCTATAATAGTAGTGAAATTAGATTGCATAAAGACTTGATCTCATTAGAAACTCATATCCCATTCATCCATATCACCTACACATCATATCTAGAATCTAGGCATAAGTATCCATGTAAGAGTAAAAAAACTCTAAAAAATGAGTCAATATGTCATCACCAAGGAATACAACTCAATTTTTTAATAGTGATAGGCTACTTCGATAAAATATTATCTAAGGGTTTTGTAGGCATTTTCCTTTACAATGTAAAATAACCTTGTTTACAATCAAATTATAAAAAATTTGATAAAATATATCACATGAAGTCTCCCATAGGCATTTTTCCTTTACAATATAATGACTCCTTTATAATTCAAAATAAATTAATTACACCTCTAAAATAATCCTCCAAAATACCTCCAAGAGTGTCTTCTAATCCCTTTACAAAATATCCATAGGCTAATTAAAAAAACACTAAATAATCTTAGCTTAAAAAGCCTTACAATGCTTAGAGAATCCAAAGTTATTGTTTAAATCTAAATTCATTCCTTTATATACCTATTTCACTCATGGGCATAGTGGTATAGACATTTATCTTTTTTCATGGAGGTTATGAGGTTGAATCCCTCTATATCTCCAAAAATCTACCAAATCCTTTTTTAAATGGAATAATATCCATTTAAATTCTAACCATCCACCTTTGGTATAATGATGAAGGCTTATAATTGAGATTAAGACATTAGGGCTTTGATCCTCCCCAACTATTTTACCTTTTATCAATAGATGCCAAGTTTTAAATCTCACATTCCATGGGGATAAGGCTTAAAAAGGCTTTTTATAGTCTTAAGCCACCAATATTGATGTGGCTTCAGCTATGTTGCAACCCCTTTTGTTATACCCAAAACCTAGGCTTTGATTGTTGGGAATATTCAAATGGATGTGAGATGGCTCAAGCTTAAATTCAATTTGGGTCAAACTACTAAGTTGGGTTGCACTACTAAGTTGGATTGACATGTTGAGTTAGGTTGCACTACCAAGTTAGGTTGACATGCTAAGTTGGGTTGACATGTTGTGTTTGGTTAAACATTGTGACTTGAGAATGTGAATGGTGGTAGGCCATGTGGTGTCCTTAGGTCCTACCATGTGGACCTCTCGATAATTTCCATGACTAATTCTTCACCTACCACTTGTCAAAAAAATATAATATGATATAAAAATATAGTGTAATTGAATATATTAAAATTATACTAATAGCTCATGGTGATAGAGTCCCCTTATATCATAAAAGTGGGTTCCATTGACTACAGTCCTCATAGCTATCCCTTTTATGATCATTAAATATCAAAGGTGTATAGACCCATTTTTTACATTTGCCAATAACTTACCATGTCATCAGTTGATCACTAGTTGACCAACTTTGACCAAAACTTTAACTAGCTATATTTGGAGTAAATGATATATGTTTCCTGAGTTCCACATACCATCATAAAGATCTCAATGAGCCCTATGCAATGGTTCTAGTTCCAATAAGGATTTATGGATGTTTAAAAATGTCATTCAAATTAATTAGTAATCAACTTACATAGATAACAATAAGAAACCATGATATAGGGTACTCTATTCTTACAATAATATTTTATATTACAAAATCATATAACTCATATTAAATCTATCATTATACTTAGTATTATCTAAAAGCTATTTTAAGTTCTATGTTTTGGATCACTCTAATATTTCTAGTGTCCAATAAATCAAATATATCATTAAGCTATTTTTATGCTTTAAATTTGTCATAAGATAATATTCAATACACTCTTATAACAATGGTAACCATGAAATATTCAGTGCTATGTTGACAATAATATAATGATATACCTAGTAACTAATATATATTATAGACAAGTTATAATACCTGGTGATTTATGTCCATGTAGTAGATAAAAATATAAGTGTTTAGTATATATAACTATCTTGATAACATTAAATACTCAGTCTATACGCATATAGCCATGCAGTTTACCTAGTTCATTATATTATATGCAAACATCTATTTTCATGGATTGATTAATATCTATATATACCTTAGTTCATATTATATATGGATCATTATTTTTATCAGACAATATATATAAATACAATTGTATTAAATGATCCTATGCATATATGAATCATTGGTCTTGTTTATATAGTATAATTTTTATCATACTCATATCACCCTTATATATCTCTATATATAATTTGATAAACCTACATACTTATATAAATACTCAGCTCAATCTCTCTCTCTCTTTTGAATTCCACATATGGCTTAACAATATACTTGGATAATGGATATAACACATAATCATTATTGGCTTAAAATCATTATTGATATAACTATATTTCATGGATTATAGTCTTATCACATCTTATGATATAACAACCTAATATATTTCCATATATTATATCGTATCATATCGTATGATGCTATTGATATGTTATATTATTCTTTTCTTCTATCTGAAAATTTAAAATATAGTGATATATATATATATATATATATATATCAATAATGGATGTAATTCAGAGTATGAATTAAGGATGTAACTTAGAGATGTTATCCATATATATCAATATATAGATTACCTGATCGCTATATATTATTTATAACATATAGATCATAGAATTCACACATAGTTTACTACACTTCATACACTTCACTACAGATAATGCTAAGATTTTTAACTATTTAACATATTTCACTACATTTCATATATTATATTCAGTCTATAATAGATTAGAGTACAATTTCATATATAGCAATCCATAATTTAATAATACTTTAGTTTTTTTTTTGTTAAAACACACAAAATTTTTGGAAAACTCCACACAAAATTCAATAACATCACCTGCCTTGCAAGCTTTTAAACTGGTATGGTACAATCTAGAAAATATTCCTTCCTTTTCCTTGCTACTCCTTTTATTCTCCATGTCACTTTGTTCCTTATCTTCACATATTTCACCCTTCTTCTCCACTTTGTGCTCTCCTCTTATCTCTTTTTCCTGTGCTGCCAAATTCCTTTCTTTCTTTGTATGACTTTATTTTCTTTTCACCCAAAGTAAAATCTAGTTTCTATTTTTCATCAACTTTCTTTCTTTTTTATTTTTAATGAATGAATCTCTTTTAAAGTTCATCACCCTCCTTTAAATCCTTTCCATTTTCTTTTGTGTTTTTATTTTTCCTAATTATAATACAGTTTACTTTATTTATTTGATTTGTTACTAACTTAGAAATGATAAAAACATCATGATTTTAACAATAACTAGACTAATATACAAATTTTATTATATTCTTTTTTCCAAAATGGTAAATCAAACATCTATTAAACCAATCACCATAGTATTATAACACCAATAATCATTGTGTTATTACTATGTTATATAAAGTCCCTATGCCTTTTGTTGTCTTCATATATCAAGGCATATATTGATATTCCTTAATATGATATGATAACAAGATAATGTTTTAAAACATTGTGAATATATTATGGTTAGTCTATATACCATAGTAACTTGATACTATTCATGTAGATTTACGTTTCTATACATATTAACAATCATGACAAAAGCACATAGTAACATTATACACTCAAATCTACTTATAACAACCACAACTTAATCACATGAGGTTAATTCTACTTAAGTATTAAACTAAGCTAACAAACAACTATTAATTAATAAACAATTATCTAAACATAGACAACATAAAAAAATGTACTAGTGTTAACCATTCAAACTATGCATATAATATGTGCCATTAATGTGGTGTGTGTATGGGTTCTAGTTGTTCCTCTATCATCCCACAATACTTCCATCTATGTCACCCTCTCTGATGATGCTCTCTATCCATCATGATCTGAGGGATGAATTTCTTATGCATCAAAACTCATGACAAGAAGGTAATTATTCCATAACATCGTGACATATATCATAAAATACTGATGAAATAATAAATCCACATGCTCATAATGTAAGATTATACAATACAACTAAACTCATAGAAATGTAACCATATAATCAAAATAAAATATGACTATCCCATAAGATCATATAACTTATATCCTAGTTAATAATAATCAAATCAAATTATCAACTATAAAAATTAATGAATATTCAAATAAATTTTCTTAGTGAGAAATCAAGATATGACAATTTGATAAGGAATGATAGTCTATGACCTAGATATTAATGCACAAAAGCAAAGGGGATGATGAACCCATAAGCATACAAGTGGTCACATCTAATTTTAAAATTTATTTCACACTAAACACCTAATTATAATATATATAGTAGCTTTGATGTTACCACCCTAGACTGATGCTAGTATCCACAACTATATAGGCACTTAATCTAGAATTTGGTGATTATTACAAAATATTCCTCATGTTTACATCCTACATGTTCCAAATCTAGATCTATTTTAACATCAAAACTAGATAATTATCTTGCTTTCATTATCATTACAATATATAGCATAGTTATACTTCCCATTTTTAGCATACCTCAACAAAATAAATGTAGTATATATTATATCTAAGTTTTACAATTAATTAGCCTATTATAGATATGTTTATGACCCTCATACTTATTCATTTATATATTATTAACCCTATCTACACATAGTAGGATCCATATCCAATTTATGTTTAAGAATTTGGAGAACGTAATATTTGATCTACAAACCTTAATTGGCTTAGGGTTTTCTATTTTCAAAAAAAAAATGGATTTATATTTTCCATACAGAAAAAAATTACAAAGAATCAGATTTTATTTTCCTAAAATCATGTCTATTATGGATACTCTATTAATTATTTCATGTTTTAATACCTTATGTTTGGTGTTTATTTTTATGACTCATGAATTATTAAATTAAGTTAATCTATAATGGGTTCCAAATCTAATTGTTAATCATCCACTACTTTTTTACACACCTCTTCTTATTCTAATGTTTACAATGAAAGTTTACCTATTAGTAAAAATCGCTAAAGGGAGTGAATGAAACAACCACTCTCCCCATGACATGATACCACCTAATCTAAGTATATTACTTCTAAAACTTCACTCTTAGACTTGTTCCACCATTCATCCCATTAGAAGTATGTCTTTTTAGATGCATTGCATATGACAATACGACCTTGGAATGTGGAACCATCATTTTGTTTTATATTTTAGCTTCATAAAATGGACTAGGCATAATACATCCTTTGAAAATAATTATTTACCACCTTAACATCTTATAAATAGTTGTTTTCCAATCTACATCCAAGTGTGTGTTTGTAATAGAATAATAAAATGAGTTCTTATGGACAATGTTTTAGGGCTCATTTGAAACATATATTTTCTCTCCTTAATTGGCATTAGAACTTTAGATTTAAAACCATATAATATGAATATAAATGAATTTTATAATATTTCATGAAAATTATTGAGACAAATAACATTAAATATTATCATGGGTCCCCACACATTACCTACTTTGTACCAATTTATGTCAAATGATTTTAACTATAGCACTCTGCTAGGATTACCTTAGATACATGAGATGTATTTAGTTCCATATAATTTACACATATGCTTAAAATTAAATCATCATGGATTCATTTACACCTATCCAATGGATACAAATACCTTCACACATTTTATAATGGTCCAACAAATGGATAATCCTAACCCATAATCCTACAATATTATTTTTGGTTTAAAATATTTACTCAAATATGGGTACAAAGGATAAGTATTGAATAAAAATGAGAAATACATAGGTAATCCCAACTCTCCTACAAATAATACAATCCATCAAGGCTTGGGTTTTCCAAAAAAAACTTACAAGTCATAAGCATAATTATTAAAGTATAACTTATTTTCAAAGGGCCAAAATAAAATATATGCATAGTTATATAACTGAGCTCAAATTGGTCAACCCTCATCTGATCGATGATAATGCTTCCCCAAATATTTTTATATTGGATGAGTTATTTAATGATGAATCATTACTAGAATGCTTGGGGGCATATGAGGATCTTCCTTCCTTCTATCATAAGAATATGTTTCTTCATGCCACCAATGCTTATCCTTACTATGATGATAGCAATGATGCCAATGTCCAATATGATGCATCGAACACTATTCCTACTACGCCATTTATCATAGAGAGATCTACTTTGCTAAATTAATAAATAATCAAATATAAGTACAGAATAGATAAAGACTCTCAACTAGTTCTACTTATTATAATGATGCAAGATGATGAAGGCAAATCCTATCAGTAGGTACTTCATGATTTTACCAATTATTTACTTGATCATATTCATATATACCTTGGATTTACCCATTGATGTCCATGCATAATATATTTTTATACTCATGCAAATACAGTTAAATAAAATATTCTCAAGATGCATCCTAAAGTGGTATTATTGATGTAATTTTTATGTACACCACAAATAATAGATTTTAACTTTCTCATTTAAGTATTGGTGATTAATCACTCCAACACATGAGTTTTAGGTATATAGTTTTAGATTAATATAGTGGTGGAATAGTAACATGTTATTTGTATCTCATAAATAGAAATTCACTCTAGTGACCAAATTAACACAAAACAATATATATTTATAGTAATTATGTATTAAAAAATAAGAACTCATTAAAAACACAAAAAAGAGGGAAGAATAGGTTAGAAAAGGGGTTTTATGAATCAATCAAGATGAATCCTTTCTAAGTTGAATCTTGAACTATAAGTTGGACAAATAGTCAAGGAACCAATACTTGATTCAAGTTATTATTTGAACATATATAATAAAGCATGTTTAGGAGTCTAAGGAAACAAGAATATAGTGAAATTTAATACACAATCAAAGATTATTATGTTTATGATATTTTAATTGCACATCTACAAAGGGAGATTATAATTATTATAGAGAAGCATTCAGATTAGCTACTACATAATATGAATACCTATATCAAAAGACAATTCATGCAATAATAAAATTTTAAGATGCCATATTGATGGAACTTCTTAAATAACTTAAAAAATTTTGAGAAGAAAAAGATTTGTACATCAAAACCAATTGTAGAACTTTTCTTAGAATTTCCTATTAATTTTAATAGCCAAAATTCTCATCCATAATAATGGGTTCAATACAAATTATTAATAATATATATAAGTGGACCAAAGCCACTAATTCATAACTTACATTAATATTGAAATATAGTTATAATTTTACCCCTACTATAAATAAATAAAAATTTCCATTTGAATTTTCATTCAAATTGCATACTTTATTTATTTTCAAACAATTAATATCTACTTAAAAATAAATTCAATTGACTTGTTATTCCAAATTTGTATGATATTTAGATACTATTTTATAATTTTAAATAAATATTTATAGTCTTAAATAATATTATTTAGTTTAAATAATATTATCTAAGTTGAAATAATTTATTTCGTTAAGTACATAAATTTATAAATCTACCTGATATGCTGATTTTATGGAGCTATGTCTTTTGATTGAAAAATTATTTTACTTAAAATCTTAGACAACTATGTTATCTTTATACTTATAGATATACACGTAAATTTTTAGTTTTATCAAATTTTATTGTTTTGTGCTAATTGCATCATGAAATAGTTCTAATAATCCATTTTGACAATTGTGAAAATTATAGAAAATTAGGTATGAAAACTGTTAAATCTACCTAGTAGAGTGATTTCATATGGCCATATATTTTTATTAGAGATTCATGTGATTTAAAATATTAAAAAAAATTGTTTTTATGAAATTTGTATTCATTCATTAATTTTTTTATTCATATCTAATTTGATTTGATCTCTTAAATATTGTCTCAAAAAATATTGATTAGTCATTTCTGAAAAACTATACATACATAATTTTTCCTTTGAATAAAACCTATCTTTTTGCTAAACATTAAACATTATTTTGATTTATTAATATTTTTTTCATTTAACATTATTTTTCTCATACAACATATTTAAAATATATTATAATTCATTTTAAATTCAAATCAAATTAAAAGAAATATATATCTTTTTAGCTAGCAATGTATAATCAATTAGTATGTGAAAGAAATTTTAGCTAAAATCTCAAGGTCCTAAGATTTTTGAAGCTTGGGTGTTTTGGCACATAATAAATAGTGACTCAATGGAAAAATACTCTTAAATATTTGATAGCCTAGAATTTTTTATTTAACTGTCATAAAATTTTAAACGTTATAAGAAAGAAATAAGCAAAATAAAGAATTGAAAAAACTTAAACATAATCATTCAACATACTAACCCTTCTCAAATTTTAGATTGTGAGTGATTTTAAGAATGTTATTTCCTATTTTTATTATATTTTAATATATATTTAGATAAACACTATAGGTTTCATTTTGATTTCTTGATTTTATAAAAAAAGTAAGAGAAGCCTAGGAATTGCTCTGTTATCATTCAAGTGTCCATAGCCCCATCATAGATTCATCTGATTCCACTTTAATTATTTCTCTATTTGTAGCTATGCATTTATAGTTATAATAGATTTTACTTTAATCATCCTTCTTCCATAAGTTTGTATGATTTTGATCCATTGATTTTTTTTTAAAAATATAGATGGAAGGAGGGTTAGAACCACCATTGTCTAGGTGTAAGTATACAGAAAATTATTTTATCAATATATCCCTATCACAGTATATTCATTTCTATGTTTATCATCTCTCATCCAAGTTTTAGCATGTAAATATGTAATTGATCCTTAAAAATGAAAAGTCTTTTTAAAATTTACATGAAAATACCAAAGCAACTTTGAACAATTTGATAAGCCTATTTAATTCAATTAGAATATTAATTTAATTATGCCACATACCTTAATTTTAAGTTAAAAATACCTCATGTGAAACCCATAAATATTATAAATGTGAACATCTATCAACTATGAGAAATTCTATGAAGTGGATAAATGGTCATGATGACCTTATTTCCTAAAACTAATTAACTGAAATGAAAACTAAACTAAAACAATAATAAAAAAATTATCTACTAAAATTTAAAAATAATTCTAAAAAAAATTGGAAGAGTGGTTCTGCAAATGTTTTGTAAAATATCTCACATTATTTAGTATAAGTAATCTTCTTACAATTAAATTCCTCAAACATTTAATAACATCTTTGTATTCCTTCAAAAAAAAATTGTTTCTTTATTTTAAACCCAAAATAATATGCATGTATGTATTTTACATAATAATCTTCCTTAATTTTAAAATTAGAATAAACATTGGTATACGAAAAATTTACTTCAAAGTCTTACCAAATATAAACAAGAGATTTCTTTATCTGAAGATTTATCAATATGACATTTGGAGTAAGATGTTCAGTAAATACCAAGTCTTTAAAAATTTTATCATCTGATAAACAAACATCTTTTACTTCTTCTTACACATGTTGGTTATGTTCTTCTAGATTTGAAATTTCTTTGTATTCATTATCATCTAGAATGTCTTCTTCCTCTTCAATCATATCATGATTTATAAAATTAGAAGCTTTGTGATTAACTTGCTCATACTAAAAGGATTATGTTGTAACAATTATGTGATCTTGAACTTTTTAATTATTTGGCACGATACTTTGAAAAGAGAATAAATCCTCCACTTGACCTTTATTTTTGCATGATAACTAATTGTCCACCTAAATAGCTTCTAAAAAACCCAAAAATAAAGAATTTACTACATACATTCTCACAAAAGTGGAGGTTAATGGATCCAAAGCATGCAAATATATAGCTAAAACCAATACTTTAGAAGGTCTATGACTGATTAGAATTTTGTAATAATTCTTTTGAAATATGTAATTTAAAATATTTAATTAATTCATGATATTCTCTTTTGATCATAATAAATTCTTTTAACAAAACATGAGCATCAATCATTTGACCAAATTGAAACTAAAATTGATCTTCAAAACTCTTTCAACTAGTGATAAAATTAGGTTCCAAGCCTAAAAATAAATCATAAGATTCTTTCTATAAAGTAAAAGGAAATAATCTACAAGTTCCATCCTCAAATTTCACATTCAAAACACTCATAGAATATATATAAGTTATAACATGTTCTTCAACAATCCTTTTGTTATTGTTTTTAAAACTAGGAAGAAAATCAAAAGGATCATCTAGTAAATCATGTTGAATACCTTAAATATTTATGGGTGATTCACCAATCCAAGGCATATGTTTTAATTTTTAACTTTCTAAATTTTATATTTTTTTTAGATTTTTAGATTTTAACAAGAAACTAAAATAAAATGATGTATTAGTTGAAAATTAGTCACAAAGGCCCTCTTTCTCACACTAATTTTATGTTGATACAATTTTTATGCATACCATTGATAATAATTTTTCATCTTCTCATTTTAGAATCAATTATTAATAACTACAAGGAATGAGTTGTAGGTATGCAAATTTAGATTAACTAAGTGGCAGAATAGCAATATGTGGTGTACATCTCATCAAGGAAAATTCACTCTAGTGATCAAATTAACACCAAATAATAAATACTTATAGTAATTCTATAAATAAATAATATCTCATAAAAAACAAAAAGAGGAAATAGTAGGTAATAATATGTGGTTTATGAATTAGTCAATATGAAACTTTCATAAATTGAAGCTTAAAATAAAATTTGGAATAACAGTCAAGGAACCAATGCTTGATGTAAGTTACTATTGGCACATAAACAATTAAATATGGTTATGAGTCCAAGGAAATAAGCATACAATGAAATTTAATGCAAATATTCAAATGTTTTTACATTTTTATATTAAAATTGTATAGTTCATTTTGACAACTCTAAAAATAATAGAAAAATGACTAAGTATGAAAACTATCAAATCTACCTAGTAGGATGATTCTGTGTGGCCATATTTTTTGATTGCAAACTCATGTGACCAAAAATATTAAACCATTATTTTCCTATGACATTTTTCTTCCTTTATGAAATTTTAAGCCAGATATAATATGATTTGATCTCTCAAATATTTTCTCAAAAAATGTTGATTAGGTTGTTATGAAAAATTGTACATGCACAAATTTGATTCCAAACAAAGCCTATCTCTCCAATGAACACTAAACATTCCTTTGATGTATGAACAATCTCTCTTGTTTTATTTAACATTCATTTTCACCTAAAACATGTTTAAAATATATTATAATTCATTTTATATTCAATATATATTGAATTATATAATCTAGAAATATATAATCAATTAACATGTGAAAGTAATTTTAGGTAAAATCTCAAGGTCCTAATATTTTTCAAGATTTGGAGTATTGGTACACAAAAAATGGAGACTCATTGGATAAATACTACTAAGTGTTTGAGAACCTATAATTTCTAATTTAACTATCATAAAAAATTAAAATTTATAAGAAATAAATAAGAAAAAACAAAGTATTGAAAGATACTTAAAAATAATTATGCAACATATTAACCCTTCTAAATTTTAGATTGTGTGTTATTTTGTGAATATTATTTCCTCTTGTTATGAGATTTTTATTTGAGATATGGATAAACACTATAAGTTTCATTTTGATTTAATTATTTTATAATAATATAATGGGAATCTTGGGCACTGTTCTACTTCTAGAAAAGTATACACCACCCCAATAGAGATACCTCTTATTCCAATTTAAGCATTGTTATATTTATATCTAAGCATCCATAGTTTTTTATAGGTTCATAAAATTGATATAGTCTCACTTTTATACTCATTTTTCTAATTGGTACCAAATTGGCTACCCAAGTAGAGTGACTAATTAAGAAGACAATTTTGGCCTCCATTATCTTTTATACTTTCATTTGAATTATAATTTATAGAATTGGATTTATTGGTCTCTATCTTTGCCTAAAATATTTATGATTTGGATTCAATAGTATAGTGTGTGTAATGACTCTAGGGTCAAATAGTCTCAAGTCCTTTTATATCTAGGCTATCACATCTTTGTATTCTACTACCATGTTTTATATCTTCCATTTCTCAATTTTAGTATAACTCAAGATTATATTCACTTGTTAAGGGTGTTGGTTAGTACCTAAATTCTCTTTTAGAAATGTTGATTCAGTTACTCTTGTTATTTTTTGCTTCTGAGCTTGGGGGTCTAGTTCAAAATATCACTCCAACAAGACCATGACCAAAGGGATGCATTTTTCCTTCAATTAAAAAATGTCATCTTATCTCAAGACATCACCATGTATGGGTTTGACTTATTTCTCATATATTATCATAACTTAGAAAGATCCAAAGTTATTTTTGACTTACATGATATGTTAGTCATCTTAGAACAACTACAAGTTATCCACATTATCTAGGATGGAGGGAAAAAGAACCATTTCCACTAAAAAATTCTACATCATCGACTCTTAAAGTGGTGTCAGATTAGTAGTTGAATCTGCTAACAATTTTTTTGTTGATTCTAATATATGGGATGGCTTTGATATTTAATCCTTAAAAGGAATAAATAAAGTCCCATGCTCAATGTTTATACTTATTTAGTTAGGTGAGCTTACATTTATAATTGTTCCTAATATGATTAACCACCAATTTAGAATCACCAAAGATATGTAATTATTTGATGTTGTGTTTAAACATAAACTATAAGCCAAGGATTAGAGATTCATACTCTAATTTTCTATTGGTGTAAGGGAATTACAACTTATAATAAATAAGGTTCTTCTTACCATACATATTTGTTAGGGATAAACCCACACCAAAGCCTTTTTTTGATCTGGTTTTGCTGAGAAGGAGGGTCCATAACTAAGATGGACCTTCAAATTATTATTTACATATATATTACTTGGTGGTGAATATATAAACTCCCACATATGAAGACATGGATTCCACTTTCGCGTTAGTAGCATTATGCTTAGTAATCAAGTAATTCATCTTTGGTTATCTATTCACTCTAATATAGTTTTCCATTCCTTTATAAGGTAACCACATGTGGGAAAATTTTATGGCCATATATACATTCAGTGTTTTGGACCAATCATAACTTAGGAATATACCGTATGCTTATATAATGTTAGTGAAAAATATATATATGGTCTTTTACACATGTGGTTAAGTAGTTAATTAAATGTGTGCATTTGTTAATTATCCAACACATGGGATATAAGACTTGTCTAATTATAGGACCACCCTCTTTGATTATCTAGATTCAAATCTAAATTCTTGCACACAATTGTTAGAATCACTTTGGTTAAGGAACTTGAATCAAATAAATAGTTATGAACATTTTTTATAAAAATTTAGATAGTTAACTAAAATTTGGTACTTTAGGTTTATATTTAAATACCATTATGTTTGCATGAATAACCTTGTATTTGTCTAATGTAAAATATCTCCCTATCAAGGATTTAGGAAATAATTATCTTTGTTGGGTGATATTAGCCAGTTCATATAGGGTGATATTAGCCTTGATATTTTGCATGCCCTTGATAATTTTGTAATCAACCCTAATTTGTGGTTATGTGTTTTGAAATTACTCATCCCTATTTTATAAAGATGGATTGTTTTTAGACAAAGAATATGGAGTAGTAGAATTATTGTTGCGAGGTTTTGAAGTAATAATAAGCTTATTTTTATTCAAATTATAATTAATCCTATGGAACTTCTGGAACATATGGATCTTGTATGTATTATCATTGGGTTCATTATCATCCTGTTTTAGACATGAGAGATCATACGTCTCAAAGACTATTACTATATTTGAATGTCCTAGGTAAGTGGAGGGAGAAAGTTTTATTTGATGTGAAAATCCTTATTTCCTATGTATATCCTTGTGAAATATCTCAAAGGCTATGCATAACTCAATACAGTCTAGTTCACCATGTTGTGTAGTGTTATAAACTCAACACCAATTTGGAAAGGCTATTTCCATGATGTTGATCTCTATTATCCTATTAGGTGAGTATTGTTTTATATTATTCTCAAACCTATTGAAGGGTCTATTGTACCTATACAATATAAATATATTATTAATATTATATCCTCTAGTGTTTTCCATATGTTTCTACATGTTCAAGAACTCATTACTCAATTTTTAGACCATCCTATAGATTGATTCCAATTCTAGTTTTGTGGAATCATAATTAGTACCTTGTATTGTAGTAGTATTGATTAGTATCAGGGATTGGTTCTAATTTTAAAGATTATACCTATGTATATAATTATTTATAAATTTAATATGTTGATTGAGTGGATCCCAGGTTAAAGTAAACTAGTTGTACACCTAGTTTTGGCTTTAAGCCACAATATTTTGATTTGAATTTGGATTGAAATCGAAAAAGATAGGACCAAGATTGAGTGGGGTCATAAATTGTATCTAAGGATTCAATTATTTGTCTATGTTTATAGATTCATGATAATCCAAATGTAGTGTATCAATACTAACAGCTCTGTATATACATATAATAGCTACAGGGTCTAGAACATTCTTATACATCTCAAGGGCCAATGCCTCATGAGATTTATAATAAATATAAATTATGTTACACATCTTATAAAATATATCATTTAATGCTTTAATTGGCTCATTTGGATCTCTCTTCATGCTTGAATAGTGTTGATAAACAACACTTGCAATATTAACTTGGCCAAACTGTTCCAAAAACATGTTTTAACATTCTTCCTAAGAGGTGATTGGACCTTCTAGTATATTAAGAAACTAGATGTACATTATAATATCATTGTGAAGGGAAATATTTTATATTCCATATATTTTTGGGTTATATTTAATGTCCCTAATTTTTTTTTAAAGGCCTTAATATGTTATCTAGTAGTCCTTCCTCATGAGCAAGAAAAGGAAGGAAGATATTTCTCAGTTTTTTTGGGCATTGGCCATATGATTATCATTGATGTCAAAAAGGGAATTATGGATGTCATTGATGTCAAATGACCAAGTAGGATTTATGGAGAGGATATCATGTTTTAAATTTAAACAGTGCAAATTTTTCATGTTTTTACAGAGACCATTTTTGGACCACTTGAAGAGTAATTAATAGAAGATTTGTTATGGGTTTTTCAAGTGCATATTAAATATATGGTCTATAAGTTTATTTGAGAATAAATGAGCTTAAAATTTATTTATCTTTGATATCAAAAATTATAGGGTTTCTCAGTTAAACCCTAAGGGTTTAAACCATGGCATTCATAGGCATGTTCTATTTTTATGTTGACTGCATATAGATGGGAATTGGTTACTTAAGTTATAACTTAAGTCTTCCTCATTAGTGTGAAATCAGCACTTTAAACTAGTAATTACCAACTTGAGTAAGTGTTCTAAGAATTTATATTTCCTAATTCCTCAACTTAAGATTTATCCCAGCTCAATAAATTGTTAGTGCTTAATCATACATTGAAGATCTAATAAAGTGTATCAAAGTTAATATGTCAAATTTACCTCTAATTAAATGTGCTAGTGATAAGTGTGGAAATAAAAAAAAATCATAGTAAATATATGGAGTGGTTTAAAGTCAAAAGGTTAAGGCTTAATGTGAGGATGCCAAGTGTCATAAGCATAGGCACTGACAAGTGTACAAAAGGCACTCAAGGGTGTCAAGTGTCACATTTAGGGAGCTTGTCAGAGATAAAGTTTGATCTTGTCAAATATAAAATGGTGAGTGTGTGATCATGTAATGAATATATAATAGAATTAGTGGACTTAATGGGATCAATTTCTTGATGTTTAAAGATATAGAGGTGAGTTAAAAACCAAGCTCATTTGATGAGATCAATAGAGTGTATTCATTCCAAAGACCTAGGAAGTAATGAGATGAAATTAAGAGTTTGAGGTTCAATGTTAGATAGAGGTAAAGTTCATGTAACATTGGAGATCCAATGACATGTGGGATCTTGGATCAAAAGATCCAATGGATGTATTTTAAATTTGGAACATTAAATCTTGGGAGCATATAAGGATCCAACAAAGAGCATGAGCCTATCAAAACTTGATCTAATAGACATGTTTTAAAGTTAAGAAAATTAAATTAGGATCATTATATCATGGCATGAAACTCAATATCTATAGTCAATATTTAAATATTTTTTCATCCCAATGGTCAAGTAGAGGAATATGAAATTAATAAATAAAATATAACATAGACAACAAAATTGATTACGATGATCAATCAAATTTATGAAATATGGCATGTACATCAAAACCATAACCTATTATATGATAAAAATAGTAATGAGAACAAGAATCATGGTGGTGGATTATGATTTCAATATGTGGGAAACTTACTGTTAAATATAGGAACTAAAATCCAATAGAATTGGCATGATGTGTTAGTAAACAAGTGTGAACATAGAGAAAATACAAACCCTAGATCAAATACAAAAAATTTGCTATTATTTCTAATAGAAAGAGATAAATTGAGAGAGAGAGAGAGAGAGAGAGAGAGAGAGAGGCAAAGAGAAAGAGATTGATGAAGTGTGTCAAATAGATAAATACAGAGACACAAAGACAGAGGAGTAGAGAGGAAGAGAAGAGAAGAGAGAGAGATGTGTAGAGCATGAGTAGTTATAGACCAAACATATAATAAAGAATTAAATTGGATCCATTTATGAATAAAAATTTTAATTTGGAATTATATCTCCATATTTTGAATATAGATCTGATTGGTGGGTGCCATCAGATAAGTTGAGTTGGTACTTAGTTAGGGAGTTGGTGCTTCTTTATAGTTGGTGATCTTAAATCAAGGGTTTGTTGTCTCCTTAGGGTCAATGCCCTTAAACATTGTAACCAATGAGGTTCTTGATTATGATGTTGGATTAGAATAGTAGATTTTAGCAATTATTCTCATGTTGGTTTTTCCCATATTGGGTTTTCTATGGTATATCTAGTGTTATGCATATTTATATGTATGTGATCTCTACATATATTTTTAGTCTAGATTAAAAGTTATAAAAAGGCCTAACTTAGTCAATATATTGATTCAAATCCCTTCTTAGTATATAGTTGTGTTCCAATAATTGGTATTAAATCCTTGGTTTCTTAGAAGATTCTTAATTAGCTCAAGTAGATCTTAGATAGTGAACACAAATGGCTATTCAAGAAGGCTCTTCATCAAATAAATTACCTCTCTTTGATGGATCAAACTATGAATTTTAGAGCATTATAATGGAATCATATTTATCTTCATTAGGGTTTGATGTATGGATGTTAGTTGTAAATAGATATACAACCCCTGCTATAACTCCTACTGATCAAGCTTCAAAGAAGGTATATGAAATAAATGTTAAGGTAAAGAATACTATTCTTTGTGGATTGTATAATTTAGAGTTTGTTAAAGTAATGAATTTTCAAAATTCATAAGATATATAAAACAAATTAAATAACAACTATGAAGGTGATGAAAAAGTAAATTATGCCACGCTACAAACATTCAAAATAAAGTTTGAGATCCTTAAAATGAATTAAGAAGAGAAAATTGTAGACTACCTCCTTAGAGTAGATGAAATAGTCAATGCAATCAAAGGCCTTGGAGAAGAGATGAAAGATATGGTCATTGTCAAAAAGGTCCTAAGATATATTCCATCAAGGTATGACTCAAAAATATATGTAATAGAAGAAGTAAGAGATCTAGATAAACTCACTATTGATGAGTTACATGGAACATTCACAACCTATGAGATGAGAATGGGAGAAACATATACCTTCAATAAAGAAGTGGCATTCGAAGAATACAAACTAGTAAAGGTAGAAGCACCTACATCTAAATTTTAGGAGATTAATAAATAAGAAGCCAACTTTATCAGAAGATTAAGAAGAGGGTCTGGAAAGTACCAAGGTAAGTTGCCCTTTAAATGCTTTAACTATGGTAAAGTAGGATATTTTTTTACTAAATTCCCTTATAATAAAAAGGATAACTCTGATCAAGATGAGAATAGCAAAATTATGAAACCCCATTATTCTAAGAAGAACTTATTCAAAAACAAGAAAGACTTATACAAATAAAAAGACAGTGATTCATTAGATGATAGTGATAGTTCTGTTGATGACCATGAATGTGCCTTTCTAGCTAGGTAAAATGAATTCCTATTCATGACATTAGGATCAACTTCTATGGATCAAGAATAAGTTGAAGACTCTCATGAATAAGAATAAGGAGAAGTGGATCTATAGTGTGAACTCATCTGTGCTCTAGATGAAATTGCCAAGCTAAGAAAAGAGAACTCAAAGCAAAAGAATCTTGAACAAAAGGAGATTAAAAAATTGTCTAAAAGTCTTGAAAATTTTGATTATATGGTGGTTATCCTAATGACACAAGTTGAAAAGGCTAAAAGAATAGAAGATATAGTCAAACTTGAACTAGAATCTAAATCTGATCAATGCATGAAGTTAGAAGCAAAGATAGTAGCTTTAAGAAAAGAACTTGAGAAAGCTAAAGATAAAATAGACAAAGGTCTAAAGCTAAAATGAGGATCATACATTATTTATTATTTGATCAACTCTCAAAAGCATTTAAAAGAGATATCTAGTCTTGGTTATGAAAAAGGAAAAAGTTCCATATCTACTACATCTTCTAACCTATATGACAACTTTAAAGGAGAAAGAGAATTAGGAGCAAAGAAAGAGAAATATTGAAAGGATAAAAATATAGACACAAGCACTATTCATGTGAAGAAATTTGAAGGAAAAAATAAGCTTGAAAAAAGGAAGATCAATGAGAAAATCTCTGCAAACTTAAGGAAGATGCAAAACACAAAGGTAGCTGATGTAGATGATTACACAAAAGTAAGAAAAGAAGCCAAAGTTTAGAAGATTTCCTCATCATGCACAAATAAATGCTATGACTAGGTATTCCTCATCTTTCTATGGTTATTATTATACATGTAATCAGTTTGGTCATAGGGTTATTGATTATAGAGTTGTACCTAAAAGGAGAACAAATTTTGTAAGCAAAATTTTATTTACACCCTTATTAGATATAAATGTAATATGCTATAATTATAATGATTCTAATCATATAAATAAACAATGTAGAATAAACTTTTTAAGACTGAAAACACAAAGTAAGAAGAAAGGCATGCCTCCTAGTTTGAAAAAGGTTCACAAGTCTCTAAAAAAAGGGAAGAATAAGCTAAATAAGAAACCCAAGGATGTGTAGAAAGTGAAAAATCAATCTAAGATTACTAAAATTTCACTCCATGCTAAGGAGAAAATTTTGTGAGTAATAGATAGTGATTACTCAAAACATATGACTGATGATAAGATCAAGTTCATCAAATTGAGTAAATGAAAGGAAGGATCTGTTAGCTTGGGAGACAATACTATAGTAGAGATCTGAGGTAAATTAACATTTAACATAGATGGAAAGCTACCTACACATGATGTCTTTTATGTTTAAGGATTAAAACATAATCTACTAAGTGTTAGACAAATGTGTGACAATGGATATAAGGTCACATTTAATGCAAAAGGTTGTAAGTTAAGGAGATCTAGAAGACTAGTTATAGAAGGGAAAAGAAATGAAAGCAATATCTATTATCTTGTTGAAGTGAATGGTAATAACTACCTGATAGGAAATATTTATTAGAGTTTGTTAAGGAATAAAATAATAAACCATGTCAATTTTGACAACCTATTAAAGGTAAGATCAGATACGTGTATTAGACATATGCCTAATATAACCAAACCTACAGACACTACTTGTAAGGAATGTCAACAAGGCAAGCGAACAAGAGTCATATTTCAAACAAAGGAGTATGCAACTACAAAGCCTCTAGAATTAGTTTATATTGATCTTTGTGGTCTTACTAATATAAGAGGATCTAAAGGAGAGAGATACCTCATGTTATTTTTAGATGATTACTCAAGAATGACACGGGTAATATTTTTGAAAGATAAGTCTCAGGAATTTATAAGATTTAAGATCTTTAAGGCCATGGTAAATAATGAGATTAGATGAAAAATCAAATTTTTAAGATCTAATAAAGGTGGATAATTCACCTCAAATGAGTTCATAGAGTAATGCCATAAGAATGAAATCAAAATACATTACTCTATAGCAAGGACTCCATGGTAGAATGGAGTAGTAGAAATAAAGAATAAAGCAATTGAGGAGATGGCCAAAACAATGTTAAAAGAGATAAGTTACCTTATGGATACTGGAGAGAATCATTTCAAATAACAATATATATCTTGGATAGATTTCAACTAAAAGAAAATATTGACAAAACTTCTTATGAATTATGGTATGGAAAACCTATGTCCTTGAAGTATTTAATAGTGTTTCATAGTAAATTCTACATCAAGAGGAAAGAAAACAAATTGGTAAGATTTGAATAAAGATTTGATGAAGAAATATTTCTTGTTTATACCACCCAAATCAAATCCTACATATGTTACAACAAAATTCTACACAAAATTGTATAGATCATCAATTTCAAGGTTGAAGATGGCTTGAAATGTGTTAAACCTAACAAAGAAATCTATAATAAAGAGGAAGCAACTAATGAAGAACATGAAGACATAAGTGAAATGCCACCTACAATATTTGTTCAAAAGGATCATCCTATATAGTAGATCATTGGTAATAAGAATGAAGGAGTTAAGACAAGGAAAAGAGTTACACAAAACAAGGAGTATTTAAGTTTTGCTCTAATGTCTGAAATTGAGCCTAAGAGCTATGTTGAAGTTAGCAAGGATGAGAATTGGCTAAAAGACATGGAAGAAGTAATGAGATAAATTGAAAATAATAAAACTTAGGAATTAGTTCCAAGACTTGAAAACAAGAATGTAATACATATAAAATGGGTCTTTAGAAATAAGCTCAATGAGTATGGAACTGTTATAAGGAAGAAGGAAATATTGGTGTGCAAAAGATATACACAAGTTGAGGGCATATAATTTGAGGAATTTTTTTTTATAGTTTCTATATTGGAATCTATAAAAATGTTTCTATAATTATCTATTTAAAATAAATTCAAAGTCTATCAAATAGATGGTAATTCTACTTTCTTGAATGGGAACCTAGAAGAAGAAATCTACTTAGAACAATCTGAAGGTTTTCAACTATCAAAGGAAGAAGATTATGTGTGTAAACTGAAGAAATCTCTGTATGGTCTAAAATAGGCACCTAAATCATGGTATTCAAAATTAGACCAGTACTTTAAATAATAATGATTCAATAAGGTATGTGTAGACAAAAATCAATACTTCAAATTAGAAGGTGATCATATGTTGATTGTTGTTTATGTAGATCATATCATTTTTGGTGGTAACAACAACAAAATGTGTAAAGAATTTAATACTTAAATTAAAAATGAGTTTGATATTTTTAAGCTTGGATAACTTTATTTCTTCCTTGGAATATAGATAACACAAACTTATGATGGGATCTTTATATCTCAAACCAAATATGCTAAGAAAATGCTTAAGAAGTTTGGAATGGAATATAGCAAACTAGTTAATACTCTCATGATAACTAGATGTAAGTTGAGAAAAAACAATGAGTCCCTTAATTCAAATTAGACTATGTATAGATTGATTATAGGTAGCTTGTTATACCTAATTACATCAAGACCTGATATCATGCAAGTAGTATGCATGGTTGTAATATTTTAAAATGCTCCTAAAAAGTCACATGTTAATGAAATGAAAATAATATTTAGATGTATCAAGAGCACAATTTACTATGGTCTATGGTATCCTACAAGTCAATATTTCACTTTGATAGCATATATAGATGTTGATTGGGAAGGAAGTGTGGATGATAGAAGAAACACTAGTGGTGGTGCATTTTTCCTTAGAAGTAGACTTATTTCATGGTTGAGCAAGAATCAAGAGTTAGTTACTCTTTCTACAGTAGAAGTAGAGTATGTATCAGTAGTGGCATGTTGTACTCAAGTCTTTTGGATGAAGAAAACACTCAAAGACATCAAGGTAGAGTACAAACCACCTATCTCTCTTTGTGACAATTCAAGTTCTATTAATATATCAAATAATCTAATGTTACATTTTAGAACTAAGCATATATCAATCAAGTATCACTTATTAAGAGAAAAGGTTGTAGATCAAGGGGTCACAATGGAATATGTACCAATTAAGGATCAAATTGTAAACATATTCACCAAACCTCTTCCTAAGGAACAATTTGAGTATCTGAGATAAAATTTGGGAGTGATGACTCCTACATCACATCACTAGATCCTAGTGATAGGGCATGAGTCTAGGGGAGTATCACAAAAGTCTTGTTAATACCTATAATAAGAGAGAAAAGGCAAATTAGGCATGCATATTTTTACAAATTTATAATGAGTTTATGGTTACATATTCTTGGCCAAACTCCTTTATTTGATAAAAAGGGAGAAATTTTTGGATAAACTATGAGAAATTTGGAGTCCCTTTGCCATTGATGTCAAAGGGGGATAAAAGGTCCAAATACTCTCTTTAAAAGTTTGAAAGAGTAGGGCATGTGTCCAATTTGATTTTAGGAAAATGTTCTATTGCCTAAGGGGGAACAAGTTTGGTATGAATAGTTTCAGCTCAAGTTCATCTAAAGCCAATGCAAGCAATGTCAGAGAAGGAGCAAAGTATTATAAGATCAAAGCATTTAGTTTTCCATCAATGCCAAAGGGGTATATTATTGGCCATATGATTTTCATTTATGTCAAATATGGAATTATGAATGTCATTGATGTCAAAGGATCATGAAGGATTGATGGAGAGAAGAACATGTTTTAAAGTTAAAAAGTGAAAAAAAATTATGCTTTTATAGAAACCATTTCTGGACCACTTGAAGAGAAATTAATAGAAGATCTATTATGGGTTTTTCAAGATAATCTTAAATATATGGTCTATAGGTTTATTTAAGAATAAATGAGCTTAAAATTGATTTATATTTGCTTTCAAACATTACAGGGTTTCTCAATTAAACCCTAAGGGTTTAAGCCATGGTGTTCATAAGAATGTTCGATTTTTATGTTGATTGGATATATATAGGAATTAGTTACTTAATTTATGACTTAAGTCTTCCTCATGATTGTGTAATTAGCCCCTTTGACCTATTAATTATGGACTTGAGCAAATGTTCCATGACTTTATATTTCCTAAGTCCTCAATTTAATATTTGTCCTAGCTCAATCAATAGTTAGTGCTTAATTGTACATTAAAGATCTAACAAAGCATAGCAAAGTTAATTTGTCAAAGTTACCTCTAAGTAAGTGTGCTAGTGACAAGTGTCACAATCATATAACTTACACAATAAATCTATGGAGTGGTTTAAAGTTAAATGGTCAAGGATTAATGTAAGGATGTCAAGTGTCACAAGTGTAGGCATTAACATCAAATGTATAGAAGGAATGCAAGGGTGCCAAGTGTCACATTCATATATCTTGTAATAGATAAAGTTTGAGCTTGTCAAAAGATCAAATGGTGAGCATGTTATCATGAAATGAAGATCTAATAGAGCAAGCAGACTCAATAAGATCAAGTGACCAATGTTTAATGAGACAGAGACAAGTTAAAAACCAAGCTAGCTTGATGAGATCAATAGAGTGTATTCATTACAAAGACCCATGAATTATCGAAATGAGATTAAGAGTTCAAAGTTTAATGTTAGATAGTGGTAAATTTCATGCAACTTTGGAGATCCAATGGCACATAAGAGCTTGGATCAAAAGATCTAATGGATGTATTTTAAAGTTAGAACATTAAAGCTTAGAAGCATACAAGGATTCAATGGAGAGCATGATCCTATCAAAATTTTATCTAACATATACATTTTAAAGTTGAAAAAATTTAATTAGGATCATCAGATCTAGCACAAAACTTAAGATCTATGGTCAATATTTAAAGATATGTTCATCCCAATGGTTAAGTGGAGGAACATGTAATTAAGCCATAAAATATGAAACAAACATGAAAATTGATTATGGTGATCAATCAAATTTTTGAAATATGGAATGTGCATCAAAACTAGAGCCCATTATATGCTAAAAATAGTAATGATACTAAGAATCATGGTGGTAGAGTATGAGTTCAAGATGCGGTAAACTTACTATTAAAGATAGGAACTAAAATCCAATAGAATTGGGATGATGTGTTAGTAAAAAGTGTAAACACAAAGAAGATATGAACTCTAGATCAAATGCTTATATATATGTCATCTAGGATATAAAAAATGTTTTTGCTATTGTTTTTTGAAAAGAGCCAAACTGAGAGATAGATAAGTAGAGAGCAAGAGATTAATGAAATGTGTTGAATAGATAAATATAGAGACACAAAGATAAAGGAGTAGAGAGGAAGAGAAAAAAATAAAGAGATGTGTAAAACATGAGTAGTTAAAAACCAAACCTATAATAGAGAATTGAATTGGATTCATTTACAAATCAAATTTGTAATTTAGAGTTGTAGCTCCATATTTTGAATATAGATCTGATTGGTGGGTACCATTAGATAAGCTAAGTTGGTGCTCAATTAGGGAGTTGGTTCTTCCTTAGTTAGGTGATATTAAATCATTGGATTGGTGTCTCTTTTAGGTTAGTGCCCTTAAACATTGTAACCAGTGAGGTTCTTGATTGTGAGGCTAGATTAAAATAGTAGATTCTAGCAATTATTCTCAAGGTGGTTTTTCTTATATTGATTTTTCCATAATATATCTAGTGTTATGCATATTTTTGTATTGTGATCTCTAAATATATTTTTATTCTACATTAAACATTTTAAGAAGGAATAAGTTAGTCAATCTATTGATTCACCCCCCTCTTACTAGATAGTTGTGTTCCAACAATAGGTAGATTATGGATAACCCTAATAAAATTGATGGTAGATCTAGTTAGTCAAGTTGGATATTGAGTTAGATCTAGAGGTTGAGCTATTAGGAGTAATGTGAAATAGGGTTCTCTACTTAGAGAGAATGATGAGCCGATGGTTGTCTCCTAACTCCTTTATTAGACTTAAATTTTCTAAGGATTTACAAAGGTGGGAATAAAAATTTAGTGTTTGAGGTTGACCTTTTTAATCTTTTGGGTACTTCTAGTGCAACTCAAGTCATTTATTTAAAATAAAATAGAAGCATAGGTTCAATCCCTCCCTTTAAAAATAGATTAATTACTATTGATGTAATTTTTATGCACACCACATAAATATTTGATGAGGTAGCCTCTAATATTTTAGGATCGGTGAAAATTATTCACTCTAAGACATGAGTTATTGGGTATTAGGATTTTTAAACATTATGTTGGTGGAATAGCTATGAGTGAGGCAATTTTTTTACCATGGATGTGTCAAATATGGATGAATATAAATATAATTGAGATGGGTGGACTAGTGATGGTTCTAACCAAGGTGGGTAGGACTTCAAATAAATTCAAAAAGAGGGAAAGGTGGGGGAAAAAAGGAGGCTTATGTACCACATTAGATTACTTTTTTCAAGATAAACACTTGAAATAGAGGTTAGACAAGGATTCAAATACCAATATTTATTACAAGCTACTATATCACACCATAATAAAACACAGTTATAAGTTATAGTGAACCAAAATATAACATACTTAAATACTTAAAATCTAAGGTTATCATGTTTATAAGATTACAATAGTACATATACAAGGGGATTATGATTTATATGTTAAAGGAATTAAAATTAGATATATATCAATATGAATAATTGTATATAAAATAAATAACTCATACATAACTAAAATACTAAAAAAGTAAAATGATATAACTTCTTACACAATCCATAAGTTTTGGAGAAGAATAAGATTTTTTACATCAAGACTAAAATTATAGAACTTCTCAATTTTTCCTATTAATCTTAATAGTCAAAATTATATTCTATTTGGAAAAGGAGGATACAAGTATAAATAATATTGGGATGGAGAAGGCCTCATTCCTCAAGAGAAGTATAAAAATACATATATGAAAATAATAATGTATTCTAATCTCATTGAAAGTGTTCATGTACAACAATGATTTCTCAAAATAGAATCTCTCATCTAAAATAAAATAAATACTAGAAAAATTAATTAAGAACTAACAGTTCCATGTCAATCAGTACATGCAAATATATATGTATATTTAGAGATTTTTCATGCAACACTACTAAAAGAAGAAAACTATGACATATCCTAAGTAGATGCAAAAGTTAGTGGAACTGGAGTTGAAACTAGTGTTACAACTTAATTAGACCTTATAATTATAGATAAGGCTGAATTAGATGCCAATGTAGCTATGGCTATGGTCATTAGAAGTGGCACATAGGCAGGCCTAGTTTGAGTATTGATTTAACTCTTTGGAGAATAATGGAGTTTTATTCCTATTTTAGTTAAGGGTTTGGATTAATAAATTAGTACATAATATAGAAACAATTATCATCCTAATTTTGATAATTTATTTGTATTTTTTACCTATATAAAAATAACAATAAATAAGGATAAATATTACTTACCTTGAAACTAGAATAAGATAGATGATGTAGAGGTTGAAACTGGCTATGCAAGACTGGGATAGTGTCCTCAACCTAAATCTAGCTTTCATTCTGTAAAAAGATAGGAGTGCCAAAAATAGGACACCTTGGGGTCTATCACTATAGTCCAAAAGGGTCACAAAGATATAAAACTTTTTGGGTATTTGTGTTATGCCTATGTGAGCCTACCTATGAAATATTGAGTGTTGATTGCCAATGGAACTCATTATAGAGATGATTTAATATTCAAAACCCTAACCCTCCACATGCTTTATATAAATGATGTTTGAATCACTTGATAAAGGAGGGGGTTATTATGTAAGATGTACTACACATGTAATCCACACCCCTTATGTGGTCACATTACCTACATATCAATACTCTGAAGAGGGATCAAACCATATGTAGTTCTCCCACTTAATGTTATTTGTGAAATAGTGTGATGTGGATGAAAAAATTCTAAATTAAGAGTACTTAAGGTGGCTAGGGATTTCTGTGAAGGTTTTAGTGTATTTGCATTTGTGTTGAGTGATTGTATGTAGAGAATAGGGAAGTTTTCCATAGTGTTTTGTTTGTTTTCTGACTTACTTTGTATGATTTATCACCTACCTTTTTAAATGAGATTTGGATGGGATTTTATAGGGAATAATTGGTCATGGGTCAAATGTATTTGCCCTAGGCTGACGTAATTAAGGATAGGGTGTTTCAATTTAATTTTCTCATTTCTTAATTTTGAAAGTAAATAAAAGAAATCTAGTAGTAGGGTGTGTAGAAGAATACTTGGTGAAATTTGCATGTGAATCTAGATGAAAGTGGGAATTCCTATTTGGATAGGAAATAATAACTTAAAAATAATATGGACACGTGAAAGGGGGTTGTTAAATGGTTGGTTGGGTGGATTGCCTAGAATGAGTTAGATCCAAGAAGCATAATGCTTTCTAGGAAGTTGTCAATCCACTTTTATGACAATCAAATCTAAAATGATAAAAGAAGATATTTGCATTCAATGATAAGAAATTAAATGCTTACTAGAAAGTAAGAAATAACTTGATTATTGAATAAAATGATAAAATTTTGATGGTAGGGTAGTCAAGGTCAGGTTCAAAAAATCAAAAAGGGCAATGTGATTAGAAGGAAACACATAAAGTGAAAATTGATTTGAGGCAAAAGGGTGAAAAGGGATTGCTAGAGAATGATGCCATAGAGAATCATCAGTAGTTAGGAGAACCATTGGTGGTTAAGGTAAACCATCAGTAGATGGAGAACTATCTGTAGTTATAAATGGCCATCGATGGTTAGGTAATTGTTGGTGGTTACGTATGCAAATTTAGAGGTGAATAACTAAGGGAGTACATAATGGGATTTTGGTCAAATAGAGGTTGGATACAAGGCTAAGAAGTGTAAAGTGGTATATTTGTGGATCTGATAAAGTGAAGGGATCAAAAACTAAATAAAACAAAGAACACAAGTATAGAATACTTGTAACTAAAGAGAAGAATCTTGGACTGATGCATCTAGAGTAATGGTTTTTGGGGCCTTTTGTAATGATTTCAATAGAGTTTCAGGTCTTTTGTGATGATGTTTACTCACCAGTATAGATGTTGAATATCTACAAGAAATCTTAAATTCTTGATGACTGATTTCTCTCCCCCATTTCTTCCTCTTTAGTTCCTTTTTATAGGTAGAAGTTACTAAATAAAATAAATGAAGTTACCAATTTGATAGAGGATAATGTTTCTTATTTTCCTAGATTTAAAAGCTTGTTTTAAAGATAAGTTTCCATTTTTGGGAGTTGTTAATATTGTAAAAAGAGATAGAAATGATTTAAAGTTTGTTAAAGCAAGGGTGAGGACCCAACCATTAATGGTTAGGCCAAATGTTGATGGTTACCCTAACCATCAGTGGTTGATGGAGTAAAGACATTTGGTAAAAAAATGTGAATTAAATTATGCTTTAGTTGGGGGTTTGATAAGGTCAAGCTAAAAATGGGTCTAGTGGAAGGTCTAAAGTAATGCAACATCAAAAGATATTATGTGAAATTTTTAGGTGTCTACATTTTGCCCCTTTTTGTTGTGTATCTTTAGGCAAGCTGTAGAGCAAAAAATAGGAAACTAGTCAAGGTCTAGGTCTAGTTGCCCCCTTGTAAGAGAGAAGGTATTCCCCCTCAAATTAGGAGATGATGGAGGTGTAGATAAAATCAAGTGAAGGTTAGATAAATGAGATAAGGTGGGAAATAAGAAAGAGTTTGGGTAATTATGACATGAACCCAAACATAAAAGTGGTGAAGAGCAATAATCAAGATTTTGTAATGACTAAAATCACTAATGTTGTAAATCAAGGTTAGGTACTAGAAAGATAAGAGAGGGTAACCAATCCATAGTTTTGGTCATAGTTGATTGGGTCATTCCCATCAAGCCATCTAGACAATTTCTATGTCATTTATAGGTATATAGGTGAGGAAGTGCTCCTGATAAAAAACATAAGTGGTTGAGTTGTGTATGAGGTGGTGTAGTGTTCAAATGGTCAATGTTGGTAAAATGGGTAGGTGTAGTCAAAGGACCATGTAAAGTCATTACAAAACATACAAAGAGGTCAAGTCAAAAAGGTTGGGTTAGAGGGTGTCCAAGCTAAGTCCATCTTCATTGGGAAAGAGGATGTTGCCTACATAGTTCCTTGGATAAAGAATCTAAGAGGACTTTTAGGCTACATGTAGTTCTAGGCATGAGGTAGGTTGATGTTAAAAAGGTAGGTGGAAAAAGAGTGGGGACAAGGTGAGGGATTTTAACTATTGATGGTTAGGGTTCCCCAAGGGGCAACCATCAGTGGTTACCCTAACTATTGATAGTAAGTTTAAAGTAAAAAACAAGAAGGTATTTCACTTATTGACTTTGGGTGAAAATTGTCTATCATCTTGAGTGATTTGGTCAAGTGTGCGAAGCATGGAGCTTATTGAGGTGAAGATTTATGATTGGTCAATTTGGTTTATCTTAGTGTGATAGAGGGAAGACAAGGATGTGATCAAGAAATTATGTAAGGGATTTATCCATGCTAGAGATTACAAAATGAGGTAGAGTTTGTTTTAAAATTTAGATAAGGGTAATAATTTAGGTATAAGAATAGGGTAGAGAAGAGTGAGGAAGGTAAAAATAGGTTGGGTAAAACACCAGGCATGGGCCTGGATGCCCTAGGTTTAGGTATTAGTGAAAATGGGGGGAAAAGGTAGAAAAAAGAGGGGGAAAGGGTGAGAAAATGAAGATAAGAGGTAAATAGTTAAAAATTTCTTTATTAATTACATTTTATCTTGTTTAAGGTTCATTTTGGCAAGGCCAAGTGGTATAGTTTCACCATTATTGTTCACACATAGTGACCATCAATGGTTGAACCTAACCACTGATGGTTGACCTTAGGGGTCTAGATATGCCTAGGGACTATTGACAATTCTTGAGACCATTAGTGGTTGGTTAAAAGAGGGTAAGCCCTATAAAGAAAGGTTAGTGAAATGGGTCAAAAAAAAAATTAGATGAGGGGTTATTAAAGAGATAATTTAATTTGAGGGAAGAGGAAAGAGTGGATCCTAGGAAAAGGGTATAAGAAGAGGTAAAGAGTAATATAATAAATAGGCGAAAATAAAAGGACAAGGTGTGGGTCTAAGAGTAGAGGGCAATGTTAGAAATATTAACATTGTGGTGGTTGTCATGTAGGCCCATGAGTAGATTTAGATGAAGAATTGAGTCCCTTAGATATTTACAAAGGCGCATGATGGGATGACTGATGCTGAGTGGAGGTAGATGGAGTATATGGGCCTAGGGGCCATGAGACACTACCAATACCTTCCATGTGATACGGGGATGATTATATAACTCATCGAGAGATGGGACCTTTCCATAATACCTTCTTATTACCCATTAGAGAGATGTTGATTCTATTGGATGATGTCCATAGGATCACTTGACTATTGATTCAGGGTAAGCTAATATACCACATTAAGAGTGACGAGTTAGATCACTACATGGACTAGATATATGGTGAGGATCAAGTGGAGGCCAAATACCATACCGATGGAATTTTATATAGGCCATTATACTAGTGGGCCCCATAGGATATATGTTTAATGATTATAATGATGATGGTCATATCATGTTTTATGGTACCAAAATTAAGCAGTGGCTAATTTCCTTATGTTGTTAGGAGTGCTAATAGAGATGCTTCTAGGGGGTATGGTTTTTGGATGGGCCCCAATATTATTAGTGTAAATTTATAGAGAGATATAGACCTTTAGATCATAAAGATGATATGGAATCATCATCATCTTTGTGATCCATTGCTAGGCATACGAGCATATATGGGTGTTGAGACTCGTTGGGCTTCCCTAGGATGGTTATGCATTGATAGACTATAGGGTTGGCTTCATGAGATGGCATGGTGATTATGTACTTACAGGAGTGGGGGGTGGAACCAAAGATATAGAGTGTTTTTTAGATGCCTTAGAGGGCTTGGTCATAGAAAACATTATATGGAGGTCATATTTGAGTTGGTCTCTATGGATAGGTTATAGGTACCACACACTATCACTACAAAGTTGGTAGTGGGTTTATGGGAGATAAAATGGTGAGAATAAGCATATCTCAGTAGATAGAGTCTAAAGGGAGTTTTGATTGGTTCAAGATACACCCTTAGATGTTTAGTGTTATATGAGGGAGGATGCAAAGTATCTACTTCTAGATTTGTAACCAAATGCTATTATGCTAGATTATGAAGAGCTTCTAATGAGAGCTCCTATAGATGATGTGGGAGTGACTGATGGATATATGGGGTGGTATTAAGATAGGTATGCATCCATAGATTTTATATGGGGGGATGAAGGATAGCTACCTATGGATGTCGATCCTACATAGGTATAAAGTGGAGGACCAAATAACCAAACAATGATAGCCCTTGTAGTGACATAGGCCCAAGTGATAGGTTTAAAAGGATAGATAGCTTTGTTACAATCATATATATTCATGTTACAGGGGTAGGTAACCACTCTAATAAGAGATTGAGATATGATGAGGACCAGCCTTGATTTAGTCACCTAAGAGTGAGATACCTTGAGATAGAAAATAGGTGTGATCACGTCAGGGGGAGGAGGAGTTAACTCAATGTCAAGGACATGGTACCTGGCCACCATTCAAGAGTTTTGATATGATAAGGCTATAATGTCAACCTAGTTTCTAGATGTGATGAGTTATGGGGAGTATAGGGCCAGCCTGGCTAGGGGTCCAATAATAACTACATGAAGCCAATGTGTATTAACTGTAGTGTAAGTTGGTATATTAGGGGATCCACCACTAGATGGTGGAGAAAGTACATGTGATTTGGTTTATGGCATTGTAGGTCCTTGACATATGATATCTTGTTGATGTATAGTTTTTATATGTATTTTTTGATGCTGGCTTGTTGTTGATGAGGTGAGATGTAATTATGAGAGATATACATAGGTATTATTTTATATTATCATAATGTTGATGATTATATTTATGATGACATTCATGCTTATATTGATCATGTGGATTAGGATGTTGGTAGTTGTTTATGCTTGTTCATGTTATACATTAGGATGATGGTTATGATTATGTGCATGATGTTAATTTAGATGATTATGGTTATGGTGTATACTCATATTGTTTATGATTGGTTAGCTTAGGCATGATGATGGTCCTTAATATGTTGATTGATTATGTTTTATGTTGATGATATGATCATTGCTTTTCACTTAGGGTTGATGGTGATGTGATGTTAATTTATTATGTTTGATGATGATGTTATGGATGTATGATGTTATTGATGACATTATGTGAGCTTAGGCATGATAATGATATGATTTTTGTTATTATGTTGAATATGAGGGGATTATGATGATGATGATGTTTAATTATGGTGTTTATGATGATGTTGATTGTGACTATGATGATTAGGGTGTGATGACTAGATGATGGAATGTCTAATTTAAGGTAGTGATATATGTCTTGGATAACATGTTGGGTGTTTTCTAGGGTCAAATTTTTTGTAGGTATAGTGTGACTAGTGTAGTATAGAGGGTGGTCTTGATAAGAGGATAGCATAGGATTGTTTTAATGTGAGGCAAGGGTGAGAATTTTTTAGCATGTTAAAGGTAAACAAAGAAATAAAATAGGTTTACATGTCCCACAAAATAGAGATGTTTCTTAGATTAGTAAGAACTGAATAACAAGAAACCATAGTTGGATCGACTTAGTGAACGTGATCTCATTGAGTGCTTCACAAAAGCATGATCAGATTGAGAACAAGGTTGTCATGATAAATTTACATCAAGTAACCTCATAGTCCCTTAGGTTTATAGAGTAGTGAAGGAAAGATGGGTAGCATAATGAATGGGAAATAATAACCTGTTGTGGGTTAACTTTCCCCTTTTATAGGTGACCAAAGGGCTATAATAGATAAGTCCATGCCTTATAGTAATGTGTAGACTAATCAATGTGGGAAGTATACCAGTGCCATGTATAAGATCTAATTGTGGCTTGTTGGTATATTAGGTAGGTTAATCAATGTAGGAAGTCTACCAATGGCATTTCTAAGAGCTAAGTGTGGCTTAATGGTTTTTTATTTTGATAAATTTTTCATTTATTGATTTTGTCAATTGACTGAGTTGTTGAATTTGATCAATGTGAGAAGCTTTAAATGATTTTTGCTTATCCATACTTCAAGGGAGTGGTCTAAAGTTTTTGAATTTTATAGCTATCCTTCAAGGGATTAGTCTATTTTTAAACAACTTTAAATTATGGGGAAACTATCCTTCAAGAGATCAAGCTACGATTGTATAGAGACTAGTGGTTTTTTAATGAAAATTGAGACATGGAAAAGTCTATTAGGCATGATTTTTACCTTGATAGGGGTAAGACCTTATCACAAAATGTCAATGTTAAATATAAGGGAGGGGTTGAGAAAAAAATTAACATGGGATTCCATATATTTAAAATACAAAAATTATCCATGAGAACCATGTTATGGGTAAAGCTAGGGTACCCATACTTAGGATTAGGTTTTATCTATGATGGATGAATCACATGGTTCTAAATTATAATTAATTATTCTAAAAGGATAAAGGAGAATGTAGAAGTTTTGTGAACCAAGGGACAAGCTTAAATTAGACACAAAAGTGAGTTTGATCTTTTTTAACAATAGAAAGAATGCAAATGCGAAGTGTTGATTGGCTTAGGTTCTAGTTTTATTTTGAGAGAGGACAAATGGTAAGCACCAGATCTATACTTATGGGTTATAATGTAGGGTCCTATCCATTTAAAAGCAAACTTTCTCTTCTTGGCCTTATCCATGTTATTTACATGTTGATTTTATTTGAGGGTGAGGTCTCTAATGTTGAATTCACACTTTCTCAAATGTTTGTCATATTCATGCTTGACTCACTCTTGATAGACATGAAGGTGATTGAGCATGGTAAGGCAATGCTCATCAAGAATATCTAGGCATGTAAGGCACTCTTGATGATAGTCACTTTTAGAGATGATTTCATGTAAGGATATAAAAAGTGATGGAATTTGTACCTCAAGAGGCAAGACTACCTCAACTCCTAAGATGAGGGAAAAGGTGTTACACCTTTAGCAGTTTAGATACTAGTAAATTAAGCCCATAAGGCAAAGGGGATATGAAGGTGTCAATCCTGAATAGAAGCATTGACCACCTTTGTGAGAATTTTAATGAGGGTTTTGTTGAAAAAAAATTCTTATCCATTGGCTTGTGGTCGATAAGGTGAGGATAAGCTTAAATTGATGTCAAAATCATAACAAAGTTCTTGTACTTTATTATTTTTGAATGACTTACCATTATTAGTGATTACTTTATGGGGAACACCAAAGTGATAGATGATATAGTGGTTGATGAAGTCAATGATATTTTTAGCTTTGGTTGATATAAGTAGGATGGCTTCCACCCATTTAGTGAAATACTTCATAGCAGTGATGATATATTGATGTCTTTGTGAAGAATGGACATTGATCTCCTTAATAAGGTCAAGACCCCATTGTGAGAAGGGCCAGTAATCTTGAGATACTTGAAGACCATGAGAAGGTGCATGATGAAGATTAGCATGATGTTGATACTTGATGCATTTCTTCACATAGTCATAATAATCTTGATTAAGTGTGGACTAATAGTAGCCTAGGAGAAGGATACATTTGGCAACAACTAGGCCATTAAAGTGTCCCCCACAGATGCCATCATGAACTTCCTTGATTACATGATAAGCTTCATGATGATGGAGATAATAGATAAGGATGCCATTAAATCCTTATTTATAGAGAATCCCTCCTAGAATAGTGTAATGAGAGGTACCTAGATAAAATATTTGTGGGCATTCTTTGAAAGATCAAGGGGGAGAATGCCATGATTAAGATAATTGAAGGTTTGATCATACCAAATTTTAGGAGGTGATGTTTCCACATTACAAATAGTGGGAAGGTTTGAGTTGATATATGAAGGTGTGATAAAATGATTAATGGTAATAAATAGTCTAGATTAGGCCAATCAAGATGGAATTTGGGAAGTGAGAGATGTCATGGTGTCTACAAATTTGTTGGTGGATTGAGGGATTGATTGGATGGTGTAATGATCAAAAAATGTCAAGAGTACATCTACGAGTTATTTTTACTTCAAAAGGACATCATTTTTGCATTGATAAGATCATGTGACTTGGTTGATGACAAGTGGGGAGTCTCTAAAGGCACTGATTATTTTGATCCCCAAAGCCAAAGTAGTTTGAAGACCTATGACTAAGGCTTCATATTCAGCTACATTATTGGTGTATTTGAAATATGGTTTAAAGGAAAGGGGAAGAGGTTCTCCATTAATGGGAATGAGGATTTCTCTAGCACCCCCACTATTTTGGCATTTAGACCCATCAAAAAACATGGTCATTTGGTAGGTGGGTTCTTCTTAAGAAAGGGTTAAAATAGACTCATTTGGAAAGGTAAGAGGAACAGGTTGGTTATTAGGTAGAGGGGTTCCAGCTAATTGGTCAGTTATGACCTATCCTTTAATAGATTTTTGTGGGAGAAAATCAAGATCGAACTTAGCTAGGAGCATGAATCACTTAGTCATACATTGGTTTTCATATGGGTTAGAGTGCATATACTTTAGGGGGTCAATATTAGTGATGACATATGTTTTATGATTAATAAGATAATGTCAAATCTTAGAGGCTATGAAAACCAAAGCAAGGAATTTTTTTTTAGGATTTGTATACTAGGTTTCATATTCGATTAGGGTATGATTGATGTAGTAGATGGCCTGCTTTTTATTTTGTTCATCATGATGAGTATGGCCCCCAAGGAATGATCAATGGTAGATATATGTAGATAAAAGGGGTGGTCCTATTTAGGAGGAATGAGGATATGTGGATAAATACTATACTCTTTAATTACATCAAAGGCTTATTAGAATTTGTTGGTCTATTTGAAGGAGATGTCTTTCTTTAAGAGGTGGTGGAAGGGTTGGCATTTGTTGGATAATTGGGAGATAAAGTGTCAAATAGATTTAATTTTGCCTTATAGGTTGTGAAGTTGGGTGAGGTTGGTAGGAGGTAGCATCTCCAAAATGGATCTAACCTTGGTGGGGTCTATTTCAATTCCATAAAGAGAGATAACGAAGCCAAGGAGTTTTCTTGATAGGACTCCAAAGATACATTTTTTGGGATTGATCCTAACATTATAATGGATTAATCATTCAAATATGATGGTAAGAATAGCTAGGTGGTCTCTAAAAGTTTGGATATCCCTAAGAGATCATCCACATAATCCTTGACAATTTTATGAATCAGTTCATGAAAGATATAGGTCATGCCCCAATACTAGGTTACCTTTGCATTCTTTAGTCCAAAAGGCATAACCCAATAGCATAAAGCTCCCCATGGGGTGATAAAAGAAGCTTTATGCTAATATTTATGGGTAATTAAGATATAATTATACCTTTAGAAACCATCTATGAGATATATCATCTCATGTCTAGTAGTGAGATCAACAAGTTGATCCATGTTAGGTAGGGGAAAGTCAACTTTAGGGAAGGCAATATTAAGCTCATGAAATTCAATGTAGAGGTGAAGGCCCCATATAGGATTGGTAATGAGGACAATGTTAGAAACACATTATGGATAGTCAATGGGTTGGATAAATTTAATAGATAAGAGGCATTGAATTTCTTCTTTGATGAGAAGAGTTATGCAAGGATGCATATGATTAATTTTTTGCCAAACTGGCTTAAGTTTAGGATGAGTGATGATGTTATGGAGAGAAATAAAAGGATCAATTTTTGGATTGTCTTGATATGACCAAGAAAACACTATGCTATGATCATGAAGGAAAGAAGGGTGGTCTAGTTACTCTTTAGGGGTTAAAGATTGGCCTATTTTGATGATGTAAGTATCCTCCTAAGTACCCAAATTAATATCAATGGTTGATTCATTTAGCATGGTTTGGCTATCAAGAGGGAGTGATTTATGGATAGAAGAATCACTTGAATTGAGATAGGTGAGAATGGCATTATTATCTTGATGGTGAACAGTATTAATTATAGGTGAGTTGTATTCAATCATTTTTGGGTAGATGAGAGTAATGGTTTTTGTTCAGCCCTCTTTCTGATATGTTAGGGGACCCAAGCTAATGGTATTGATCTAAAAAAATTTAGAGGGGATGATTTTGGACTCTTCAAATTGGTTAGATGGGGTTGGTGAGGATGTAATTTCTTTGATAGTGGTAGCAATAGGTTTTGGTGGCATGGGATCTTCTGGTAGTTCAAACCCTAGTCTAAAGAACTCATGATGTTTTTGAGTTTTGTTAATGAGTAACTCATGAGGTCCTTGTTCATATAGGCCAAGACAAAAACCCTTTTAAGAACATTAGTAAAGGTAGGATTTGGGAAAGGCTATTTTTCTTAAGTAAGAAAATTTGGAGGTGAATGGTTAGATATATGGAGTGGTGGTGGGAGTAAGAAGTGGTCGATCAATTTCCCCATAAATAAAATTTGTTCAATTGTTGGGGATCCCAAAGGGGACAATGGTGTTGATAATGGGGTTATAAGAAGGGTAATTTTGAATATTTTGATATTCATACAGAGTAGGGAAGGCATCTAATGTGAGAAGGTGATATTCCCCTAGCAAGAGTCATTGAAATGTTGATTGTAGGGGGTCGTCTACCAAAATTTATGATGAAGGAATAGATGAGATAGTGGATGCTTCATCATTATGGTGAGGGGTAATGTTACTAATGGTGGATGATGTGGTGGTTTGATTAAAATTAGTTTGTGAGGTAGATGAAGGAGGAATAAGAATGTCATTAGGATGATATGTCATATTTCAGGAAGTAAAGGAACTAGGATTGGATTTTATTATGATAACTTGTCCCTCATGCTCAAATTTTATGAATCAGTGTAAAGTAGAAGGGACACAACCCATTACATGGATCCAAGGGCATCTAAGTAACACATTATATTATAACTCATCCTTGATAACATAAAATAGCTCAAGAATGGTTCATGGCCCCAACTAGATGTGGATGGCAACCATCCCCAAGGTAGTGGCCATAGCATCATTAAAAGAGAAAAGGACCATTATACTCTCTAAAATGATGTTTGTGGGAAATTGTAGTTGGTAATATGCATGGGAAGAGATGATGTTGATGTTAGCTCCTCCATCAATCATTACCCATTTGATGTGGGTTTGATTGATGTATGTTGTAAAAGAGGGGAGGATCATGTTATTCAGTATGAAAAGGTAGGATTTTTGAATCCTAAAAAGTGACTAGGGTAACTTGGAGAAGGGATATAACAAAGTATGCAAGAGGTTATGGATCATATACTTAAACCTTTATGTAATGTAGAGCCTTAATTAGTGATTGGCAATGTTGAGGTGAGGTGTTGACTAAATCATAAAGGCTCATTTTCATCAATGTTTGGTGAAGTTGTTTCAACATGAGCCATTGGATGATGGGGTGGGGTTGGGAGGTGGAGCTCCCAAAATGGAGACTTTTGGTTTTGATTTTTGTGAGGGTGGAGATGGAGATGCTTGGGTTTCATTTTCAGTTTGAGAGTTTGAAGGGTAAGTCCAAGGGATGGTCACATTGGATTTCACCTTTTCCTTCTATTGGGCCTAGGAGTGGGTAACCATATGAATGGTTTGAATAAGGGGGCTTTAAATTTTCTTTGGTTCCTCCTTTTAACTCTCAGGTAGGGGTGGTATAGTGTCTAGAGGTTGGGAGGTTACATTGATGGTAAGATCGGTAGTGGAGTTAAAAGGAGCTCCTCCAATAGATCATATTCTTCTAATAGGTTATGGATAAGTGTTTAGAGAGCTTTCCAATTCTCCATATCATGCATAAGAGTCCTAAAATAAATAAAAATCAAATTATCATTGAACTAGGTTGGTTTAGGATGGGTGGGATCAAAAGGTTTAGTTGGAGGCAAGCTAATGGAGGATGTTTGTAATAACTTTAGAAAATAGTTGTGTATGACTCTAGAAAAGGTGTTATAGGTAAGGGGTTTTGGATACAATAGCTAATAACTTTATTGGGTATAATCTTCTTTGTGGAAGTAGTAGTTGGATGAATGATTTTGATTGGTGGTTTTGGCTAGGTTTTCTTAGGTATGATTAGCTTGGTGGTTAGGGACTTAGATACAAAAGTTTTGGATGATGAAGGTTTGGTTATAGGTATAAATGTGGAGAGGGTTAAGATCATTAGGAATTATGAATAACTAGATGGTTTGGTGATTGAAGGTGAAGAAAAAGGAGATGATTTCTTAGAAGAATAATAGGTAATGAGAATGGTAGAAAGATGAGGTCCTAAAATGGAAGGTAGGATAGAAGGAGGGGGTATAGTTCTATTTAGTGGTGGAATTTTGGGTAGTCCTTCTTTCTTAAAATACCTAATGGGATTAGGCTTTGGTGGGTTTGATATATTTAAGGCCAATCTCAAAGGAGGGTGAGTGTGACTAGGTGTGGGAAGGATCCCTAGATTATTGATTGGTTTGGTATAAGAAGCATGAGGTAACTTGGTAATTTTAGGTGGAGGAGTTTGAGATGGTTCATTTACATATTTAGAGGAGGTAGTTGGTGGGGAAGTAATAATGTTTTCACTCATAGATTCAAATGAAGTTTAGGAGTTGGATTTGTTTTGAAGGAATGCTAAGTTGATGCCAAAAGGTGGCTCTATCAAAGTTAAGTTGGGATGTGATCTCTAAACTTTAGACCAACCTAGAGAAGGGATTATAAATGGAGGTAGTTCCTTGATCATTGGTCTCAAATCATAAGGCCTTAAATGAGAGAGAAGTGGTTTTAGTATTGGTATCTTGGGTGGAAGGTTCCAAAGGTGGTGATTGGGTATATGAGATGACTTACTTTTGGGGAATGGTTTCCAAAGATGGTTCTATAATAGGAGAGATGAATGTGTTATTCTCAAGGGAAGGAATGGGTCTAGCTTGAACATTTAAAGAAGTATGTGATTCTTGGGTTGGGGAGGTAGAATAAGTGGTTGAATAAATGGTTGCCTCTTTGGGTGTTTCTACCAAAGGAGGGGTAGATAAAGCCATGGTCACATTAAGAGCAAAAGGAGGAACAAATGATTCCTCTATTTGGATTTTTAAAGGAATAAATGGTAGGTTGGATACCTCTATTTGAGTAATAGTGGTAATGATATCTTCAATTATGGGCACATTACTAATGACATTGGTAGTATTTTCCTTATGTGAATTAGATGATTTGGGTTTACTATCATGATATTAGGTGGAAGGAGCGTGATTTGGAAAAGGCTTATAGAAAATGTCTAGAGATTGATTAGGGGGTGCATTCGGGTTATCAAACATGAGCTCTCCATTATCAATTAGATTTTAGACAAGACTTTTAAAGGTATTACATCTATCAATGGCATGTCCAACAATTTAGTGAAAGGCATAATGGTTGTTTTGGTTATACCACCTGGGTATAGGGTGAGAATAATAAGATTATGGGGGTGGTTTAATTGGTATAATTTGGATAAGGTTGGAATTGAGAAATTTATCCAAAATAGATGCATATGACTGCCCAATAGGATTATATTTTCTTGGAGGTTAGAGGTGCTTGATTTTGGTTTTAATTTTATTCGTAAGGAGGTTTAGAAGAATTGTTTTGATGTGATTGATTAACAATTGGAGGTGGGGCAGTTTTTAGAACCACCAAATTTATGGATGTTTTTGCTTTAGTATTGGACTAGCTAGTGGTTTTAGTAGAGGAAGGGTCATTATGTTTGAAAGTATAATCTTACTCCATAATTTTAGTTTCCCTTCATCAATGGCATGGTTTTCAAGTTTTTGTGTCATGGTGAATGCCTCATCAAATGTTTAGAAGGTTTGAACTTGAAAAGTAGGTGAAATATGCTTGGCACAACCTTTAGAAAATTGTTTGATTAATTTGGGTTGGGGTAAGCTAAAAGAGAGTTGATTGATGAGGCCTCTCCATCTAGCCACAAAATTAATAATGGACTCATCATCAAATTGTTTGATAGAGTAGAGGTTAGTTATGGAAACCTTTTTAGTTATGTTTACAAAGAAATGTTCTAAAAATATTTGGGCTAATTAGGACAAGGAAAAGATGGAATGTGTAGGGAGAGAACTATATCAATCAAGAGTGGGTCCTGATAAGTACATTGGAAAGGTTTGAAGAAGGAGAACATCATCTTATGCAATCAAGTAATAAGAATGATGAAATGCTCTCAAATGTTATTGGGGATCCTCCTTGCCTTGGAAGTTGGAAAATATACGCAATTTCCATTTAAGAGCATAAGAGTGAATGGGAATGGATGGATGGATAGGTTCATTAAAAATTTGGTCATAGGATAAAATGTTATGAGACCCAAAAATAGATGACTCCAAGTTAGTCATTTTATCCATTAGCATTTTGATCAAATTTGGCTAATATTGGGAAGATGCATAATTGAGAGGTACATTATGTTGGGGTTGAGTGGAAGCTATATAAGGATAAGTAGTAGAAGGGGCCAAAGAGGCCACATATTGGTATGTGGTAACAAGTGGTTGAGATGGTTCTACATAAGAGATAATAGGCACAAATGGTTGAATGGAAGGTGGTATGTACCCATATTGATAGGTTGTCATAGGTAATTTTGGGGGAATGGATGTAGGTTGGCATAAAGGTATATTTGAGATGGTAGGTGGAGGTTAGGTAATTTGAGGCTGGGTGGTGACTCTAGTGTTGATAGGTGGAAGTGTTTGAGGTATAGAAAGCACTAGATTTTGAAATGGGGTAGTAGTTATGGATTGGTTTCCACTGAAGGAAGGGTAAAATTAAAGGTAAAAGATAATCCCATGGTAAGTGGAGTATAGGTAACTAGAGGTAGAGTTGAACCTATATGTGAAGTATGGGGTATGATAAGAGGTGTTTGGTTAGAGGTTGGAATATCAGATTGGGTTTAGGTAGTGGTAGTGGATTGAATGTTTGAAGAGAAGGCTTGGATTATCAAGGGTTGGGTTGAGGTAGTAGCCACCATAAGATGGGATGGCATTCCATAAAAAAGATCTGTAGGGGGAACTGAAGCAATCGAGGTATGGTGAGGCATGGTATTAATGTAGTGTTGAAGAGCTACTTGATTATTGTCAAGGAAGTGGTGAAGTCAACTTCACCTTCAGATACTACTAGAATTTTTGTAAGAGGGGGGAAATGAGGTGATCCCTCAGCATTACAGTTATACTCCATGGAGGAAGAAGAGGATGGTGTGGTTGGTTGGTTTGATTTCTCAATTATTTTCTAGTAAAGACCTTATGAGAAATTGGGGTATATTATGATGAAACTCACACCCTGAACAAAGAGAACCCAAAAGAACTCAAAGCAATCAATGCATACACTAAAAGCACATTTATCTTAGGATTCCTTTTAAATCACTTTTGGCTTATGCCTTAGAGAGTGTGAAGAAAGAGTTTGGCTTATAAATCAAGTACTAAAGTGGCAATCTATGGCTAGTTTTAGGTTATTCAAGCACTCAAGAGAAAATTTATGTTGAAATTCAATATGTGGATTGGTATTAGGGCCTAACCCCTCACTTCATGATCCCATAATGATAAGAGTGTTGGGCGCTTAGCCAAAATATATCGAGTTCAATGTTTATACTCAACCAAAGAGCTGAGTTGGTTCTCACCTTAGTGTTGAAATCCAAGTAGGATAGTTGAGAAGGGGTAAGGTTGTTTCTAGGTGATGAAATCTTAGTTGAGCCTTGTCTTAGGTATGTTTAGATGTTTGTTTTGTGAAAGTGATTTGGTTTTTGTAACATTAGTGCACTATGATTCAATTAATGATTATTTTAATTAAGATAAGTGAGCTAAAATAGGTAATCAATCAATGTATGAAGATGGTTTATTTTAAGCCTAAAAGGAATTTTTTATATTTCATTCGATGAGAAAATAATAAAAGAAGGAAAGGGAACTGTGTCCCACCAGGCATGCCAAAATGTTTCAGTTTATTTTCCTCATTTCTTAATTTTGAAATTGAATAAAATAAATCTAGTAGTAGGGTGTGTAGAAGAATACTTGGTGAAATTTGTGCATCAATCCATATGAAAGAATGAACTCCTCTTTGGCTAGGAAGGAATAACCTAAAAATTGTATAAACACTTGAAAGGGGGTTGTTAAATGGTTGGGTGGGTGGATTTCCTAGCATGAACTAAATCTAAGAAGCATAATGATTTATAGGAGGATATCAATCCACTTTTATGATAGTCAAGTCTAAAATGATCAAATACGATATTTGCATTCAATGATAAGAAAGTAAATGCTTGCTAGAAATTAAGAAATAAATTACTTATTGAAGAAAATGATAAACTTTTGATGGTAGGGTAGTTAGGGTGAGGTTCAAAAAATTAGAAAGGGTAATGTCGTCAAAAGGAAACATTAAAAGTGGAACTTGATTTGAGGCAAAAGGGTGAAAATGGATTGTTGGAGATTGATGCCATAGAGAACCATCAGTAGTTAGGAGAACCATCGATAGTTGAGGTAAACCATTAGCAGTTCAAAAACTGTCAGTCATTACAAATGATCTTCAGTGGTTAGGTAACCATCAATGATTGCCTATGTAAATTTGGGGGTGAATAACTAAAAGATCACAAAATGGGATTTTAGTCAAATAGAGGTTGGATATAGGGCTAGGAAGTGTAAAATGGGGTATTGGTGGATTTGATAAAGTGAAGGGATTAGAAACTAGATAAACCAAAGAACACAAGTACATAATATTTGTAACTAAAGAGAGTAATCCTAGAGTGATGTAGCTAGAGTAATGGTGCTTCAATCCTTTTAAAGTGATTTTGACAGAATTTTGATTCTTTAGTGATGATGTTTACTCACTAGTATGGATGTTGAATATCTACAAGAAAGCTTGAATGCTTGATGACTAATTAATCTCCCCCATTTCTTCACCCTCAGCTCTTTTTATAGGTAAAAGTTATTAAGTGAAATAAAGGAAGTTACCAATTTTATAGAGGATAAAGTTGCCTATTTTTATAGCTTTAAAATCTTCTTTTAAAGACAAGTTGCCATTTTTAGGAGTTGTTAATCTCACATAAAGAGCTAGAAATGCTTTAAATTTTGTTAAAGTAAGGGTGAGGACCCAACCATTGATGGTTAGCCTAACTATTAGCAGTCGATGGGGTAACGATATTTGGTAAAAAAAGGTGAATTAAATTATGTGTTATGTGCGTGTTTGATAATGTCAATCTATAAATGGGTCTAGTGGAAGGTCTAAAGGTAATGAAACATTAAAAACTATTGTGTGCAATTTTTAAGTGTCTATATAGGGATTAGATGAAACTAATTATTAGGGATCAAAGTAAAAATAGATAAGAGCATTGAAAATAGGACACCCTAAGGTTTGATGTTATAGTCCAAATATGGTACTCCTATCCTATACGCTCAGGACCTGGAAAAATAGGATTGGCCTAGGAAATATAGTCTAGTTGAGGTAGGATCATCATTTAAAAGGTTTTAGATGATTGATAATGAGAAAAAAGATTTATAAAAGGGTTAAAAGATCATGAAAAATGGATATATAGATAGGGTGTCACAAACAACACTCAAACTACCAATTTGGACATTTTATATGACTACATTTTCCCCCTCCCCCTTATTCTAGTGATGTAATAAAGAAAAATACTAGGATAAAGGAAAAGTAGAAAGCATTACCTGAACTTACGTATAAATGTGAAGCCCATGAAGATTTGTGATATTGAGTGTGCATAGAGAGAACACAATGTGAAGCATAAATCTATAAAAGAAAGTAAGGAGTAGATCAGTTTTTACTAGTCATGCTATGTATAAAATAAGAATGTGAAAATGCTAGGTAAAAGAGAAAGAAAGAGAAAGGAATGAATACACCTAATTGAGTAAATGAACCAATACAAAAATTGTTTTGATGTTGAGTGATGTTGGGTATGTGTTGTATCAAGAGTAATATCATAAACAGAGTTGAGTACTCAATTCCCTAAGGGTGGCTCAAGAATACAAAGGCTAGTATTTTGGCTTCACCATCACCCATTAAGTGAATTTATGTGATCATGTGTGTGTTAATTGATGTTTGGACTATGTTTCCAATCCTTTTGAGTAGGTGTCTTAATAATACAAAGGCTATCTGGTCCTTTGGCTCCATTATTACTCAATAAGTGTGAAGCTATGAATTAGTGCTAGAATGAACATGTGTCATATGAGATGGCTCATGAATCCCATGAATGATATATAATCTGATAATATTTCATGGATAACTAAATGTATACTAAGAACTGGGCTAATCTTGACCACTCCAAAAGGTGGAGATTAGGGTTGTATAAAAGCCACTCCAAAACTGAGAACTAGGCTTATATGAAAGCCACTCTGAAATGATGTCAACCACTTCTATATGGAATAAGGCACACAAATACTAAGATTAACTAAGTAATACAATGAACTATAAATAAAAGAAGATAAATGTGTTGTACATGTCCCTAATCACTAGTATTTATAACATGGATTTTGATCTAGAAGTTGTACCAACTACCCAATCTAAAATTAGAAGTGAGAGCCACCATGCCACATATGATGCCCCCTATATCTAGATACTTTGAGTAAAATTATACTGAAACTACTTAAATCTAAACTATACTATAGCTAACAAAACTATAATTGACCATACCTTTTTATTTGTTTCTATAAATCTTGGGTTTTTGGTTGTTTGGATAGGAGCACCAAAAATGGGACACTTTGGTTTTTAACACTATTTTCCACTTCGAGCACTCTTGTCCTTTACTATTTTTTATGACTAATCTATATTTGTCACTATTTTTCTAGTCTATTCTACCTATTTTGGGTTTTGATTATTGTTTTGAGTGTTTTTAAATCTAATTTTTTGATCAATAGAGGGCTCTAATCTCTATGACAAAATCCCTATTTGTTTCCCCCTCTTTTGATGGTAGGAATAAAGACCCTATAATGACTGTCCTCAAAATAAATAGCCCTACAAGTTTTCTATACTATAAAATACATGATTAATTGAAATGATGTCTCAAGATATGTCATAGTTTATATTAGAGATGGTTAGACCAATAGTAGTATTCCTACATATATGTAACAATGTAATAACATGTTCAGTATATTGAACTGAAAGTGGAAATCTAGTTAGTTTTTAGTTTTGGATGGAGAATGATATCCATCATGGTATCCAAGAAATCAAGATAATGCATGATGTGGATCATGGAATCTAAGAAGGAAATATAATGCATGATATTGATCATGACACTACAAACATCTAAGAAGCAGACAAGTAAACAAACAAACAAGTAAATAAGCACACAAGGCAAGAAGCATATAAAAGAGGTTAAGGGGCCAAGCAAATAAGGGACATGAGCACATTTCACTCAAAATATAAAGCAAGTATACAAGGTATGCTCAAATTCCCAAATATACATATAATTAAAAATAAGCAAGGTTGGCATGAATGCCCATAAGCACATAGAAGAGTACAATCAAAAGACATTTGCAAATGTCTTAAGGCACACACTAGTGAAAAAATAAAAACTAGGAAATGAAATCACATCTATCTAATCAAATAAATAAAGGAAGGCATGTAAATTATAGAAATATTATTACATCTAACTAATCAAAGTAAAAAGTGAAAGTATGTAAAACATGTAGTACAAGACTAGGTAGATGCTAAGAGATACACAAGTGCCATATGCTAGTGAGTGTCGATAGAATAATCTATGTAAGCTACTAAGTAATGTACATAAACATGATAACTAAAGTGTGTGGTGTAGGAATGAAATAAAATGGATGGTGTAGTCATGTAAAATATGCCCCCAATGGGTAGATATATTGATGTGTAAAAATAGGATGCCCCCTCAATGGGTAGAGTGAAGAAATCAAAGATTTGGATGTCATTGTACATACTCAAAGAAGATCAAGTAAAGCATTGTAATGTATATAAATCAACAAATAATAAAATAGAATAGTAAAATTCAAGTCTAACATGGTAGTATAAATGTAAATCATGGATAATGCATACAATTGAATTTTTTTTTTGTGTTTTGTGTTACTTAAATTTTTTTATATTTTGAAAATAAGGTATGTACAAGAAATCATAAGGAAACTATGTACAAGTAAGAACAAAGAATTTATGTACAAGAAAAATTGATAAATTATGTACAAGAAAGTTGAAATAAACTATGTACAATAATATGAGTAAAGTAATATGTACAAAATAACATAAAATACTAAGCTAGAGAGGGTAAAGGGTTCAAGGATGGATCCTGATAGGGATGAATATAGAGGAAGTGATCATGACCATCATCAAATGCATCAAGATCATCATCATAAGTATCATTTTATGCCATATAATTTGTATACATGGTGGCTATCTCCTTAGGCATCGATAAGATCTATGATCTTTGTGTAGTTGGATATCTATTACTCATAGTGTTGCCATCCTACCAAAGGAAAATTGAGGGTTACACTGGTGCTGAATATCTTGATTATTCTATGGGACATTTAGCTTTGGTAGTAAATGTCTTGAGTGGAAGTGGTGTAAATGGTGTTGATGGTGATATAATCTCAATAATACCTTTAACTTGTAGTTTATCCAATCTATGTTGTAAAGAGGTACATAAGTATATGCCATGGCTTGTGATTTTATTAAAGAGATAAAATGGGTGATCATCCTAATATGATAACCTGCTAATAGATCTATGACATACTATAGGTAATGTGATTAATCCATTATCAAGTAACATTTGTATCATAATATGTGGTTGATGTTATGTTCTGCTTGCGTGAATCTGAATGACTAGCTCTATATCCATAGAGTTATCCATGTGAATTGTATGTGCCAAGTGTTATGTCTATGGCCATAAATGTGTAGTATATCTTGAGAGTGTAGTTTAATGTGCTAAGAGTGATGCAAGATGTGTGATGAGGTATCTAGGGTCATCTTAGTACTCTCCTAGGCCAACTAGTGTAAATCTCAATCCACACAAATAGTCATTTATGAATGTGGGTGTTATATCATCATTTTAAGTATCTTAAGAATTTATATCATCATCATGCACATATTTTAACTGAAAATTTATCATAAGTGGTAACTATGATATTGAAGTTTCATCAATTTTAGTAGTAGAATATGATGGTGTTGCAACAATATTTGTAATTGATGGAGTTATTGTGACTACCTGAGGAGTTATATCTATAAAATCAACTAAGGCTATTGGAACTATGATTGGTGATTTCATAATTGTAATAGGTATAAGAACTATGATTTATGGAGTAACTAGAATGGATAAAGTTATTATAACTAGTTGATTATCTAGAGTTGAGGAAATAACTATATGTAGAGGAATGAAATATGTGCTAGTCTCTCCAACCTCATATGTATGTATCTAGACAAGAGAAATGTGATGATGTGGTGACTGAACTATGATATGAGGTGTCATCTAGTGAAATATTTAAAGATGACTCTATAATTCTATAATATCTTAATGGCTAGTTATCTATTGGGCATTGTATAGGATCCTACATAGAGAAATTTAACACATCAATGAAAATTGGAAGGAACTACCCCCATAGCATGTATCCAAGGTCATCCAAGTAAAAGATTATAATGAAGAGGACCTGGCATGACCTAAAATATGTATATAGGGTTTTGGGCCCTATCATGATATCCAAAGCAATGGTGCCTAATGTTTGTTGTGGTATATCATCAAACCCTTTAATGTTATTATATGACTTTTGCATGGATGCCATATCTATGCCCATTGTATGTAAAAATGTAATATTACATATATTAAGTCCAAAACCACTATCAACTAGAACTCTCTTAATCCCACTAGTTTTACCTTGAGCTTGTATGGATAGCGGTAAATTTTAATCAATAACTATCTGAGAAGGCATGTCCTCATGATCAAAATAAATATCATCTTCTATAGTTTTGAATGTGTTGACCACTGATGCAAAATAACAAAACTTTGAATTGATGGGCATATAAGTTTGAGTGAGTACATGATAAAGAATGTCCTTGAACACATTTGATTTTTGGAGTAGTTTTAACAATGAAATCTTAGCTGGTGTGTTTCTCAATTAATCAATAATGTGATATGCCCTATGTGTATCTACCTATGAAAGTGGGTTGGGCTTGGGATGGGAAGGAATAAGATGGTGGTGAGGTTCCTAACTAGGTAGGGGAGGCATGGTTATACATTGAGTAATATCTTTAACCACATTATCTATTAGTTGTATAGGACTAGTAGTAGCTAAGAGAGAGGAAAGCAAAGATAATTGATAGGTCAAGGTGGTGGAGGTGTAAAGGGTGTCAACTAGGATATCTAGTGTTGGGTACTAACCTATGGAAGATTAAAATCGACCATGAAACATGACTTGACATGGGATAGAGGCTCCAAGGGAGGTGAGGCAAGAGGTATGTTTACTAATGAATTTCTTAATATCATCCTATATTATAAAAATTAAGCATGAAATAAAAAGAATGAAGATTTGTATTAACATATAGTAAACTTCATCATTCATATACATGATAGGATTGAGTATGGACTCATTATTTTTAAGAAATGTTTTGAAATGAGTAAGATCTTTTTTTTTAATGTGAATTCTGATTTATATGTAAGGTGATACCTCAAGAGCAAAGGGACCTAGTAAAATCAATTAGGGTCTGAAATAAATGAAAAATTACTATTGTAAATTTTAAAAATTAAATGTGAAATTTTAATTTATATATGCGAAAAAAATTAGAAAAATATTGCTAAAATCAACAAGGAATTTTCCCTAGGGTTTCTAGGGTTTTTGTGCATAAATGAAGTAAGTTGAGTTCACCAAATGATTTAACTTTTTTAGGAATAATGGAGTTTTATTCCTATTTTAGTTAAGGGTATAGATTAATAAATTAGTGTAGAATATAGTAATAATTATAGTCTTGATTTGTATAATTTATGTCTTTTTACCTTTATAAACATAAGAATAAATATAACTTAGCTTGAAATTGGATTGAGACAGATGATGTGAAAGTTGAAACTCATTATGTAGTACTGATACAGTGTCATCAACCTAAATATGGATTTTATTTAATTAAAGGATATGAGTGCCAAAAATAAAACACCTTCAATTTTGGTACTATAGTCTAATCCTACCATCATTATCCAAACTAGTCACAAAGATCTAAAACTTTTTGGGTATTTACATTGTGCTTGTGTGAGCTTGTCTATGAAATATTGAGTGTTGATTGTCAATGGAACTCACTATAAAAATTATTTAAGCTTAAAACCCCTAAACCTCCATCATTATTGATAAAATGATGTTTAAATCACTTGAAAAAGGAGGGGGTTAGTATGTAATATGTACTGAATGTGTAATCCATACCCCTTGTGTGGGTACATTACCTATATACTAATAATTTGAAGAGGGATCAAGCCATATGTAGTTCTCCCACTTAATGTGATTTATGTAGTAGTGTGATGTAGATGCAAAAATTCCAAATTAAGAGTGTTTAAGGTGGTCAAGGAATGGTATGAGGGTTCTAGTGTGTTTATAGCTATGTTGGGTGACTATATGTAGATAATATGGAAGTTTTCCTTAGTGATTTATTTGTTTTCTTACTTGAATTGTAATATTTTTCACCTCCATTTATAAATGAGCTTTATATGGGATTTTATAGGGAGCAATAGGTCATAGGATAGATGCATTCATGCTAGGCCAACACAATTAAGGATAGGGATCAGATGAAAATAACCATTTGGGATTAAAGTATAAATGGATAGTAGAAACAAAAATAAGACACCCTAGGTCTGATGGTATAGTCCAAATATGGCACTCATGTCCTACAGGCTCAGGACCTAGGGTAATAGGATTGTCCTAGGAAATATAGTCTAGCTGAGGTAGAGTCATCATTCAAAAGGTTTTAGATGATTGATAATAAGAAAAAGGATGTCTATAAGGGTCACAAGAGCATGCAAAAATGATCTATAGATAGGGTATCATAAACCACACTCAAACTACCAATTTTGACATTTTATATGACTACAAGTATGCACTAGTGTATACTTGGGAAGTTGAGCACTCTAAGGTGGGATAGGCATAACACTAGATACTTAAGTTTCTTATTTGGATATTTTCATCTATAGTTAAAGTGTGTGACTCACCTGAAATTCAATACCTATAGTCTTAAAATTAAGAATATCCCTTTTTAATAACTAAGTTTGCCTATTAGCTTTTTATGCATGCCCAATGCAACTCTAACCTCTACATGTAGTGCCTTAGTACCTTTAATTTTGTCCCTTGTAAAATTAAATACATACATAATTTTATCTCTAGTTATATAGACAATCCCTTCAATTTTTTCTCTAAAACTATCTAATATTGAACACAAAAGATTCTCAAAAATAGCTCTGGGCACTAATTTTCCCTATTGAGTGTTTACTTTGATGACTCTTAAGTTGGTCAGGATAGAGATACATTCCCTCTCCTAGTTTAAAAAATTTTGGACCGAAGCCCACATCTCTTAATGCCATCAATTACACTATCCCTTTTTATTGTTATATAATTTTTTGTACAAGTAGCTTTAAATGTTGATATTAAATTGAGGTGGGAATAATCCTTGTTTCTAGTTTCATTTCTTATATAATATAGTTTTCCATAAATATATTTTACTTTTTTAATCAATTTAAGAATGTATCCCCACTTGGGTTGGGAGGTGGCCTTTGTAAACCTTATTAAATCAATAGTGTCAAATAGTTTATTAGTTATCCCCTATAAATTATTTGTTATCTCTTTTGGGGGCCTAGAGAGTACTCACCTCAGGTTTCCTCTATATAGGTTGATCAAAAAATTTAAGCATCTCATTCATGACTCCCTTAACAACATTTTCAAAAATATAGGAGTCCTCCCTATATCAGTCTAGGTTTTATGGATTTACTTTCCTTCATTTTTTCAAGGAGAATATGTCTTCTCTTTATTCTAGCTCAACCTACTTCCCTTTAGTAACCAAATTTTTTTATTCACCTTTCTCAAGGTGTTTATCTATGTTTCAAAATGGAACTTTACTATGGGATAATTATTTATCACTAAATCTTATTTCCCTACTTCTTCATATTATAATATTGGATCCATGAAGGAATTTCTAGTGCAACTTATTTCTCTATTTACTATGTTTGTGCTATAGGATTTATTGAGGGGGACTATCTTGGAGGTATCATATCCTTTAGGGAGGATGTTCCTATTATAATAAATGGATGAATACCATTCTTTCAACCAATAACCTACCTTTGGATTAGTATGTCAATGACATATTTGGTCTTGCCTATTACATGGTAGATTGAGATGGTAGGTGAGTCTACCTAAGGTGTTCAACTAATAGGCATATCCAATTATGTTTTTAGACTTAGAGGGGTATCTAGGATAATAAAAATTAATGTGGACACCAAGTTTTTTAAGTATACCCCTTGGCTTGGCTAAGGGGACTGTGGACTAGTTCCACTAGAGAATTATTAGGTTATAAGGGTGCTCAATACTTATTAAAAATAGTTTTTAACATGAGTATATGCATCCCCAATAGATATAATATTGGTGGTAGGGCCCATAGTATTGCGTTGGTCTATGATATTTAAAATTGGCATTGTAACTACTTGGGGTTAATTTTTTTGTCTTAAAGAATGCAAAAAATCCAAATCACTATATCACTAGTAATTACTATAACTAAGGAAGTTTTTAAATAATGTGGACTAGGAGAATTTACATCAAATGGAGATATTGTTGGGGTACTAGTTTTTTTAAGTACCACTATAGTGATTTGAGGTGGAGATCTTGGAGGTGTAGTTAGGGATAGACCCTATGTTGTGATGTGTAGTTGTGATTCTACCTCTTCTTCTACATCCCCTTCTCTATCTGATAGTAGTTTAGTAGCCCATGAGTTACCACTTCCCTGGTTGACTTCCTCTTGACTAGGTGCTTCCCTTAGTCATCCATTTAATGTATTCCTTTGTCTAAGTGGTCTCATCAAAGGATTATGTCTCTTATCTTTTAGTTTTCTTAGACCCAATCTTATTCATCACCCCATATTTTATCTTCCTCCTCAATATCATAAATATGCATAATATCTAACCCCAAATGACCATTTATTCTCATTTTACTTTCCATAAGAGAGATAAATTGATTCTCCTCTATTTATTCCTTTTGAGGTGAAATGGGGGGGGGGGGGTGTCTTAAGCTTCCCTTTGTATGTCATTATTGGTTTTGCAATAATAGAAGCTAGCATAGTTAATAGTTGAATAGGAGATGGAGGGATTGTAGTGGTATCAAATAGTGAGGGAAATGGAGTGGTAAACACTTGAGGAATGATAAATGGTCGAGATGGAAATCCAATGGATATGGGAATCATTAATGGTGGTGTAAGTGTCATGGTAGGTGATGATGAAGGTGACTACCCAAGGGAATAGGGAATTATTTTTGGTGGAGATAAAAGAAGAGAAGAAAAATTTACTTGATATAAAAAAGAAGGAAGACTTACTTGTTATGTGACAGTGGGGGAAAAGGAACCATGGAGAAGAGTATAGTTAATGTGTTGAGACTTGAAAGTCTTTGTTAGTCAATTATGAATTTAGGTTCCACACTGATGTATTATGGATCAGTAGTATCTATGTATATTGGAGATTTTTTAGGTTTTATAAATCCTTATTTAATATAAGCTTCCCTACATGGGCTAGCTTATTCCTATATTTCTTTCTCAATCATCTTGGCATCTTATATGGTAATGGTAAGATCATATTAGATCTTCTATGACAAAAAAATAGATATTTTGGCCTTATGTATCCTTATATACACTTCAAAATCATCTTCAACATTCATAAATGTGTTGTCATGGTCATAATAATAGTTCCCATAGTTGATCCTTACTTTTATTTAATATTCTATAAGTTTTCCCCTAGCATTCCTTCTAGGGTCCTAGTGTTTGAAAGGTGAAAATTTAAACCCATAAAGGACCCTAATATTTCCCACAAATTGGAGGTGATCCCAACTTATGTATTCATCCTTTTAATACTATGAGGGGTTAGATAGAGGGTTAATTGATTATCTTTCCTCAGGTTAGTATCCACATTATCTTTTAGTTAGGTAGTAATCTCTTCCACAACTATTTTATCATGCATAATCTTTGGTAGGTACAAAGGGTGTGGCTTTTTGACTTCAATTATGATTATTGTTCACTCAAGGTAGAACCTATAATCACTCATCTTTCAAATAGTTTTCTTAATAGGTTTAATGAGTGTGGGCATGTTCTTCACATAAATTGCTTGATACACCATGGGATAGAAAATCTTAGTGATCCTTTTCATATTCTTCTTGAATTTATGTATATTAATAACATTTAACTCATCATGTATATTATCTTTAGGGTAATCAATTGATGGTTCCTAGGTTTAGTCATAGGACAAATACATAGTTACAGTCATTACATCCACTACGTAAGACATCATGTGGAAGTTACCATCTAGGGAACTTATAAGATTTGTGAATTTTAAAATCATATTAGAGTTGATGATCTCTCCTAAGGTAATGACTTTTTTGGAATTTAAAATCATGTCTAAAAAAATGACTCATACCTCATTGACAAAATTGATGGTTTAAAAACCATATATTATATTTAACATGGCCATGATAATTCTCACCCATAGTCTAAAGACTAAAAATGGGATAACCGAAGTAAGCCCATGAACTAAAAAGTTACTTGGGTTTCCAACCCACTCTTAAAGCATGTTTATGACATTATTTTTGAGAAACCATGAGTTCACCATATATTGCATATATAACATGTATGGAATAGGGTGTCTATAATACCTCTCAAAGTTATTTACAATGACATATAAAATTGGTGTTTCAATAATCCTAAATTTCAATATTTTCTTAGTGACCTTTTCATTCAATAAAAAGTCAAATAGTAGGTCAACGTAGGGCATTACCTCTACCTTAACTCTTGCATTGTGAAAACCAATAGCTTTGATTTCTAGCAAGCATCCTTATATCTCTACATGAAAATGAAAATTTGATCCTCTTCTGTATAAGGTTTAACTATCTATACCACATCCCAGATGGCATAATAATATTTTAACTCATGGTTCAGAGCTGCTTAATCAAATTTTATATCTGTGTACTCAGCTAATCCTACAATTTACTATGTAGATGGAAATGGGATGTGAGATGAGAAAGACATTGATGTTGTTTGAAAATTATTTAATTATGCCACATACCTTAATTCCAAGCTTAAAATACCCCATGAAAAACCCATAAATATTCATAAATGTGATCATCTATCAACTATGAGAAATTTTGTGAAGTGGATAAATGGTCATGATGACCTTATTTGTTAAAACTAATTAACTTAAAGGAAAACTAACTAAATCAATAATAAAAAATAATCTACTATAATCTAAAAAAATAATTCCAAAACATGTTGGGAGAGTGGTTCTGGAAACGTTTTGTAGAATATCTCCCACTCTTTACTAGAAGTAAACTTTTTGCAATTAAATTCCTCAAATGTTAAATAACATCTTTGTATTCCTTATAAAATTATTTTTGTTTCTTTATTTTAAACCCAAAACAATATGCTTACATGTATTTTATAGAATCATCTTTCTTAATTCTAAAATTATAATAAACATTGGCATATGAAAAATTTACCTCAAAGTCTTACTAAACATAAATAAGAGATTTATTTACCTGAAGATTGTTAAAGATGACATTTGGATTAAGATATTCAATAAATAATAAGTATTTTATATTTGAATCATTTGATAAACATATTCTTTTACTTCTTCTTGTACATGTTGGTTATGTTATTTTGGTTTTGAAATTTCTTTGTATTCATCATCATCTAAAATGTCTTGTTCCTCTTCAATCATATCATGATTTATAAAATTAAAAGATTCGTGATCAACTTGATCATAATAATTGGATTATGTTGGAAAAATTATGTGATCATGAACTTTTTGAGTATTTGGTATGATACTTTGAAAAGATAATAGATACTCCACTTGACCTTTATTTTTGCATGATAACTGATTGTCTACCTAAATAACTTCTACACAAGCCAAAAAAAAAGTAATTATTGCATACATTCTCACAAAAGTTTAGATTAATAGATCCAAAGCATACTAATATATATCTAAAACCATTACTTCAGAAGGATTATGACTGATTAGAATTTTTTAATAATTATTTTTAAATCTAAAATTAAAAAATCTAATTAATTCATGAGGTTCTCTTCTGATCATAATAAATTATTTTGGAAAAATATGAGCATCAATCATTTGAACAAATTGAAACAAAAATTGATCTTCAAAACTCTTCTAACTAGTGATAAAATTAGGCACCAAAAATCAATCATAAGCTTCTTCCTCTAAATTAAAAAGAAATAATTTGAAAGATACATCCTCAAATTTCACATTCAGAACACTAATAGAAGATATTTAAGTTACAAGATGCTCTTTAAAAATTATTTTACTATTGTTTTGAAAACTAGGAAGAAAAATAAATGTATCATCTAGTATATCATGCTAAATACCTAAAATGTTTATGGGCAATTCACCAAGCCAAGACATATGTTTTAATTTTTAACTTTCTAAATTTTATATTTTTTCGGACTTTTAGATTTTAACAAGCAACTAAAATAAAATGATGCATTAGTTGAAAATTATTCATAAGAGATCCTCCTTCTAGCACTAATTTTCTATTGATATAGTTTTTATGCATATGACAGATAACAAGCTTTCACCTTTACATTTGACGATCAATGATTAATCACTCCAAGGCATGAGTTTTAGGTATACAATTTTAGATTAACTAAGTTCTAGAATAACATCATGTGACCTACATGTCATTAAGGAAAATTCACTCCAGTGATCAAATTAATTCCAAATACTAGATATTTATAGTAATGATATATTAAAGTAATAAGATCTCATAAAAAACACAGAGAGGAAAGATTAGGTAAGAATAGATGTTTTGTGAATCAATCAAGATGAAACTTTTCTAAGCTAAATCTTAAACTAAATTTTGGGCAAATAGTCAAGGAACCAATGTTTAATGCAAGTTACTATTGGCACACAAACAATCAAATACAATTACAAGTCCAAGGAAATAAGAATACAATCAACTTTAATTCACATATTCAAATTTTGTTACATTTTTTAGATTACAATTGTATATATATAAAGGGATATTATGATTATTACAGAAAAACATTCAAATTAGCTACTACGCAAAATGAATAACTATATCAAAAGAATAATCATGCACAACCAAAATACTAAGATAATATATTTATGGAACTTATTAAATAACTCACAAATTTGGGTAGGAATAATATTTACACATCAAAACAAATCGTAGAACTTTCCTCAGAATTTCCTATTAATTTCAGTAACTAAAATCCATCTCAAAACTAATAGATCCAATACAAATTATTAATGATAAAGCTAAGTAGAAAAAAATCCACCAATACATATTTCACATGAAGACTGAACTATCGTTATAATATTACCCCTACTAAAAATAAATAAAATCTTATGTTTTAATTTTCATCTAAATTGCATGCTTTATTTATTTTTACACAACTAATATCCACTTAAAAATAAATTTAGTTGACTTATTCCTCTAAATATACATGAGCTTTAGATAAGATATTATAATTTTAAATAAATATTTATAGCCTTAAATAATATCATTTGTCTTAAATAATAATATCTAAGTTGAAATTATTTATTTGGCTAAGTACAAAAATTTCCAAATATGCTTGTTACATTGATTTTATGGAACCATTACCTTTGATTGAAAAATAATTATAATATGAATCCTAGACCACATTGTTATAATTATATTTATCTATTTGCATTAAAATTTTTAGATTTATCCAATTAAATTTGATTGTGTGAAATTCATCAAAAAATACTGTTAGCAGTTAATTTTGACAACTATGAATATAATATAAAATTGACTATGAAAACTATCAAATATGCCTCATTGGACAATTTTGTGTGGCCATATTTTATGATTGGAAGCTCATGTGACTAAAAATATTAAACCATTATGTTCTTATGACATTTGGGTTCCTTAATGATTTTTTTTAGTCCGATCCAATATGATTTGATCTCTCAAATATTGTCTCAAAAAATGTTGATTAGGTTGTTTATGAAAAATTGTACATGAACAAATTTTCTTCCAAATAAAGTCTATCTCTCTACTAAACACTAAATATTCCTTTGATGTATCAAACATCTATTTTTTTATTTAACATTCATTTTCACCTACAACATGTTTAAAATATATTATAATTCATTTTAAATTCAAATCAAATTAAAAGAAGTGTGTGTGTGTGTGTGTGTGTGTGTGTGTGTGTGTGTGTGTGTGTGTGTGTGTGTGTGTGTGTGTGTGTGTGTCTGTGTGTCTGTGTGTGTCTGTGTGTGTGTGTGTGTGTGTGTGTGTGTGTGTGTGTGTGTGTGTGTGTGTGTGTGTGTGTGTGTGTGTGTGTGTGTGTGTGTGTGTGTGTGTGTGTGTGTGTGTAATCAATTAACATGTGAAATAAATTTTAGCTAAAATCTCAAGGTCCTAATATTTTTCAAGATTTGGAGTGTTGGCACATAAAAAATAGAGACTTAGTGGTTAAATACTGATAAATATTTGAGAACCAAGAATATTTTTATTTGACTATCATTAAAAAATTAAAATTTATAATAAAGAAATAAGCAAAACAAAAAATTGAAAGAAACTTAAACATAATCATGAAACATGATAATCCTTCTAAAATTTCAGATGTGTATGATATTATGAATATTATTTCCTCTTGTTATGAGAGTTTTAGTAGAGTTATAGATAAACACTATAGGTTTATTTTTAATTTATTTATTTATTAACAATAAAAAGGGAAGTCTAGCCATTGATCTAATTCTATCAATATATAAGATAGCAATATATAATCAATTAACATATGAAAGTAATTTTAAAATCTCAAGATCTTAATATTTTTCAAGATTGGAGTGTTGGTACACAAAAATGGAGACTTAGTGGATAAATACTAATAAGTATTTGAGAACCTAGAATTTTTTATTTAACTATCATAAAAAAAATTAAATTTTATAACAAAGAAATAAGAAAAACAAAGAATTGAAAGAAACTTAAATATAATAATGAAACATATTAAACATTCTAAATTTTAGATTATGTGTGATTTTGTGAATATTATTTCCTCTTGTTATGAGAGTTTTAATAGAGATCTGGATAAACACTATAAGCTTCATTTTGATTTATTTATTTTATAACAATAGAAAGGGAAGCTTGGGTATTGATCTATTGCTAGACATGTATACATATCCCTGATAGAGATATCTCTGATTACGCATTAAGCATTGTTCTATTTATAGATAGGAAATCATAGATCTATTTAGGTTCTTGAAATTGATAGTGTCTGATTTATCTATTCTTTTTACTCACTAGTAACAAATTGGCTACCCAAGTAAAGTGCCAAATTGGGAAGACACTTTTGGCCTCTAGTATCTTTTGTATTAATTTTTGGTTCCTAAAATTACACTGAAGCAATTGGTCCTTTGTCAAGTAAAAATACCTAAGTCCTCAACCCAAATCATGTTTTTAAGTGTTCCTTCAAAGGTCAATTTTCTTGATTAATTAGCTAAGTGTTAATCTAGTCTTTACTTAGTTTTTTTAAGCCTTAGGGCATTTGGGTTTTTTGTCAAGACATTTTGCATAATATAAATATGTCTTCGGGCTTATCATTTACATAAAAATTCCAAAGATTTATTTTCATCAAGTAAATTATCTATGATAAGAAAACCTAACAAAGTCTATTTGTTCTAAGTAAAACATATTGCCCTATTTATTTTGGTCATTTTGCCTTTGTAAAATCCCTGAAGGGTCATTTATTTTGGGCATTTTACCATTTTAAAATATCTAAAGGTCATTTTTTCTTTACAAAACTCTTGAAGTTTCATTTATTTTGAGCATTTTTCCCTTGAAATTTTTTTGAAGGGTAATTTTAGAAGATCTGAAGGACACTTTTGATAAGTCTGAAGGGCACTTTCAAAAGATCTAAAGGGTCATTCCAAAAATTATAAGAGAACTTACCCTTCATCAAATGTGTAAAGGTCTGATTTCTTTGGCAAAAGAGTTAAGTCAAATTCCTTCAGGAAAAGTGTAAGGGTCATTTCTTTCATACATTTTTTCTATAAAAAAAGTATAAATGGCATGTGCTATTTAGGAATTTTGCCTACACAAAATGTCCAATAAAATACTTTATTTCAAAGAAAATGTCAAGTCCAAATTCCTTCAACAAAAGTATAATCTCAATTTCTTCAGAGAAAATGTAAAAGACAATTTCTTTGGAGAAATTATTTTAGACATTTTATCCAAAATAATTGTCTCGATGAAATGTCCACGCAAAGGAAAGTCCAAAATAGCTTATATGCTTTAGATAAATTATTTTTGACAAAATGTATAAAATAATTGTCTCAACTGAATTGTTGCAAAATAAAAATTTTGAAAAAATCTTGAAGTAGAAGTGTTGAAGATAAAAAAACCCACAATAATTATTGTAGGACAATTGTGTTGAATATAGAACAACCAAAGACAAAAGGCCTAAGAAAATTATATTGAAAACCAAAGGTTAAAAATCAAGAATTTTTGTGAAATAATTGTCCAAGTGAAATTGATGTCAAGACAAAGAGTCCATAGACCAAATTATCGAAGATGAAAGCTCTGAAGGAATTTTATCAAATTACATGAGTGTGATGATCGCATGGGAATTTTTTCATAAATGTGTATAAATCAATATTAAGCCACAACAAATATCCATTGGGGTTCAAATGTTCCAAAATGGTCATGTGAGCATCAATTTTTGGCCCCGTGAAATAGCCATTCAAATTCAAATGGAGGTATATCTAATGGTGTGCATTAATGTGGAGCAGGATGATTTGATGGTATGTGATCAAAGCTAGAAATTCAAAGGAACCCAGGACTAGTGCAGGGATGGCAAGTGTCAAGCTCATGGGTCATAGTTAAAAGTTTGATCATGCTATAAAGATCTAATAATACGAGAGGATAGTTGATAATTCAATGGGGGATAAAGATCAAGAGAGTTGCTACCACATGGCATCATAACACTTAATATAATGGATATTATTTACAAGTGACATAGAAATCCCATGGGGATACCAAGTTACATAACCTCAGGGTTGAGTGCAGATAGTAACCAATAAAGTTCTACCCCTTAGATCATGATCTGACAGAGTGTGTTCTCCCATCCAAGCAAGATCTAATGGCAATAAAAGTGTCAAAGTAGTCCAAGATCCTCTAGGGAGATGCAAGGAGGACAAGTGTCAAGCCTTTAGTGAGAGACAAATAAAATCAATGGTTCATGGTTGATCATGCATCTAGTAGATCAATAACATGAATGAGAGTGGACCTCTCAAAGGTAAAAAAGAAAATATAACCTAGGTTTTGCATTCTTCATCTACTTCACTTGTATAAGATCCTATATGGGAAATATATTGTAGGATTACAAGATCAAAGTGGGCCACTCTAAGGAAGATCATCAAGCACCCATGAATCAAAAATATTATCAAGCCATCATCATGAGGTAATGGGCTTTCTTTGGCATGCACACATAAAAGGCAGTTTTCCAAAAGATTCTAAATTTACCATTAATTAACATAAGAGAATCTCTAGGTAATTGCACATGAGGATAAAGTATGTTTAGCTCCTCAAATAGATATTCTCATTATAACTCATGTGGAAGGCATCTCCCACCATGAAATCAAAGGATATGCTCCATATCTTCATCATTTATTATAGAGGTAGTTGCAACAATCATTTTCCTTGTAGTTACATGAAGATTTCAAGCGTGGTAAGTAATATTTTCTAGCTAGAAGCATCTTGGTGGGACTTTAGCACTTACAAATTTGAAATGGGTAAAAAATGTATAAATAGAAGGCTTGTCTTCTATTCGAGAGGTTGGTTGGCCATTATATTGGTCATTGTGTTCAATGTTATTGGTATTTGGTTCTTCCTTAGTATAGGATCTTTCATATTTTGGGATCATTACTATGTTTGATTTGTCTCTCTTGCTAAGGTGATTGTATTTGTATATCCATTAAGAATCTTTGAAAGCATCTCTATATGTCTCCCCTATCCAACATAGATAAATTCCACCATGCTTGCCCCCATAACAATATTTTAAATCATTGATGTATGTAAGGTTTATTTTCATGTTAATAAAAATGCTTATGTTTCATTGTAGTTTCCTATTGGTGAAGTGTAATAATATGTTTTACAAGTTTTTTTGATTAGGTATTTGGTTTTATGTTCATTACTGGTTGTCATTTTGAGCATGGGTCTAGGTTATAAATCCCTCTCTATAGTTTAACTTGGAAGTATGTTTTTGAATAACTTTTTAGGGCACCCTAGGTTTATGGATATAATAGGGGAAATCTTTTAAAATATTAGTTTTAGTGTATGTTATAATATTTCAATGATCATTTGGAATTTGCTTCATCTTATCTTTGAGTTTTCCCTACATATTTGATAAGGATAATGCCATGAATGTTAAAAGAATCCCTCATATTTGAAAAAAATTCTACCACACTACCATGCCTTTCCCCTTTTTATAACTATCTAACTCATCCTACCCTATCTTTCCCTACAAATAATATTCCCTTTGTATATTTTAAGTTTTATTTGCCTACAGATGCATAAATATTATATATTTAACATGGGTCTACATTTTGTGCTTTGAATCCTAGCATTATAATATTTTATTCATCCCCTATGTTGTTGAATATTCTTTTGAATGAAGGTTTTAATAATTATTTCATTCATTTTTAGTACCTTATATCTGACTTAGTGCATGTGTGTGTTCTGTATGACAACCCTTCCTAAGTGGAGTGTACAAGTTTGGTTTTTCCCTAGTCAGATGTGTTATTTACCAATAAGCCCCATGGAGGTTGAATTATAGAATCTCTCCATGGATAAAGTTACCTTGTAGGTCCTCTCACCTTAGTTCAAGTAGATCCAAAAGTAGCAGGAACATGAATATACCCTCTCTAGGTGACTTTCAATCATTATCTACATCTGGTCTAGTCTTGATGCTAAACCCATCCCTAGCTATAATGACATACTAGCAAGTTTTTCAAATTTGCTTTCCATTTTATCTCAAGTGTGCAAGGCTGAGCATAAGAGATATAAAATTGGGAACCAACACTCTTTTTGGCATTGTTGCTAAGGAGAAGTTAAGAACCTTGGACCTTGTGTTACCAAGGACTCTTACAAAGAGTTATTATCATTTATTAAGTTATCTACCTATATTCACACTCATCTAATTAAATTTGGTGCATTAACATCACTAACACTCCTTATAACATTGTTTCTAATGATTAAATTAAAGTCCATGTCACTTCTGTTATGAAGGACTCTTACAGAGAGCTAGAGCTACAAGAATTTTAGTTTCAAGGTTCTCTTGTTTTTTTTACTATAGTGGGACTATCTTGGCTATCAATGCCATAATACAACACTGGGGACGTGTCAAGACCTTTTGAGATTTGATATTTGGCATTTGATGAAGTTATTGCAAAGATTTATGGATTTATCATGTTTTAAGGAGGTTTCCCCTTAATGAACATGAATCTAAAAAGTTCATTGTCATTACTTTCATACATCATCACTAACCTTAGAAAGATATGGTTTCAATATGTACCACTTCAAGTTTGTAAATGGTTATAATCTAGAGCTTTACCTCTGGTAGTGACTCCAAGAAATCATTTGGTTTCAAAGAAAGATCAGTGCCCATCTTCAATATCTTTAGATTTAAGAGTTCTCTTGTGAATTTTAAAGGACTAAGGTTATCCTTCAAGGGTGACTCATCTAATAAACTTGTCTTTCCCCTAAGTGTTCATTAAAGAAGGAGACAACTTTGGAGGCCTATTGAAGAAATAAGTGTATTTGTTAGAGATTGTGTGGGCTATCAAAATTTTTGTAATCCTAAGCTTTTATCTATTGAAAATCCTATTACTAAATATTTTCATAGTTATTTTGATTATTCAAAATCATACAGTCCAATTTATTAGCTAGTTCCTTCTCAACTAGTTGAATCCCCTCCTAAGTTCGATCTTGTAAATCCACCTCATTCACCCTCACAACCCTTTGTAATTTGCTCATGAACCTATCATTGAACCAATCATGAGGCATATTGATCAAAATGAGAATGAGCATCCTGTATTTAGAATTCCTAGGTTTAGACATATAAATTTTGATGATGTAGAAGGTTATCCTAATGAAGTCCCAAGCAAAGTAAGGAAATGCCTTCCAGGATTCCAAGGAAATAATGTAGTTGGTGATCAACACCTGAAAGATTTTCAAAATATCATTGAAGACTATAAGGTTGAGCATGAAGATGTGTGCATTAAATTTTTTGTGCACACACTAGAAGAAGATGCTTATGAGTGGTTCAATTTTCTTCCTTGTGGATGTATTGATTTATGGGAAGAAATGAAGAATACTTTTAGAATTTAGTATGGTGATAGAATTGATTCAAGCTACATTTTATCTAAATTTGAAAACATAAGAAAGAACCCTAACAAGTGTGTGTATGAATTCAACGTAAGGTTCAACAAAGCTATGATGTGGTTACTTAAAAATATTAGGCCTACTATGATAGTGTGCTTGATCAAATATTGTATTGTATTTGAAAATAGGGATGCATATTAATTAAGGTACAAGGCTCCCATGAACTTGTAATTGACATTCAATATGGACATCCAAATTGAGAGCAACATAAAGGTTATGGATATGCCCCTGAATAAGTAGGCTAATGTAAAATTAGTTGATTTAAAAGACACAATCCAAGGCAACCAAGCTTGAGGATAATATTAAGACTTTGGCATCCACTATCAAAGAGATGTCCTACATTTGGTTAGGGTTGAGAAAGGGTTTCCTCATAGGCCTACATGTGATGTTAGGAGTCAGAATAGAGGGGATTTTAAGAAAGTGCCTGAACTATTACATATGAAAGTAAGTGTTATGAATTATGATTTAGACATTGATTGGTGTGACAAGTGTTTCCTTCCACATCCCCCATGTGATGCAACTAAAAACACTGATGAATATTCAAATGATCTTGAGTCTACATCTGATGGTCATGATGAGATTATGATGTTCAATTATCAACAATCCCCATGTAAGTTTTTTTCCTCCATGGAAATGACGAATACTACTACTATGAAATAGTTTTAGAGTGTAGTCAATTAGGTGTGTGTCCCAACATATGAATTTTCTTGTGATGATATTATAAAATAAGTGAGTTACCCAATCATGATACAATTGAATATCATAATTTTACTTTGAAATAAGTGCTATACAGGTATGTAGCATTGGGTAGATTCATTGGGAATATGGACAATGTTGAACGACTAGTTGTTCTTGATGCTAGGTTTACCAATGGAGGTGTAATTTGGAGAACATAATTTGATGAATATGGGGTTGCATTTCATGCCCCTAGGGATTATTTTTTTTCAAATTTATTTCAAGCATCACTTTGAGTGCATGAATGACATTTTTGATCCTAATGCACTCTTACTTGGTACTCATTTGATTGCAGTCAAGAAATAAGTTTATTTACAGATACTAAAGGAGTAAAAAAACCTTATATCATGGTATTATCTAGATTTGAGATCATGTAAAGAAGATATATTTCAATATGTCATCATATTACATCTTAGCAATAGTACCTTCAGGCATATGTAGATATTGGTTTACTTCATCTTGGCCACCAAGCTACTAGAAAAGTTAAAGAGATTAAGGGATGGTAGAATTTTGAAGCCACCAGATAATGATAAGAATCCAAAGCATTTCCTCTATTAAGTCTAAATAATGTACATATTGTATAGTCTTGTTGATTTATTTTTTTATTCCCCATTTGTTGTGGACTTGTTTGTATAGTTTCCTTTCATGTTTTTTTTTTGTGTTCATTTTTAGATCCTTCTAATCTATTTTTGTTAGTCTTCAATGTTTTATTGAGTCTTTGAATACTTTCTAAAAATTATTAATTAATGACTCTTAGGCCCAATGGATTGGCACCTCGTCTTACATTCTAGGGTTCTTTGAACACCCATAGGGGTATGCATCCTCAAGTGCGAGCCAGTGTTCAAGCCCAAAATTACACTTTAGCAATTGGGTCCATGTCAAGTGAAAATGCCTAATTCCTCATCCCAAGTCATGTTTTTAAGTGTTCCTTCAAAGGTCAAGTTTCTTGATTAATTGACTAAGTGTTAATTTGGTGTTTACTTAGTGTTTTTGAAGCCTTAGGGTCTTCAATTTTTTTGTTGAGACATTTTTCTCAATGAAAATATGTCTTTGGGATTTTTTTTCACACAAAAAGTCTAAAGACTTTTTTTTTAGAAAATTATCCATGACAAAAGACCCAACAAAGTCTTTTTTTTTTGATTAAAACATAGTTCCCTATTTATTTTGATCATTTTGCCTTTGTAGAATCCCCAAAGGGTCATTTATTTTAGGAATTTTTCCCTTGAAAAATATCTGAAGTGTCATTTTGCCTTTGAAAAATCCATAAAGGGTCATTTATTTTAGGCATTTTTCCCTTGAATTTTTTTTGAAGGGAACTTTTAGAATATCTGAAGGATACTGTCAATAATTTTGAAGGGCACTTTCAAAATACCTAAAGGGCCATTCCAAAAGTCTAAATGGCACTTACCATTTGGCAAAGGTGCAAAGGTCCAATTTCTTCAACAAAAGAGCTAACTCCAATTCCTTCAAGAAAAGTGTGAGGGTCATTTATTTCAGACATTTTATCTATGGTAAAAAAAATTAAGGGCACATGCCCTTCAAGCATTTTGCCTACACAAAAATCCTTTATTTTGGAGAAAATGTCAAGTCTAAATTCCTTCAACAAAAGTGTAAGCTCATTTTCTTTAGAGAAAATGCAAAGGATAATTTCTTCAAGGAAATAGTTTCAGACATTTTTCCAAAAAAAATTATCCAGATGAAATGTTTGTGAAAAGGAAAGTCCAAACTAACGTATATGGTTCAAATAAATTATTTCAGACAAAATGTTTGAAATAATTATCCTGACTAAATTGCCATAAAATAAAAGTTCTAAAGAAAATCTTGAAGTAGAAGTGTCGAAGATAAAAGCCCCATAATAATTTTTGTGGGACAATTATGCTAAAGATAGACAAGCCTAAGATAAAAGGCTCAAGAAAATTCTTTTGAAGACCAAAGGCTAAAAACCAAGAATTCTTGTAGAATAATTATCCTAATAAAATTGATGCCAAGACAAAGATCCCATAGACCATCTTTCCAAAGATATAAGCTTTAAAGGAATTTTCTTGAATGACATGAGTGTGACGGTCTCATGGACATTTTTTATAGATGCATGGATGCCAATCTTAAGCCATGGAAAATAGCTAGTAGGGTTCAAATGTTCCAAGATACTCACATGAGCATCAATTTTAGGACTTATGAAATAGTTATTTGAGTTCAAACAAATGTAGATCTAATGTTGTGCATTAACACAAAGTAGGATGATCTAACAATGCATGATCAAAGATGGATAGTCAAAAGAATCCAAGACCAATATAGGTGTGATAAGTGTCAAGCTCATGGTGCATAGTTAAAATTTCAAGCATGTTTTGAAGATCCAATGATGCAAGTAGATAGTTGATAATTTAATGGGGGCTCAAGATATATCAAGTTGCTACCACATGGCATGATATCACTTAATGTAATAGAGACTATTTTCAAGGGACATAGTAAGCCCATAGGGTTTCCAATTGGCATAACCTTAGGTCTAAGAATAGCTAGTATATAATGATGTTCTTCCCCTCAGATCATGATCTGATGGATCATATTCACCCACCCAAATAAGATCTGATGGTAAACAAAGAGTCAAAGTAGTCTAAGATCCTCTGGAGAGATGCGAAGAGGATAAGTGTCAAGCCCTCAATGAGAGACCAAGAAAATCAATAGTTCATGATTGATCATGTTTATATTGGATTGATTATGTGAATGAGAGTATACTTTTCAAAGGGAAAAAAGAAAATATAACATAAGTTTTATGTTTTTTCATCTGCTTTGCTTGTTTGAAATCCTCCATGGGAAAGATATTGTAAGACTACAAGATCAAAGTGGGCCACTCCAAGGAAGATATTTTAGTAGCCATGAATCAAGAATATTTCAAAGCCATCATCACAAGGTAATGGGCTTTCTATGGTATGCACAAGTGAGAATGACAAGCTGTCTAGAAAATTCTAGATTTGTCATCGATTAATAGAAAAACATCTCCAAGCAAGTTGCACATGAGGACAATGTCAATTTGGTCTCCTCAAATAAATATTCTTATTCCATCTCATGTTGAAGGCATCTCCTACCATGAAATAAAAGGATATGCTCCATGTCTTCATCATTTCTCATAGAGGAAGTTTTAATAATCATTTTCTTTGTAGTTACATGAAGATTTCAGGTGTGGAAAGGAATATTTTCCAACTAAGTAGCATCTTCGCAGGACTTTAGCAATATAGATTTGAAATGGTTAAAAAAATGTATAAATAGGAGGCTTGTCTTCTATTTGTAGAATTTGGTTGGCCATTGTGTTGGTCATTATGTTGGCACTGTGTCTTCCTTATTATAGGCTCTTTCACATTTTGGGATCACTATTATGTGCATTTTATCTTTCTTACTAAGTTGGTTGTAGTTGTACATCCATTATCAATATCTGAGAGCATCTCTATATGTCTCCCCTATATAATATGGAGCAAATCCACCATGCTTGTCCCCATGTTAGCATTTTAAAACATTGATGTATGGAAGGTTTATTTTCAAGTTAATCAAAATGTTTGTGGTTCATTGATATTTCCTATTGGTAAAGTAGTGTAATATGTTTTACAAGTTATACTAATTGGGTATTTGAGTTTATGTTCATTATTGGTTATCATTTTGAGCTAGGTTATAAATCCCTCTCTATAGTTTAAATTAGAATTATGTTACTGAATAATTTATTAGGGTACCTTAGGTTTATGGATATAATAGGGAAAATCTTTTGAAAGCTTAATTTCAATCTATGTTCTAATATTTTAGTGATCATTTGGCATTTTATTCATCTTGTATTTGAATTTTCCCTACATCTTTTCTAAGGATAATGTCATGAATGTTTCAATAATCCATGTTGTTTGAAAAAAATTCTAGCACCTACTATGCCCTTCCCCTTTTTATAATTATGTAACTCATCTTACCCTATCCTACCCTCCAAAGAATATGCCATTTTCATATTTTAAGTGTTATTTACCTATAGATGCTTAAAAATTGTATATTTAACATTTATATACATTTTTTTCTTTGAATCCCAACATTAAAATATTTTATTTGGCCCTTGTGCTATTGGAACTTCTTTTAAATAAAGGTTGCACTCATAATTTCATCTATTTTTAGTATCTTGTATCTGATTTAGTGCATTTGTGCATTCTATGTGATAACCCTTCCTAGGTGGAGTATACAAGTTTGGTTGTGTCTTTGTTAGAAGTATTATTTTCTAGTAATACCCATGGAGATTGAATTTCATAATCTCTCTATGTGATCAAGCTACCCCATAGGTCCTCCCACCTTGGTTTAGGAAGAGCCAAAAGTAACAAGGAGCTAATCATACCCTCTATAGGTTCTTTTCAATCATTATCTGCATTCGATATAATCTTGATGCTAAAAAAATCCTTGATTATAATGACATACTAGTGGGTTTTTCATATTTTCTTGCCATTTTCTCTCAAGTTTGCAAGGTCGAGCGTAAGAGGTGTACAATTAGGAACTAACACATCTATTTGAATTAGAAGTTATAGAATCGGCTTTACTAGTCTTTCTCTCTACCTAGAATATTTATGATCTAGATTAAATGTTATAATGTGTGTAATGACTCTGGTGTCAAAGAATCTCAGGTCCTTATATGTCTAATCTATCACATCTTTGTATTCTACTGGCATAGTTTATAGCTTCCATTTCTCAATTTTAGTGTAACTCAATATTACATTCACCTATTAAGGGTGTTGGTTAGTGCCTAAATCCTCTTTGACAATTGTTGATTCAGTTGATCTCTGTGATTTTTGCTTCTAATCTTGGGGGTCTAGATCAAAATCTTGCTCCAAGAAGACCATGACCAAAATGATGCAATTTTATTTCAATTACAAAATGTCAACTTATCCCAAGACATCACCATGCATGGGTTTGACATCTTTCTCATCTATTATCATATCTTAGAAAGCTCTAAATTTGTTCATGAATTACATGATCTATTGGTCATCTTAGAACATCCATAATTTATCCACATTATCTAGGATGGAGGGAAAAAGGACCATCTCCACTAAATTTTGTTTGCATCATTGACTCTTAGATTGGTGTCAAATTAGTAGTTGAATTTTCTAGTGAGTTGGTCTATTGATTCTACTCTATAAGGATGGATTTGATGTTAAATAATTTGAAGGACTCAATCAATCCCCATGATTGCTATTTATAGTTATTCGTATAGGTGAGCTTTCATGTATACTTGTTCCTAAGATTGACCACCAATTCAAAATCACCAAAATCTATAATTATTTAATATTGTGTTTAAACATAAACTATAAGCCAAGGATCATAGAATCATACTCTACTCTATTATTGGTGTTAGGGAAATTAACTTATAACCATTAAGTTACTTCTTGGCATACATATATATTAGGGCTACACCCACACCAGAACCTTGTTTTGATACGGTTCTATTGAAATGGAGGGTCCATAACTAAGATGGACCTTCAAATTCTTGTTTAGGTATATCTTATTTGGTGGTGAATCTATAAACTCCCACAAGTGAAGACATGAATTCCACTTTCTTGTTAGTAGCATTGTATTTACTAATTAGGTACTTCATCTTTGGTTATTTGTCCACTCTAATCTAGTTTTCCATTAATTTATAGAGTAACCATATGCATGAAAATATAGTGGCCATATAACCATTCAAATTTTTGGACTAATCATAACTTAAAAATAGATTGTATTCTTTTAGAATGTGAATGACAAAGATATCTATGGTCTACTACACATTTGGTCAAGGAGTTAATTGAATATGTGCATTTGTTAATTCTCCAACACATGGGATATAAGATTTTACTAATTGTAAGACCACCCTCTTTGACTTATCTAGATTCAAACCCAAATTTTTACACACAATTGTTAGCATCACATTAGTTGAGGCACCTGAATCAACCAAATAGTTGTGCACATTCTTTCTAAACATTCATATAGTTAACAAAAATGGTGTTACTTCAAAGCTATATTTATATACCATTATGTTACATGAATGACCTTGCATTTGTATGATGTAGAATGTCTCCCTATCAAGGTTTTTAATAATAATTATCTTTTTTCAGTGATATGAACCAATTCATATAGGGATATATCTGCCTTGATCTTTAGCATGCCCTTGATAATCTTGTACCCAACTCTAATTTATGGTTATGTGTTTTGAAATTATTCATCCCTATTTGAGGGAGATGGATTGTTGTTAGCATAAGAATATGGATTAGTATCATTATTGTTTGGAGGTTTTGAATTAATAACAGGATTATTTTTACTTAAATTATAATTAATCATATGGAGCTACTAGAATGGATGGATCTCATATGTATTATCTTTTGGTTCATTGTCATCCTATTTTAGACATGAGATATCATAAGTATCAAAGATTATTTTTGTAATGTAATTCCCTAGGTCAGTGGAGGGAGGATGTTTTGTTTTATGTGTAAATCCTTCTTGCCTATCCATATATTTCTGAAATATCTCAAAGGTTATGTAAAACTCACTATAGTTTAGATCACCATGTTGTGTAGTGTTATAAACTCAACGTAAATTTAGAAAGACTATTTCTATGGTGTTGATCTATGGTAAATTATTAGGTTAGTGTTGTTTTGTATTTTTACCAAACCTATTAAATGTCTATTATACCTATAGAATCCAAAGATATGATTAATATTAAATCCTCTAGTGTTTTCCATATGTTTTTACATGTTCAAAAACTCATTTCTTAATTTTTGGACCATCTTCTAGATTGATTCTAATTCTAGTTTTATGGAATCATAATTAGTACCCTATGTTATAGTAGTATTGATCAGTATCAGGGAATGGTTATATTTTTATTGGTTAGTCCCAAGTATATAATTATTTATAAAGCTAAGATATTGATTGGGTGGAGCCTAGGTTAAAGTAAATTGGATATACACTTGGTTTTGGTTTTAAGCCATAATATTTTGAATTGAATTTCTAATTGGACTAAAATATAGAAAGATAGGACCAAGATTGAGTGGGGTCATAGATTGCATCTGATTATTTATCTATGTTGATATCTTCATAATAATCCAAATGTAGTGTATCAATATTGACATCTCTACATATAAATACAACATCCACAGGGTCTATAACATTATTATACATCTCAAGGGTCAATGCCTCCTTAAGTTTGTAATCAATATCAATTATGTTACACATATTAAAAAAATCTAGAATTGAATGCTCTAATTGGTTGCTCATTTTTCTCTCTCTTCATGCTTGTAAAGTGTTGATAAATAACACTTATATTAGTGACCTCACCAAATTATGCCAAAACATGTTTTAACATTCTTCCTAAGAGGTGATTAGACCTTTTGGTATATTAAGAAACTATATGTAGGTTGTAATAGCAATATGAAGGAAATAGTCTATATGCCACATCTTTGTGGGTTACATTTAATATCCCTAAAATTATTTTTAAGGCCTTAGTATGTTATTTAGTAGTCATTCCTCCTAAGGGATAAAAGTAAGGAAGATATTTCTCAAGGTTTCTAGGTAGATCATGGCTAACCCTAATGAAATTGATGGTATATCTAGTTAGCCAAGTTATATCATGAGCTAGAGTGAAGGGTTGAACCATCAGGAGTAATGGGAGATAGGGTTATCAGTTTGGAGAGAGTGATGATCCCATGTTTGTCTCCTAACTCCTTTGTTAGACCTAAATTTTCTATGGATTTAAAAAGGTGGAAATAAAAATTTAGTATTTGAGGTTGACCTCATTAATCTTTTAGGTGATTTCAGTGAAACTCAAGTGATTTATTTATAATAAAATATAGGCATAATTTCAATCCCTCCCTTTAAAACTATACTAATTATTTTTTATGTGGTTTTTATGCATACCACATAAGATTTTTTGAGGTATCCTCTAATATTTTAGGATCGGTGAAAATCATTCACTCCAAAACATGATTTGTTGGGTATAAGGTTTTATAAACATTTTGTTTGTTAAATAGATGTGAGTGAGGTCATTTGTTTACCATGGATGTGTCAACTATGGATGAATCTAAATCTAATTTAGATGGGTGGACTAGTGATGGTTATAAACTAAGGTGGGTAGGACTTTAAATAACCTCAAAAGGAGGGAAAGGTAGGACCAAAAAGGAGGCTTATGAACCACACTAGATGAAACTTTTCAATACCAACACTTGAAATAGAGGTTGGACAAGGAATCAAAGACCAATATTTATTTCAAGATATTGTAGCACACGATAATAAAACATAGTTATAAATCAGAGTGAACCAAAATGTGACATACTTAAATACTTAAAATCAAAGGTTACCATGTTTATAAGATTACAATAACACATCTATAAGGCGGGTTATGATTTATATGTAAAAGGAATTAAAATTAATGTTATATCAATATTAATGATTATATATAAAAGAGATAACTCATACACAATTAAAATACTAATAAAATACAATGTTAGAACTTCTTACACAATCCATAAGTTTTGGAGAAGAATCGTATTATGCACATCAAGACTAAAATTATAAAACTCAAATTTTCCTTTTAATCTTAATTTCCAAAATTATCCTTCATTTGGAATAGGAGGATATAATTATAAATAATCTTGGGATGGGAAAGGCCTCGTCCCTCAAAAGAAGTATAAAAATACATATCTAAAATAACACTGTATTCTAATCGCATTGAAAGTGTAGATGTACAACAATGATTTCACAAAATAGAATCTATCATATAAAATAAAATATATACAAGAAAAATGAATTAGGAACTAATAGTTCCATCTCAATCAATACATGTAAATATATATGTATATTTAGAGAGTATTTATGCAGCACTACTAAAAGAATAAAACTATGACATATCCTAAGTAGATGCAAAAGTTAGTTGAACTAAAGTTTAAACTAGTGTTACAACTTAAGTAGACCTTGGAACTATAGATATGGATAAATTAGATGCCAATGTAGCTATGGCTATGGTCATTAGAAGTGGCACATAGGTAGGCCCAGTTTGAGTATGCACTAGTGTGTACTTGGGAATTTGAACACTCTAAGGGGGTATGGGCATAACACCTACTACTAAAGTTTCTTTTTTGGCTATTTACATCTATAGTTAAAGTGCATGACTCACCTGAAAGTCAACATCTATAGTCTCAAAATTAAGTAGATCCCTTTTAAATAATTGAGGAAGTTTGTCCATCGGTTTATTATGTATTCCAAATATAACTCTAACCTCTACATGTAGTTCCTTAGTCCCTATAATTTTGTCCCTCATAAAATTGACCGAATACATAATTTTATTGATGGTTCTATAGATATTGCCTTTAATATTTTCTCTAAAACTATCTAGTGTTGATCACAAAAGATTCTCAAAAATAGGTTTGGGAACCAATTTCCCCTATTGAGTGCTTACTTGGATGAATCTTAAGTTGGTTAGGATAGAGATAGCTTCCCTCTCCTAGTTTAAAATATTTTGGACTAAAGCCCACATCTTTTTATGGCATTCAATTACACTATCCCTTTTTACTATTATATAATTTTGTGTCCAACTAGCTTTGGATGTTGATATTAAATTGAGGTGGGCATAAACCTTATTTCTAGTTGCATGGATTATAAAATATAGTTTTCCATCAATATATTTTATTTTTTTTAATAATTGAAGTATATATCCCCACTTAGGTTAGGAGGTGGCCTTTTCAAACCTTATTGAATCAATAGTGTCAAATAATTTATTATTTATCCCCTATAAATTATCTACTATCTCTTTTATAAACTTGGATAGTACTCATCTCATGTTTCCTCTATATAGGTTGATCAAAAAATTTAAGCATCTCTTTCATGACTTCACCAACAAAATTTTCAAAAGTATATGGGTCCTCCATATATCTATCTAGGTTATATGGATTTACTTTCCTTCATTTTATCAAGGAGAATATGTCTTCTCTTTATTCCAACTCAGCCTACTTCCCTTCAATAACCATAATTGTCTTCTTCACATTTATCAAGGTGTTTATCTATGTTTCAAAATGGAATTTTACTATGGGATACTTATTTATCACCAAATATTATTTCATTACTTCTTATTTAAACTTTAAGATCCATGAAGGAATTTATAGTGAAACTTATTTATCTATTTTCTATGTTTTTGCTATAGGATATGTTGAGGGGGAGTGTCTTTGAGGTATCACATCCTATAGGGAGGATTTACCTCTTACAAGAAAAGGAGGAATAACACTCCTTCCAATAACTTACCTTTAGAAAAGTGTGTCCATGATGTATTTGTCCTTGCCTGCTACTTGGTGGGTTGAGATGGTAGGTTAGCCTACCTAGGGTGATCAAGCAATGGGCATATCCAATTGTGTTGTTAGCCTTGGAGGTGTAGCTAGGATAACAAAAATTTATGTGGACACTAATTTTTTAAAATTTACCCCTTGGCTTGGCTGAGGGGACTATGGACTAGTTCTATTAAAAAATGATTAGGTTATAGGGGTGATCAATAGGTGTTAAAAATAGTTAGTAATAGGATTATATACATCCTCAATAGATATCATAGTGATGGCAGGGCCCATAGTAAAAGGTTGGTTTATGATATGCAAAATTGGCATTGAAGTTGATTAGGGTTAGTTTATTTGGCTTAAAGAATGCAAATAATCTAAATAGTCCACTAAATCATTAGTAATTACTATATCTAAGGAAGTTTATAAATAATGTGGACTAGGATAACTTACATCCAATGGAGATATTTTTGGAGTACAATTTTTTATAAGTGCCATTGTAGTGATTTGAGGTGGAGAGATTAGAGGTGTAGTTAGAGATAGCCCCTATGTTATGATGTGTATCTTTAATTCTACCTCTTCTTCTACATCCCCTTATCTATATTATAGTAGTTTAGTAGCCCCTAAATTAAAACTTCCTTGTTTGATTTCATTTTATTACAAAAATTCCATCCCTCTTGACTAGGTGCTTCCCTCAGTCAACCATTCAACATATTCCTTTGTCTAAGTGGTTTCATCAAAGGATTATGTCTCTTATGTTTTACTTTTTCTAGACCCACTCTTATTCATCACCCCATATTTTTTATTTGTACTCACTATCATAAATATGCATAAGGTCTAACCCCAAATCACCATTTATTCTCATTTTTCTTTCCTTAGGAGAGACCAATTGATTCTCCTCTATGTACACCTTTTGAGGTGAAATGAGAGGGGTCTTAAGATTCCTTATGTATGTCATTATTGGTTTTGAAAAAATAGAGAATAACCTATTTGATAGTGGAATATGAGATGGAGGAATTATAATGGTATCAAATAGTAAGGGAAATGGAGGAGTGTTAACCACTTAAGAAATGATAGGTGGTTGAGATAGAAATCCAATGGACAAGGGCATCACCAATGGTGGTGTAAGTGGCATGGTAGGTGATGATGAAGGTGACTACACAAGGGAATAGGGAGTTATTTTTTGTGTAGATAGAGGAAGAGAAGCAACATTTACTTGATATATAAAATAAGGAAGACTTATTTTTTATGCAATAGTTAGTGGGGGAAAAGGAACCATGGAGAAGAGTCTAGCTAATGTGTTAGGACTTTCAAGGCTTTGTTCTTCAATTGTGCATTGATATTACACACTGATGTGTTGTGGATCAATAGTCTCTATGTATATTGGAGAACTTGGAGGTGTATAACTCATTTAATATAAGCTTCCCTAAATGGGCCAGCTTATTCTTGTATTTCTTCTTATGTCTAATGAAGGGGTCCATGAATAATTTTGGAAACCCTTTCTTGCTTCTCAATCATCATGGCATCTTCTATGGTGATGGTATGATCATATTGGGTCCTTTATTCCAAAAAAATAGACATGTTATCCTTATGTATCCTTATAGCCACTTCAGAATCATCTTCAACATTCATAAATGTGTTATCATGGTCATAAGACTAGTGCCCATATTTTATCCTTACTTTTATATAATATTTTCTAAGGTTTCCCCTAATATTCCTTCTAGGGTCCTAGTGTTTAAAAGGTGCAAGTTTAAACCCATAATGGACCCTAATATTTCCCAAAAATTGGAGGTGATCCCAACTTATGCATTTCATCCTTCCAATATTGTGAGGGGTTGGATGGAGGGCTGATTGCTTATCTTTCCTCATGTTAGTATCTATATTGTTTTCTAGTTAGGTAGTAATCTCTTATTCAACTATTTTATCAAGCACAATATTTGGAATGTATAAAGGGTGTGACTTTGTGCCTTAAATTCTAATTATTATGCACTTAGGGTATAACCAGTAATAACCCATAATTCAAATATTTTTTAATAGGTTCAATGATCCTGGGCATTTTCTTTCCATATATTACTTGATACAGAATGGGATAGAAATTAATAATTATCCTTTTCATATTCTTCTTAAATCTATGTATATGAATAACATTTATCTCATCACGTATCTTGTTTTTGTGGTAATTAGTGGATGGTTCCCAGGTTTGGTCATAGGATAACTACATAGTTATAGTCATTGCATCCACTATGTAGGACATCATGTATAACTTACCATCTTGGGAACTTATAGGATTTTTGAGTTTCAAAATCATATTAAAGTTGATGATCTCTCCTAAGGTAATGACTTTTTTGGAATTTAAAATCATGTCTAGTTAAGGGACCCATGCCTCATTGGCACAAGTGATGGTTGAAAACATATATATTCTATTTAACATGGACATGGAAATTCTCACCCCTAGTCTAAAGACTAAAAATAGGATAATTGATGTAAGGCCATGAACTACAAAGTTACTTGGGTTGATAGCCTAATCTTATAATATGTTAATGACATTATTTTTGAGAAGCCATGAGTTCACCATGTATTGCTTGTATAACATGTATGGCATAGGGAATTTATAATACCTATTAAAGGAATTTACAATTATAGATACAATTAGTTTTTTACTAATCCTAAATTTCAATATTTTTTAATTGACCTTATCATTTAGGAAAAAATCAAACAGTAGGTCAATGCAGGGCATTACCTCTAGTTTAGCTATTGCATTATGAAAACCAATGGATTTGATTTCTAGAAATAAATCCCTATATATCTATGTGAAAATTGAATTTGAACCTCTAATCTATAAGATTTAACTATCTAGAACACATCCTAAAGCATAATAGTATTTGAACTTATGGTTTAGAGCTTCCTAATCAAATTTTATATCTATGTACTGAGTTAATCCTATAATTGAGTATGCAAAGGGCATTGGGATGTGAGATGAAGAAGTCATTTATTTTGTCTAAAAATTATTTTCTCTATGAAAATATTGTAAATTCCTAGTTGCAATGAAGTTCTAGATTCACATTCTACACTTGAGCTTAGAATTTGCAATGTTCTTGATAGCTTGGTAGAAATGTAATTAGATTGAAAATGGAAATTTTAAATATATTACTTTAATTGTTTTGTATTTAAAAATTTAATGCATTAATTATTTAGTTTGTGTGAATTAAGTGCATCAAAAGCATTCACTCTTTTTTATATTTATTCTTTGCATTTGAATTTCATAATATCTACTTCCATGACTTTTACTAACATGTAGCTTATTTTGTATTTTTATAGATGCTTAGTAAATTTAGTATGATATATGTCCCTTTTTCTCTCTATATTGGTTTTAATTTCCTCACTACTTACATGGCTTCAAAATATGTGCATATGTGTGTCAACACTCCACTCCTAACTAATTTGTAACTTATTTTTCTTTATCTCTTTGGTTATAGGCTAGCAAGATGATAACACTTGGAAAAATCTTGACAAGCTACTTTCCAGGACCTTTCATACATAGGTCGATGTTGACATTACCTCTGGGCTAGCAAATGATGACACTTGGCAAGAACCCAACAGTCTACTTACCTAGAAATTTTCATAGAAAGTTCCATGTTGATGTCACCTCTAACCTAGTAGGATCATGACACTTGAAAATATATTGGTGATCTATTTTCCCAATAATTTCCATACAAATCTAAATGGTGACATCACCTCTGGGCTAGCAAGATGATGACACTTAGCAAGATCCTAGTGATTTGATATCCTAGGACCTTCCATACATAGGTCCATGTTGATGTCACCTCTAAATTACTTATGTATTTTACTTAGGATCTAATTTAGTGATTTGATGTTGTGTGAAAATCTTAAACAAGCCTTGGGATGGACCAAAAGACACCTAAGCATGGAATAACATGTTTAATACATCAAAACTTAGTTAAATGAAATCTAAGGCAATCTAAGGCAAAAAGTAAAAATATTAGCATGGCTTATACATAAATTTGGTTCCTCAATAACTTTGAGACACTCTACAAACATTAAATTAACTCATGTTTGATTAAATGAATAAAATAATAAAGACCAAGAGAGGTAAACAATTCTTTTTAGCATCAAATTAATTTTACTTGAGTTTTCACTTCACACTGTTATATAATATACTTCTAGTTTAGAATACCCTAAATAATAATATTTGATTAACAATGGATCCCTATTTGAATTTTTGGAAATGGGGTGTGTGTGTTAAGGTATACAAGATATTATTGGTAAAAGATGAAATTTAGAAACTCTTGGACATGAGCCTTATAATAGATATTTTTGCATTCTAACTAGGTATCTAACATTTTACCTATTACAAAACCTAATGGTGATATTCATTATTGCACTAATTACCAAGATTTAAATAAATATTTTCTAAAATATTATTTTTTATTGCCTAATATCGACATGATTATTGATTCTATAGATAAATATGAAAAAATTTCTTTATGGATGGATTTTCCAAGTATAACTAAATTATCAATATATCCCTATCAAAGTATATTCATTTCCATGTTTTTCATCTTTCATACAAGTTTTAGCATGTAAATATCTAATTGATATTTCAAAATGAAAAAACTTTTTAAGTTTTACATGAAAATATCAAAGCAAATTTCAAAAATTTGATAATATTATTTCATTCAAATAAAATATTAATTTAATTATGCCACATACCCTAATTCCAAGCTTAAAATACCTCATGAGCAACCCATAAATATTTATAAATGTGAATGTTTATCAACTTTGACATATTCTGTGAAGTAGATAAATGGTCATGATGACCTTATTTGTTAAAACTAATTAACTTAATAGAAAATTAAACTAAAACAATAATAAAAACTAATCTTCTATAATCTTAAAAAATTATTCCAAAAAAATTTGGGAGAGTGGTTTTGGAAACCTTTTGTAGAATATCTCCCACTCTTTAGTAGAATTAAGCTTCTTGCAATTAAATTCCTCAAAAATGTAATAACATCTTTATATTCCTTCAAAACTTATTTTTGTTTCTTTCTTTTAAACCAGAAACAATATGCATGCATGTATTTTACATAATCATCTTCCTTAATTCTAAAATTAGAATAAACATTGGTATATGAAAAATTTACCTCAAAGTCTTACTAAACATAAAAAAGAGATTTATTTACCTAAAGATTAGTAAATATGACATTTGGAGTAAGATATTCAATAAATACCAGGTCTTTTACATTTGAATCATTTGCTAAAAAAATATATTGTTTCACTTCTTCTTGCACATGTTGGTTATGTTCTTATGGATTTGAAAATTCTTTGTATTCATCATCATCTGAAATGTCTTCTTCCTCTTAAATCATATCATGATTTATAAAATTAGAAGCTTCGTGATCAACTTGATCATGCTAAAATGTTTATGTTGGAATAACTATGTGATATTGAAATTTTTGATTATTTGGAATGATAATTTGAAAAGAGAATAGATCCTCCACTTGGCCTTTATTTTTGCATGATAATTGATTGTCCACCTAAATAGCTTCTATAGAAGCCAAAAACAAATTATTTATTGTGTACATTCTCACAAAAGTGGAAGTTAGTGGATTCAAAGCATGTTAATATATATCTAAAACCATTACTTTAGAAGGTTTGTGACTAATTATAATTTTGTAATAATTATTTTAAAATCTATAATTAAAATCTCTAATTAATATTAAACCTGAGTGGGACCATAGAGTGTATCTAAAGATTTAATTATTTATCTATGTTGATAGCTTCATAATAATCCAAATCTATTGTATCAATATTGATAGCTCTACATATAAATACAATAGACATAGCATCTAGAACATTCTTATACATCTTGAGGGCCAATGCCTCATTAGGTTTGTAGTTAATATAAATTGTGTTATACATATTATAGAATCTAGCATTGAAGGCTTGAATTGGATACTCATTTGGATCTCTTTTCATGCTTGCAAAGTTTTGATAAACAACACTTACACCAATGACCTAGCCAAATTATGCCAAATATGTGTTTTAACATTATTCCCAAGAGGTGATTCTACCTTCTGGGACATTAAGAAACTAGATGTATGTTATACTAGAAATGTGAAGGGAAATAATTTGTATTCCATATATTTATGGGTTATATTTAATATCCCTAAATTTGTTTTAAAATACTTAATATGTTATTTATTAGTCCTTCCTCTCAAGGGAGAAAAGGAAGGAAGATATTTCTCAAGGTTTCTCGGTAGATCATGGATAGCCCCAATGCAATTGATGGCATATCTAGTTAGTTAGGTTAGATATTGATCTAAGGCTAAGGTTTGATCCATCAAGAGTAATGGAAGATAGGGTTGTCTACTTGGAGAGAATGATAAGCCCATGAGTTTCTCTTAAATCCTTTATTATACCTAACTTTTCTATGTATTTACAAAGGTGAGAATAAAAACTTAGTGTTTTAGGTTGAACTTGTTAATATTTTGGGTGATTCCAATGTAACTCAAGTGATTTATTTAAAATAAAATAGAGGAATGGGTTAAATCTCACTCTTTAACACCAGAATAATTACTATTGATGTTGTTTTTATGCACACCACATAAACTAATTATGAGGTAGCCTCTAATATTTTAGCATCAGTGAAAATTATTCACTCTAAGGCACGAGTTGTTGGGTATTAATTTTTATAAACATTATGTTGGTGGAATAGCTAAGAGTGAGGTAATTTGATTACCATGGATGTGTCAAATATGGATGAATCTAAATCTACTTGAGATGGGTTGACTAGTGATGGTTCTAACCTAAGATGGGTAGTACTTCAAATAAACTTAAAAAAAGGTAAAGGTAGGGTAAAAAAGGAGGCTTATAGACCACACCTATTGAAAATTTTTAAGACCAGAACTTAAACTAGAGGTTGGACAAAGAATCAAAGACTAATATTTATTTAAAGCTAAAATAGTACACCACAACAAAACATAGTTATAAGTCAGAGTAAACTAAAATATAACATACATAAATACATAAAATCAAAGGTTTCCATGTTTATAAGATTACAATAGCACATCTATAAGGGGGATTATGATTTATATGTAAAAGGCATTAAGATCAGGGATAGATCAATATGAATAATTATATGTAAAAGAGATAAATCATACAAAACTAAGAAAATAAAATGATGGAACTTATTACACAATCCAAAAGTTTTGGAGAATAATCAAATTTTACACATCAAAACTAAAATTACATAACTTTTCAAAAAAAATTATTAATATTAATAGCCAAAATTATCCTCCATTTGGAATAGGAGGATATAAGTATAAATAATATTGGGATGGGGAAGGCCTCATCCCTCAAGAGAAGTATAAAAATACATATATGAAAATAACACTATATTTTAATCTCATTGAAATTGTGCATGTACAACAATGATTTTTAAAAATAGAATCTCTCATCTAAAATAAAATATATATAAGAAAAATGAACTAGGAACTAATAGTTCTATCTCAATTAGTACATGCAAATATATATGTATATTTAGGGAGTGTTGATGCAACACTAATAAAAGAAGAAAACTATAACATATCCTAAGTAGATGCAAAAGTCAGTAGAATTGGAGTTGAAACTAGTGTTATAACTTAAGTAGACCCTAGAACTATAGATAAGGCTGAATTAGATACCAATGTAGCTATGTCTATATTCATTAGAAGTGGCACATAGGTAGGCCCAGTTTGAGTATGCACCAGTGTATAGTTGGGAAGCTGAGCACTTTGAAGTGGGATGGGGATAACACCTACTACTAAAGTTTCTTGTTTGGATGTTTCCATCTGTAGGTAAAGTGTGTGACTCACTTAAAAAGTTAACATATATAGTCTCAAAATTAAGTAAATCCCTTTTAAATAAGGAATTTTATCCATTAGTCTTTTATATACGCCCAATGAAATCTAACCTCTACATGTAGTACCTTAGTCCCTATAATTTTTCCCTTACAAAATTGATCTAATACATAATTTTTTCATTGGTTCTATAGATGGTGCCTTCAATCTCTTCTCTAAACTATTTAGTGCTACTCATAGAAGATTCTAAAAAATAGGTATGAGTACCAATTATTCTTGTTGAGTGCTTAATTGGATGTCTCTTAAGTCAATCAAGATAGAGATAACTTCCCTCTCCTAGTTTAAAAAATGTTGGACTAAAGCCCATATCTCTTTATGTCATTCAACTATAGTATCCCTTTTTATAATTACATAATTTTATGTCCAAGTAGATTTGGATGTTGATATTAATTTGAGGTAGACATAAGCCTTATTTTTCATTGCATGGCTTATAAAAAATAGTTTGCCATCAATATATTTATTTTTTTAAATAATTGAAGAATGTATCCCCATTTAGGTTGGGAGATGGACTTTGTAAACCTTATTTAATCAATAGTGTTAAATAATTTATTAGTTATCCCCAATAAATTATCTACCATATCTTTTGGAGGTATGGATAATAATAACCTCATGTTTCCTCCATATAGGTTGATCAAAACTTTTAAACATATATTTCATGACTCCCCCAAAAACATTTACAAAAGTATATGGGTCCTCCCTATAGCTATATAGGTTTTATGGGTTTACTTTCCTTCATTTTGTCAATGATAATATGTATTCTCTTTGTTCTATCTCAACCTACTGCCCTTCAAAAACAATAATTTTCTTCTTCACCTTTCTCAAGGTGTTTATCTATCTTTCAGAATAGATCTTTACTATGGGATACTTATTTATCACCAAAGCTTATTTCCTTGCTTCTTCATATTATAATTATTATATCCATGAATAAATTTTGGGTGTAACTTATTTATCTATTTACTATGTTTGTGTTATAAGATTTATTAAGGGGGAGTGTCTTATAGGCAACATATCCTTCAAGGAGGATGTCCCTATTATAGGAAAATAAGGAATAGTATTATTTCATCCAATAACCTCCCTTTGGACTAGTGTGTCAACAACATATTTGGCCTTACATACTACTTGGTGAATTGACATTATAGGTGAGTCTACCTAGGATGATTGGCCAATAGGCATATCCAATTGTGTTGTTAGCCTTAGAGGTGTAACTAGGATAAAAAGAAATTATGTGGAGGCTAATTTTTTAAAAAGTACCCCTTGGTTTACCTAAGGGGACTATGGACTAGTTATACTAAAGAATGTTAAGGTTATAGGGGTGCTCAATAGGTGTTAAAAATAGTTATTAATAGGATTATATGCATCTCCAATAGATATAATAGGGGTGGTAGGGCACATAATAGTATTTTGGTCTATAATATGCAAAATTAGCATTGTATTTTCTTGGGGTTAGTTTATTTGTCTTAAAGAATGCAAAGAACCTAAAAAATTCACTCTTATTCATCACCCCATATTTTGTCTTCCTCATCACTATCATAAATATCCATAAGGTCTAACCCTAAATCACCATTTTTTTCTCATTTTCCCTTGCTTCAGAGAGATTTATTGATTCTCCTCTACTTACACCTTTAGATTTGAAATGGGAGGGGCCATAAGCTTCCTTTTATGTGCCATTATTAGTTTTGAAACAATAGAGGCTAGCTAGTTGATAGTGGAATAGGATATGGAGGGATTGTAGTGGTATCAAATAGTGAGGGAAATGGAGGAGTGGTAACCACTTGAGGAATGATAGGTGGTTGAGATGGAAATCTAATGGACAGGGGAATCACCAATGGTGGTGTATTTGTCATGGTAGGTGATGATGAAAGTGACTACCTAGGGGAATAAGACATTATTGTTGGTGGAGATAAATAAAAAGAAGCAACATTTAATTGATATAGAAAATAAGGAATACTTACTTATTGTGTGATAGTTAGTGGGGGAAAATAACCATGGATAAGAATCTATCTAATGTGTTGAGACTTGCAGGTATTTTTTCCTTAATTATGTATTGAGGTTCCAAATTGATGTGTTGTGGAGCAGTAGTAGTTATGTATATTATAGAGCTTAGAGTTATTATAAATACTTATTTAATATAATATTACATAGATGATCCACCTTATTCTTGCATTTCTTCCTCTACTTGAGGAAGGGGTCCATTAGCAGGTTTAGAAATCCATTCTTTCTTCTTAATCATATTGACATCCTCTATGGTGATGGTAAGATCATAATTGATCCTCTATGCCACAAAAATAGACATGTTGGCCTTGAATTTTTATAGATGCTTAATCAATTTAGTATGATATATGTCTCTTTTTCTCTCTATATTAGTTTTAATGTCCTCATTGTTTGCTTACATGGCTTCAAAATATGTTCATCTATGTGTCACTTTTCCACTCCTAGCTGAGTTCTAACTTGTTTTATATTATTTCTTTGGTCATAGGCTATTAGGATGATGATAATTATAAAAATCCAAACCATCTCCTTGCCAAGTCATTTCATATATAGGTCCATGCTGACATCACCTATGGGCTAGTAGATGATGACACTTGGAAAGATCCTAACAATTCGCTTACTTAGGAATTTTAATACAAAGTTCCATGTTGATGTCACCTTTGGGCTAGTAGGATGAGGACACTTGACAAGATTTTGGTGATCCAATTTCCCAATAATTTCCATATAAATATCATTCATGACATCACCTCTAGTCTAGCAATATGATGACACTTAGAAAGAACCTAGAGATTCACTAACCTGGGACCTTCTGTATGTAGGTCCATGTTGATGTAACCTCTAGATTGTTTACATATTTTAATTATGCTTTGAGTTAGTGAATTTATGTTCTATGAAAATATTAAACAAGCTATAAGATGGAATGAAAGACACCTAAACATGGAATAACATGTTTAAGACATAACACAGACAAAGACTCTACTAAAATCAAAATATGTTAACTCAATTAGTTGTTACACCAAAATATTAAACCTATACATTATCATTGAGTTAAAGGAAATATAAGGAAAAAATTAAAAACATTAACATTGATTATACACAAATTTAGTTCCTCCATAACTTTGAGACATTCTTCAAACATTGAAGTAACTCATGTTTGATTAAATGAAGCAAATAACAAAGATCAAGAGAGGTAAACAATTTTTTAACATCAAATTAATTCTTGAGTTTTCACTTTCACACTCTTATATCATATAATTCTAGTTCAAAAAACATGAAATGATAATATTTTATTAACAATGGGTCCCTATTTGAATTTTGAAAATGTGGCGTGTGTGTTAGGGCATAAAAGATATTATTGGTAAAAGATGAAATTTAGAAACTCTTAGACATGGGCTTTATAAGAGCTATTTTTCATTCTAACTAGGTTTCTAACATTTTATGTATTAAAAATCCTAATGGTGATATTAATTATTACACTGATTATCAAGATTTAAATAAAGCTTTTCAAAAACATGATTTTCTATTACCTAATATCAACATGATAATTGATTCTATAGCTAAATATGCAACATTTTCATTTATGAATGGATTTTCCAAGTATAACTAATTATAAATATATCTTTGTCAAAGAATATTCATTTTTATGTTTATCATTTCTCATCAAAGTTTTAGTATGTAAATATGCAATTGATCTTTCAAAATGAGAAGTCTTTTTAAATTTTACATGAAAATATCAGAGAAAATTTCAAAAATTTCATAAGCTTATTTCATTGAAATAAAATCTTAATTTAATTATGCCACAATCCTTAATTCTAAGCATAAAATACCTCATGAACAATCCATAAATATTCATAAATGTGAACATCTATCAACTGTGAGAAATTCTATGAAGTGGATAAATGGTTATGATAATCTTATTTGCTAAAATAAATTAACTTAATGTAAAAATAAATAAAAACAATAATATACTATAATATAAAAAAATAATTCCAAGAAAAATTCAGAGAGTGGTTCTAGAAATGTTTTGTAGAATATATCCTACTCTTTTGTAGAAGTAAGCTTCTTGCAATTAAATTACTCAAACATTTAGTAACATCTTCGTATTCCTTCAAAAATAATTTTTGTTTCTTTATTTTAAACCCAAAACAATATGCATGCATGTTTTTTACATAATCATCTTACTTAATTCCAAAATTAGAATAAACATTGGTATATGAAAATTTTACCTCAAATTCTTACTAAACATAAACAAGATATTTATTTACTTGAAGATTTGTAAAGATGACATTTGGAGTAAGATATTTAATAAATACCAAGTCTTTTAAATTTGAATCATTTGATAAACAAACATATTCTTTTACTTCTTCTTGCATGTGATTGCTATGTTCTTCTAGATTTGAAATGTCTTTGTATTCATCATCATCTGAAATATCTTATTTATGTTCAATCACATCATGATTTATAAAATTAGAAGCTTCATGATCAACTTGATGATACTAAAAGGCTTATGTTGGAATAATTATGTGATCTTTAACTTTTTGATTATTTGGCACGATACTTTAAAAAAAGAATAAATCCTCCACTAGACCTTTATTTTTTCATGATAATTGATTGTCCACCTAAATAGCTTCTACACAAGCCCAAAAAAAAGTATTTATTCCATACATTCTCACAAAAATGGAGGTTAATGGATCCAAAGCATGCTAATATATATCTAAACCAATTACTTTAGAAGGTCTATAACTAATTAGAATTTTTTAATAATTATTTTGAAATCTAAAATTAAAATATCTAATTATTCATGAGGTTCTCTTTTGATCATAATAAATTCTTTTAGCAAAACATGAGCATCAATCATTTGACCAAATTGGAAAAAAAATTAATCTTCAAAAATATTCCAACTAGTGATAAAATTAGGTTCCAAGCCTAAAAATAAATCATGAGCTTTTTCCTCTAAATTAAAAGAAAATAATCTACAAGATACATGCTCAAATTTCATATTTAAAACACTGATAGAAGATATGTAAGTTACAAGATGTTCTTCATTAGTTCTTTTTTTATTGTCTTGAAAACTAGAAATAAAAAAATATATATCATCTGGTAAATCATGCTAAATATCTAAAATATCTATGCATGGTTTACCAAGCCAAGATATATGTTTTATTTTTAACTTTCTAAATTTTATATTTTTTTGAGTTTTTTGGATTTTTAGATTTTAACAAGAAACTAAAATAAAATGATGCATTAGTTTAAAATTAGTCACAAGATGCCCTCTTTCTAGCACTAATTTTATATTGATACACTTTTTATGCATACCATAGATAACAATTTTTCACATCTCATTTTAGGATCAATGATTAATCACTCCAAGGCACAAGTTGTATGTATGCAGTTTTAGATTAACTAAGTGGTGGAATAGCATCATGTCACCTATCTATCATCAAGGAAAATTCACTCTAGTGATCATATTAACACCAAAGAATAGATATTTATAATAATTATATATTAAAATAATAACATCTCATAAAAAACACAAAGAGGAAAGATTTGGTAAGAATAGATGTTTTGTAAATTAGTCAAGATAAAACTTTTCTAAGATGAATCTTAAAATAAAAGTTGGACAAACAGTTAAGGAACCAATACTTGATGTAATTTATTATTGTCACACTGACAATCAAATATGATTACAAGTCTAATTAAATAAGAATACAATCAACTTTAATGCACATATTCAAAGTATGTTACATTTTTGAGATTATAATTGTACATCTATAAAGGGAGATTATGATTATTACATAAAAGCATTTAGATTATCTATTACACAATATGAATAATTGTATCAAAATATTATTCATGCACAACCAAAATACTAGATACCATATTGATGAAACTTATTAAATGACTCACAAACTCAGATAAGAATAGGATTTACACATCAAAACAAATTGTAGATATTTCCTCAGAATTTCTTGTTGATTTCAATAACTAAAATTCAACTCAATGATAATCAGTCCAAAACAAATTATTAATAATAAATATAAGTATAAAAAATCCACTAATACAAATTTCACATGAAGAGTGAACTATAGTTCTAATTTTATCCCTAATAAAAATAAATAAAAACTTGTATTTAAATTTTCATCTAAATTAAATGCTTTATTTATTTTTAAACAACTAATATCCACTTAAAATAAATTCAATTGACTTGTTCCTCTAAATTTAAATGAGATTTAGATAATATATTATAATTTTAAATAAATATTTCTATCTTTAATTAATATCATTTAGCTTAAATAATAATTTCTAAGTCAAAATTATTTATTTGGCTAAGTACACAAATTGTCAATTATGCTTGATACATTGATTTCATGGAACCATATCCTTTGATTGAAAAATAAGTTCAATACAAATCCTACACCACAATGTTCTAATTATATTTATCTATTTTCATGAAATTTTTTATATTTATCCAATTAAATTTGATTGTGTGAAAGTCATTATGAAATAGTGTTGACAGTTCATTTTGACAACTCTAAAAATGATAGAAAATTGACTATGAAAACAATCAAATAATTAATGAAGGAAGATAAATGTCATAGGAACATAATGGTTTAATATTTTAATTCACATTATTTTTCAATCAAAAAATTAACTATGAAAACTATCAAATCTACTTGGTATGGCGATCCTGTGCAGCCACATTTTTTTATTAGAAACTCATGTGACTGAAAATATCAAACCATTGTGTTCCTATGGAATTTGGATTACTTCATGAATTTTTTTATTCATATTCAATATGATTTTTATATCTTAAATATTGACTCAAAAAATGTTGTTTAGGTTGTTATGAAAAAATTTACATGCACAAATTTTCTTCCAAATAAAGCTTATCTCTCTACTAAACACTGAACATTCCTTTGATGTATCAAGCATATATTTTTTTTATTTAAAATTAATTTTCACCTAAAACATATAATAAATTAACATTTTAAATCAATTTTAGCTAAAATCTCAAGGTTCTAATATTTTTTAAGACTTAGAGCATTGGTACACAAGAAATAGAGACTCGGTCGATAAATACTCCTAAGTATTTGAGAACCTATATTTTTTTATTTAACTATCATAAAAAATTAAAATTTATAAGAAATAAATAATACAAACAAATAATTTAAATAAAATTAAACATAATCATGAAACATACTAACCCTTCTAAAATTTTAGATGTGTATGATTTTGTGAATATTATTTCCTCTTGTTATGAGAGTTTTAACAAAGATCTAGATAAACATTATAGGCTTAATTTTGATTTATTGATTTTATAACAATATAAATGGAAGCATGGTTATTTCTCTATTGTTATCCAGGTACACATAACCCAATAGAGATACCTCTAATTCCACATTAAGCATTGTTATTTTTTCTAACTTGTACCAAATTAGCTACCCAAGTATAGTACCTAACTTGGAAGAGAATTTTGGCCTCTAATATATTTTTTACTTCCATTTTAATCAGAAGTTATAGAATTAGATGTATTGGTTTTTATCTCTACCTAAAATACTTATGATCTGGATTCAATAATATATTGTGTGTAATGACTTTGGGGTTAAAGACTCTTAGGTCCTTGTATGTTCAGGCTATCACATCTTTGTATTCTAATAGAATGTTTTATAGCTTCCATTTCTCAATTTTAGTGAAACTCAAGATTATATTCACCTAGTGAGGGTGTTGATTGGTTCCTAAATTCTCTTTGACAAAATTTGATTCAGTTGATCTTGGTGTTTTTTGCTTTTGATCTGGGGGGTCTAGATCAAAATGTCACTCCAAGAAGACCATGCCTAGAGGGATGAAGTTATCCTTGAATAAAAAAAATTCATCTTCTCCCAAGACATGACCATGCATGGGTTTAACATCTTTCTCATCTATTATCTGAGCTTAAAAATATCCAAAGTTGTTAGTAAATTACATGATATGTTGTTCATATTAGAACACCTAGAATATATCCACATTATCTAGGATGGAGGAGAAAAGGACCAACTCGTATAAAAAATTATACATCATCAACTCTTAGATGGGTATCATATTAGTAGTTGAATCTACTATCGAGTTGGTTTGCTTATTCTACTCTATACGGATGGCTTTGATGTTGAATCCTTCATAGGACTCAATCAAGTCCCATGCTTGATGTTTATACTTCTTTATGTAGGTGAGATTACTTTAATACTTGTTCTTAATCTGATTAACCACCAATTTAAAATCACCAAAGATTTTTAGTTGATTAATTTTATGTTTAAACATAAACTATAAGTTGAGGATCAAAGATTCATACTCTACTTTATTCTTGGTGTAAGGGAAATGTAACCTATAAGCATTAAGGTGCTTCTTTATATACAAATATTTAGGGATACACCCACACCAGACCTTGTTTTGATCTGGATTCATTAAAATGGACAGTTCGTAACTAAGATAGACTTTCAAATGCTTGTTTAAGTATATCTTACTTGGTGTCAAATGTATAAACTCCCATATGTGCAAACATGAATTCAAATTTTTCATTAGTAACATTGTACTTATTAATAAATTACTTCATCTTGGTTTTCTATCCACTCTAATCTAGTTTTTGACTTCTTTCTAGAGTAACCACATGTGGGAAAATCTAGTGGCCATAAACCTATTCAATGTCTTATACCAATCATAACTTAGAAATAGACTGTACGCTTCTAGAATGTATATGATAAAGATATATATGGTATGTTACACATGTGGTTAAGATGCTAATTGCATGTTTGTATTTTTTTAATGATCCAACACATGGTATAGAAGACTTGTCCAATTTTAGGACCATCCTCTTTGACTTATCTAGATTAAAACCCAACTTTTGCACATAATTTTGAGTAGCACATTGGTTTAGGTACCCAAATCAACCAAATAGTTATACACACTCTTTTTGAACATTCATATAGTTTTAAAAAATGGTGTTAATTAAGGTTTATAATTAGATACCATTATGTTCACATGCATAGCTTTGGATTTTTCTAATGTAGAGGACTCCCTATCAAGGCCTTGATCAATAATTCTCTTTGTTTGGTGATCTAAACCATTTCATATAGGATTATATTGGCCTTGATCTTATACATGACCTCAATAATGTTGTACCCAACTCTAATTTATGGTTATGCATTTTAAAATTACTCATCCTTGTTTGGGGGAGATGTATTGTTGTTAGCCTAATAATTTAGAGTAGTAGCATTATTGTTCAAAAGTATTGAAGTAATAATATGCTTCTTTCTCCTTAGATTATAATATTTTCTCTATAAATGTTGAAACATATGGATTTTGTCTATATTATATTTTAGTTCATTGTCATCCTCTTTTGGAGATGAGATATCATAAGTCTCAAACACTATTGTCCTAGGTTAGTGGAGGGAGAAGGTTTTGTTAATGTGCAAAGTTTTATTGCCTATCCATATCCTTCTAAAAGATATCAAAGGTTATGCATAACTTGATATAGACTAGATCACCATGTTATGTAGTGTTATAAACTCAATACCAATTTGGAAAGGTTACTTCCATGATGTTGATCTATTGTATCCTATTAGGTGATTTTTGTTATGTATTACTCCCAAACCAATTGAAGGGTATATTTTACCTATAGAATCCAAAGCTATGATTAATATTTTATCCTCTGGATTTGTCCATATGTTTCTACATGTTCAAAAAATCATTTATTAATTTTTGGACCATCTTCTAGATTGATTACAATTCTAGTTTTGTGGAATCATAATTAGTACCCTATGTTGTAGTAGTATTAATCAATATCAGGGATTAGTTATAGTTTTAATAGTTAGACATAGGTATATAATTATTTATAAATCTAATATGTTGATTGGGTGGAGCCTAGGTTAAAGGAATATGGCTATACACATGGTTTTGGTTTTGAGCCACGATATTTTGATTTGAATTTAGAATTAGACTAAAATCTAGAAAGACATGATGAAGACTAAGTGGGACCAAAGATTGTATTTAAGGATTAAACTATTTATCTATGTTGATAGATTCATAATAATCCAAATATAGTGTATCAATACTAACAACTCTTTTTATAAATACAATAACCACAGGGTCCAAAACATTCTTATACATCTCAAGGGCTAATGCCTCATTAGGTTTGTAAGAAATATCAAGTATGTTATACATCTTCTAGAATCTAGCATTGAAGTCTTGAATTGGGTCATTTAGATCTCTCTTCATGCTTTAAAAGTATTGATAAACAACACTTGCACTAGTGACTTGGCCAAATTATGCCAAAAATGTGTTTTAACATTATTCCTAAGAGGTGATTAGACCTTCTGGGACATTAAGAAACTATATGTAGGCTACATCTAGAAATGTGAAGGGAAATAGTCTACATGCCACATCTTTATGGGTTACATTTAATATCCCTAAATTAGTTTTAAAGGCCTTAATATGTTCTTTAGTAGTCCTTCCTCCTGAGGGATAAAAGGAAGGAAGATATTTCTCAAGGTTTTTAGATAGATCATGGATAGCCCCATTAACATTGATAGAAGATCTAGCTATCCAGATTTGATCTTGAGTTGGAGCTAGGGGTTAATCCATTGGGAGTAATGGGAGACAAGGTTGTCTACTTAGAGATAATGATTGAGCCTAGGGTTATCTCCTAACTTCTTTGTTATACATAAATTTTCTATGGATTTCCAAAGGTGAGAATAACAAGTTAGTGTCTAAGGTTGACCTTATTAATATTTTGGGTTCTTCTAGTGCAACTCAAGTGATTTATTTTAAATAAAATAGAGGCATAGGTTTGATCCCTCATTTTTATAGTAGATTAATTATTATCGATGTGGGTTTTATGTACACCACATAATTTTTTTATGAGGTGGCCTCTAATATTTTAAGATCAATGAAAATTATTCACTCCAAGGCATAAGTTATTGGGTATTAGGTTTTGTAAACATTGTGTTTATGGAATAGATGTGAGTGAGGTAATTTATTTACCATAGATATGTTAACTATGGATGAATCTAAATATACTTGAGATGGGTGGACTAGTGATGGTTCTAACCTAAGGTGGGTAGGACTTTGAAGAATCTCAAAAAGAAGGAAAGGTGAGACAAAAAATGAGGCTTATAGACCACACTAGATGAAAATTTTCAAGACCAACACTTTAACTAGAGGTTGGACAAGGAATCAAAAACCAATATTTATTGTAAGATAATGTACCAAACCAATAATCAAACATAGTTATAAGTCAGAGTGAACAAAAATATAACATACTTAAATATATAAAATCAAAGGTTGCCATGTTTATAAGATTAAAATAGCACATCTACAAGGGGGGATTGTGATTTATATGTAAAAGAATTAAAATTAGTGATAGATCAATATGAATAATTATATATAAAATAGATAACTCATATACAACCAAAATACTAAGAAGCTAAAATGATAGAACTTCTTACACAATTCACAAGTTTTAGAGAAGAATCAGATTTTGCACATCGAGACTAAAAATATATAACTTATCAAATTTTATTATTAATATTAATATCCAAAATTCTCCTCTATTTGGAATATGAGGATACAAGTATAAATATGCTTGGGAAGGATAAGGCCTCATCCTTCAAGAGAAGTATAAAAATACATATCTGAAAATAACATTGTATTCTAATCTCATTAAAAGTGTGCATGTACAAAAATGATTTCTCAAAATAGAATCTCTCATCTAAAATACAATATATACAAGAAAAATGAATTAGGAACTAACAATTCTAGTTAATCAGTACATCAAATATATATGTATATTTAGAGAGTGTCGATCTAACACTACTAAAAGAAGAATACTATGACATATCCTAAATAGACAAAATTTAGTGGAATTAGAGTTAAAATTGGTTTTAAAAATTAATTAGACCCTATAACTATAGATAATGCTGAATTAGATGCCAATATAATTATGGATATGGTCATTACAAGTGGCACATAGGCAAGCCTAGTTTGAGTATGCACCAATGTATACCTAGGAAACTGAGCACTCTGAGGTGGGATGGGAATAACACCTTATACTATAGTTTCTTGTTTGGATACTTCCATCTATGGGTAAAGTGTGTGAATCACCTAAAATTCAAAATCTATAGTCTCAAAATTAAGTATATCCCTTTTAAATATTTAAGTTTTTCCATCAGTTTCTTATGTCTACCCAATACAATTCTAACCTCTACATGTAGTGCCTTAGTCCCTATAATTTTGTCCATAAAAAAATTGATCAGATACATAATTTTATCACTGGTTATATAAATAGTGCCTTCAATATCTATTCTAAAACTATTTAGTGTTACTTATAGAATATTTTAAAAAATGGGTCTGGGCACCAATTTCCCTTGTCAAGTGGTTACTTGGATGACTCTTAAGTTAGTTAGGATAGTGATAGCATCCCTCTCTTGGTTTGAATTTTTTTTTACCAAATCCCACATATCTTGATGTCATTCAAGTACAATACCCCTTTTTACAATAATATAATTTTATATCCAAGTAGCTTTGGATGTTGTTATTAAATTAAGGTGCGCATAACCCTATTTATAGTGGCATAGATTATAAAATACAATCTACCATCAATGTATTTTATTTTTTAAACAATTTAATAATTTCTCCCAACTTGGGTTGGGAGGTGGCCTTTGTAAACTTTATTGAATCAATAGTGTCAAACAATTTATTAGTATTCCCCTATAAATTGGTTATTATCTCTTTGGGGGCCTGGATAGTAATCATCTCAGGTTTCCTCTATATAAGTTGATCAAAAAATTTAAACATATCTTTCATGACTCCCCCAAAAAAAAATTCAAAAGTATAAGGGTCCTCCCTATATCTATCTAGGTTCTATGGATTTACTTTCCTTAATTTTCTCAAGGAGAATATGTCTTCTCTATGTTCTAACTTAACCTACTATCATTCAGCAACCACAATTTTATTATTCACCTTTCTCAAGGTGATTATATATCTTTTAAAATGTAATTTTACTATGGGATAAGTAGTTATTACCAAATGTTATTTCCATACGTATTCATAAAAGAATTATTAGATATATGAAGGAATGTTTGGTGTAACTTATTTCTCTATTTACTATGTTTGTGTTATATGAGTTACTGAGGGGGGTGTCTTAGAGGTAGCATAGCCTTTAAGGAAGTTGTCCCTATTACAAGAAAAATAGGAATAACATTCATTTATCCAATAACATACCTTTGGACTAGTGTGTCAATGACATATTTTTTATCTACTACTTTGTGGACTGAGATAGTAAGTGAGTCTACCTAGGGTGCTCAGCCAATGAGCATATTCCATTTTGTTGTCAACCTTGGATTGGTAGCTAGGATAATGAAAATTGATGTGGATACAAATTTTTCAAAATGTACCCCTTAGCTTGGTTGAGGGTACTATGGACTAGTTCTACTAAATAATGATTAGGTTACAGGGGTGCTCAATAGGTGTTACAAATAGTTAGTAAGAGGTGTATATGCATCCCTAGTAGATATAATAGTTTTGGTGGGGCCTATATTATTAGGTTGGTCTAATATATTTAATATTAGTGTTACATCTACTTGGGGTTGGTTTATTTATATTAAAGAATGCAATTAATCTAAATAATCCACTACATCACTAGTAATTACTATAATTAAGGAATTTTCTAATGAATGTGTACTAGGAGGAATTACATCCAATAGAGATATTGTTAGGGTACTGATTTTTGTGTCATTATAGTTATTTTAGGTAGAGATATTTAAGGTGTAGTTAGTGATAAACACTATGTTGTGATGTGTATCTTTTATTCTACCTCTTCTTCTACACCCTCTTCTCTTTTTGATAGAATTTTAGTAGCCCCTAAATTACCACTTCCCTGGTTGATTTCGTTTGATTGAAATAATTCTATCCCTCTTGAATAGGTTTTTCCCACAATATACCATTCAACATCTTCCTTTGTCTAAGTCATCTCATCAAAGGATTATGTCTCTTATGTTTCAATTTTTTTAGACCCATTTTTATTCATCACCTCATATTTTGTCTTCTTCCTCACTATCATAAATATGCATATGGTCTAACCCCAAATCATTTTTTTTCTCATTTTCCTTTCCTTTGGAGAGACTAATTTCTTCTATACTTACATCTTTTGAGGTGAAATAAGAGGGGTCTTAGGCTTCCTTGTGTATGTCATTATTGGTTTTGAAATAATAGAGGATAGAGCAGTTGATAGTGGAATAGGAGATGGAAGGACTATATTAGTATCAAATATCAATGGAGATGGAGGAGTGGTAACCACTTGAGTAATTATAGGTGGTCAAGATGAAAATACAGTGGTGTAAGTGTCATGGTAGGTGATGATGAATGTGACTACCCAAGGGATTAGGGCATTATGGTTGGTGGAGATAAAGGAAGAGAAGCAATATTTACTTGATATAGAAAATAAATAACACTTACTTATTGGGTGACAATTAGTGGGGGTAAAGGAACCATGGATAAGAGTCTAGCTAATGTGTTATCACTTGCAGGTCTTTGTTCCTGAACTGTACATTAAGGTTCTACCCTGATGTGTTATGGATCAGTAATAGCTATCTATATTGGTAGACTTGGAGTTGTTATAACTCCTTATTTAATATAAGTTTCATGGATGAGCTAGCTTATTCTTAAAGAGTGGGTTCATGAACAGGTTTGGAAACCCATTATTCTTTATCAATCATCTTGGTATCTTTTATGGTGATGGTAGGTTCATATTGGATCCTCTATGTCACAAAAATAGACATGATGACCTTGTGTATCCTTATAACCACTTTAGAATCATCTTCAACATTCATAAATGTGTTATCATGGTCTTAAGACTGGTGCCCATAGTTGATCCTTACTTTTCTTTAATATTTTCTAAGATTTCCTCTTACATTCCTTCTAGGGTCGTAGTGTTTGAAAGGTATAAATTTAAACCCATAATAGACCCTAATATTTCCCATAAATTGGAGGTGATCCCAACTTATGTATTGCATCCTTACAATAATAAGAGGGGTTGAATGGAGGGATGCTTGCTTATCTTTCCTTAGGTTAGTATCCAATTATTTGTTAGTTGAGCAATAATCTCTTGATCAACTACTTTATCAGGCAAAATCTTTAGTAGGTAGAAAGTGTGTGACTTGGTGCCTTCAATTCTAATTATTATGAAATTAGGTTAGAACTAGTAATCGCCCATGTTTCAAATAGTTTTCTTTATAGGTTCGATGAGCCTAAGCATGTTCTTTCCATATATTATTTGATACACCATGGGATAGAAAGTCTTAGTTATCCTTTTCATATTCCTCCTAAATATAAGTATATGAATAACATTTAAATCATCACATATATTATTTTTATGGTAATAAGTGGATGATTCCTAGTGTTGGTCATAGGACAACTACATAGTTGCAGTCATTGCATCCACTACATAGGACATCATGTAGAAGTTACCATATGAGGAACCTAGGATTTTTGAGTTTCAAAATCAAATTAGAGTTGATGATCTCTCCTAAGGTAATGGCTTTGTTGAAATTTAAAATCATGTCCAGTAAAGGGACCCATACCTCATTAACACAAGTGATTCTTGAAAAACCATATATTATATTCAACATGTCCATGGAAATTATCACCCTTCATCTAAAGACCAACAATGGGATAACCAAAGTAAGGCCATGAATTGTAAAGTTGCTTGGGTTGCCAACCCACTCTTAAAACATGTTGATGACATTATTTTTGAGAATCCATGAGTTCACCATGTACTTCCTATATAACATGTTTGGCATAGGGAGTCTTTATTACCTATCAAAGGTATTTCCATTGATATATACAATTATTTTTTCACTAATCATAAATTTCAATACTTTTTAGTAACCTTGCCATTCAATAATAAATTAAATAGTAAGTCAATATAAATCATTACCTATAGATTATCTATTGCATTGTGAAGGCTAATGGCTTTAATTTCCAACAATTCATCCTTGTATCTCTATATGAAAATGGAAATTTGATCTTTTGATCTGTAAGTTTTAGTTATCTAGACCACATCCCAAATGGAATAATAGTACTTGAACTCATGTTTTAGAGCTGCCTAATCAAATTTCATATTAGTGTACTCAGATAATCTTGTAATTGAGTATGTAGATGGAATTTATATGTGAGATTAAGAAGCCATTAATTTTGTCTAAAAATTATTTGCTCTGTGAAAATCTTGTAAATTATTGGTTGTAATGGCATTCTGGATTCATAATCTACACTTAAGCTCAGAATTTTGCAATGCTCTTGATAACTCAATGACAATGTAATTAGATTGAAAATGAGAATTTTAAATATGTTACTTTAGATGTGTTGGATTTGAAAATTAAATGCATTAATTCTTCAATTCATGTGAATTAAGTGCAATAAAGGCATTCACTCTTGTTATATTTAATCTTTACATTTTAATTTCATAATATCTAATTCCATGATGTTTACTACCGTGTGGCTTATTTTGCATTATTATATATTCTTAGTCAATTTAGTATGATAGATGTCTCTTTTTATCTCTATCTTGGTTTTAATGGCCTCATTTCTTGCTTACATGGCTTCAAAATAAGCACATTTATGTGTCACTATTCCATTCTTAACTGAGTTGTAACTTGAGCATTATCTTTTTGGTCATAGGATAAAAAGATCATGAAACTTGAAAGATACTAAAAATATTCTTCTCATGACCTTTCGTACATAGGTCCTTGCTAATGTCACCTCTAGGCTATCATATGATGACACTTGGAAAGATCTTGACAATTTGCTTGCCTATAACTTTTCGTATAAATTTCCATTTTGATGCCACCTTTGGGATAATAGGATGAATAAAAATAAAAATATCTTGGTAATCCACTTTCCAAAAAACTTCCTTACAAATGTTAATGGTGATATCACCTCTAGGATAGCAAGATGATGACACTTGGGAATATCCTAATGATTCACTAGCCTGGGACCTTCTGTACATAAGTCCATGTTGATGTCACCTCTAGATTACTTGTGTAATTTAATTAGGCTCTAATTTAGTGAATTGATGTTTTTTTAAATGCTTAAAAAAACTTTGGGAGGGCCTAAAATACACCTAAGCATGGAATAACATGTTTAAGACATAACACAAAATCAAAATATGTCAGCTCAGTTAGCCGTTAGACCAAAATATTGAAATTGAGTTAAAGGAAATATAAGGAAACAAGTAAAAACATTAACATGGATTATGCACAAATTTGTTTCCCCTATAACTTTGAGATAGTATAAAAACATTAAATTATAAAATTTTTGATTAAATGAAGCAAATAATAGAGATCAATAGAGGTAAACAAAAAAAATTAGTGTCAAATTAATTTTAACTAATTTTTCACTTTCACAATCTTATATCATAAACTTTTAGCTCATAAAAACCCAAATAATAATATTCAATTAATAATGGGTCCTTATTTTAATTTTTTAAAATGAGATGTGTGTTAGGGCATAAAAGGTATTCTTGGTAAGAAATGAAATTTATAAACTCTTAGACGTGGGCTTTATAAGAGATATTTTACATTATAACTAGGTGTCTAACATTGTGCCTATTACAAAACCTAATGGTGACATTCATTGTTGCACATATTATCAAGATTTAAATAAGGCTTTTTTAAAAGATGATTGTCCATTACCTAATATCGACATGACTATTGATTTTATATCTAAATATGAAAAAAAATCATTTATGGATGGATTTTCCAAGTCTAACTAAATTTAAATTAAACCTAAAGATCAATAAAAGATAGAATTTATTACACCATGGGGCACAATTTGTTATACAATCATGCCTTTTGGACTCAAAAACATAGGAGCCACATACCAAAGGATCATGAATCATATTTCATGATTTCATTTAAAAACTATTGAGGATTATGTTGATGATTTACTTACAAAATAAAAATGTTTCCAAGACCATGTTACTAATTTATGATAAATATTTAAACACTTACAAAAGTTTAATCTTTGATTAAATCCTCAAAAATGTGTTTTCAGATTATCTTTGGTAAAGCTCCTTAGGTATATTATTTATCAGAGGCATCTGTAAAAGATTTTTTTTTTTATGTATCACGTCAGTATTGCACACTTGGAAAACTCAAAACTTGGTTGTTCCTCTTATTTATACACATACCTTACTTTCACAAGCCTCACATCTACTATATCTTGTGCCCCTTGGCCTATCTCTTAATCCACCCAAACTTATACTGATGATATAAACATCCATCTATCCCAAAATTCTTAAAATGTACTTATTTTACACCTCTAAAACTTTTGAGCCTATGCCTACTCTCATTATCCCTAAATACTAATGTCTGGGAGAGATAATAGCATTTATTTTACTATCCTATCCTAATGTAAGTGTCTAGTGCCCTAAAGTCATACAATTTTTAAATGAAACATATTAAAATGGTTATCCTAAGTGTATTAATTCAAGTTATCTCCAAATATGATGGGTATAAATACAATATCAACCATCATTCATTCCTCACCTATGAGCATGAATCAATCAAACCAAAAGAACACTTAATAAGCACTCAAAAATTACTCAACGTACAAAAAAAATTCATATTTTACCCTATGTTGATATCAATCAAAGGAAAAACCTAGATACAAGTCCAAAGTACTAAAGGAACATTCGTAGGTTATATTTTCCAATTTATAAGCTAGGTGACTATTGTACTTGTTTTACACATTGCATGATTCACACACAAACCAACGCATAGGGGAAAACTACATGAGTCTGAGGCCCACTTTTGGAGTATTAGATATGTAGGAAATGCCTATTTATAGTGGGGTCATTCTTAATACCATGTTCACACCAACCCATTTTTATCCAAGGTCACATTGAAGATGGAAAGCTAGGGTTTTCCCATTTCACCAAGAATGACAGTCCATGGCCCAGATTTGAATACACCAAGGAAAATCCAAACCTATAAGCATCCAGGTGGTCACATCATGTTTGAGTATATACTATGTATATGATAATAACATCAAACTCATACAATATCATCGACATAACTATCCAAAGATGATGTAATTTTCTAGAGAGCTATAAGCACCAAATCTAGAATCTGATGAATGATCTAGAAATGTATTCCTACCTATTTCCTTCTTACACTAGATCCAACACTGTATTAACATTAGAAAAAAAAATAATAATTTATTTTATGTCATTTATATATCTATCATAGCTATACTTTCCATTAATTTCTTATCTTAGTTTTATGAATTTATTATATGATACATCTAAGTTTAGCATTTAATTGGCTTATTATAGATATAATTATCACTCTTGTGCCCTATAATTTCTTTATCCTTAAGCCTTTTTACCCAATTATGATATCCTCTTATCCAAATTAGTGTTAAACATTTGTTTAACTCAATCCATGTGAATGCAAGTTTTTCTAATTCTTAGGGTTTAAAACTAGTTAAGGTTTCATATTATTGTAATTTTTCATTTTATTTAGTAGTATTTTTCATGAAAACTAGGTATAATGATAGATTATATGGGTGTCTATTGAACATATTTAGATTCCCCTCTACCCATCCAAGATGTCTCAAACTAATGAGGGATATCATACCTTGAATCATGATGATACCCATGTTGACAATGAAAAAAATCCTAATAGGGTTATCATAGAAGAAAATTCTGATAATAAAAATATGGAAACAAATGAGAATGACCAAGTGCATGCAACTACAATGTTTCATGAGTGAATTTTAAAAACCTTTAAGATCTTGATAAAATCATAAAAACTTTACTTGAAATTAAACTTTTAAAAATTGTAGTGGATACATCTATCCCCTTGAACACATTATAACTTAGTACATCTAATGGGGGAATGACTTATGTGTTCCAACCTTTGTTCCTTAAAACTACTATAGATACATATATTATGAACTTACCTATTGTTTCAACATAAATACTAGTTTTAATTATTATTACTACTCAAAACATGTTTCTAGTCCCTATGGTGACTACTCAAATTGTTAATCAAAATCCAACTAGGCCTATAGTTCAATCGCTCCAAGTCATAAATAACTTGTACGATACTATTACAAAAATTTAAAAAAAGGATTTAAAGTCTTCACATGATGTATATTCATAATATGTTTTGCATAACCCTATTGCACTTGATATCTTTTTGTACCCTCTACCAACTATATTTGTTGCACCTAAGTTTATATTTTATGATGACAAGGGTGATCCTGAATAACATATTCAAACATTTTATATGGCATGCCTTCATTATGATTCTAATGATAAAATTTTGACCAAATTATTTCAAAAGAACCTCAAGAACTATGCTTTGAGGTGGTTGTAATATTTACTTTTCCAATTTTCGAAATCATTCAAACGTATTGTAGATCAATTTTTGGCACACTTTTATATTAATATTACCAAAAATATTTCCTATACTCAAATTGCAAAAATAAAACAAGGAACCAATTAAATAGTCAATGAATATGTCTTGAGATATAAGACAATGTTAGCCAAAATGACTAAGCCTATGGTAGATAAGGAGTTAAAATACATATTCAAGTAAAGTTTGCTTGCTCCTTTACATGTGTCCATTATTTTAAAATAGTTTAAATCTTTTGATGACTTATGTCATGTTATACAAGATCATGAAATGAAGCTTATGTCATTGAAAAAGCTCAAGTATGTATTAAACACATTAGTTGCATCTATATCTAGTACCAAATTTACAATTAAAATAAGTTATAAAGTAAAAGATTTTGATCCTAAAAAGGAAACAACCACCATGATTATCATAATTTCAAAACAACATATCAGCTTATCCTATCTAATTCACCAAAGAGATAGTTTACATGTTTACTTAAGCTTCCTACTTCATTACTCTTATGGTTGTTAAAGTGTCATCTTATATCTCTCCCTCCTCCTACAGAGGTTAATGTAAATAGACCTCTACCCAAAGGATATGATGAAAATGATTATTATGACTATCACTAAGTTCTTGGGTATTATAAACACTATTAATCTCTTAATCTATGACATACTTTTCATTTATAGTTACATTCCTTAGTTAATTATTGTGTTAGGTGGACTTGTTATGATTTAAGGGTGGTATGAATGGGTGTGATTACCCCCATTAACTCTATGTATGGATGAGTGTGGATCACTCCAATCATCATATTTTTGAATTATATCTTATTTTAAGGATTTGGAGGTTTCCCCTTCAAAGTGGATTAAATATATTCTTCTATATTTCAGTTATCTTGTGATTTATTGCTTAAATTCTAAAGAAAGTTCATTATAAGTGATATTAGAGTAGTGATTTGGGTAATGAAATTATTTTTTCTATATCTATCAAACCAGTGTGAATTTTTCCATAATGGTTTTTCTATATTTTTTGGATCATATAAAGAGTCTATAGTAAACATTTCAAGACTATAAGATCTGTTTTGAGTGAGTTATTTAATTTTCACTAGTTTCCATAAAATTGCTCTATAGTCCACAATTTTTGGATTTTTTATATTTTTTTACATTTAGAAAAATATGAAAAAATATGTATTAGGTCAATTCTTTGTGTTTTTTCTTAAGGCTAAATTAATTACCAGATTACTTGGTCAAATTTAGGTCAATTATGAAAATTAGGGTGGATATTGGCAAGGCTATTTATGGCAAGACCGTAGATTAGGGGTAGGGGAAAGGGTGTTGAAAATCTAGGGAAAACTCTTGGAAAAAATATATGGAGTTATAATTTGGATCTATGGTTACAATATTTTCTAAAATTGATCATAAAGTGAGTCAACTAGATTGCAATATGCAAATCATATGAACTAGTATGCACGGGTTGTAATCAAAGATGATGAATAAAGTAGATTAGATCAATCAACACACTTGGAATATCTCATAAAAAAACTTGATACAAATATGATTATTTTTTAACATCCTCAAAAAAAACCATAAATCATTAAAACTCAAGCCAATCAAGGTGGATCTTTAGGTCCAAATATTTCACAACCCAACCTAGGTGGATCTTCAAACCACTCCCAAACAAACCCAAATCCACTACATGTAAGAAACATGAATCCAAAAGTTTAAATGTGTAATTTTTATGGGAAGGATCCTATTATTTAGATCAACCAAATAGATAATTTTTTTGATGTATATCAGATGTCATATGGATAAAAAGTCGTTATGGCATCCTTCTATTTGGATCCATAGTAATTTATTCGGTATTAATGGCTTTGTGCTTATAAAAAATAAGGGTATTGTTATTACTTGGTCAATTTTCATAGATGAGATACAAATGTACTATAATTATAGTATAAGATAAAACTAATTTAGCTAATTATCAAAGCTATGATAATCGATTTCAATCAAAGACTATATTCAACAATTTCATAACTTATCTTTGAGGGTGGATGATATCTAAAATTACAACATGAATGATCTCCTATTTGATGGTCTCAAGGATACAATCCAATTAGATGTTTGAATTTTTAATCCAAGCACTATATCTAAATCCATAGTACTTGCTCATTAGCCTTAAAGCAATGATAATCAGGTTCAATCAAAGACTATATTCAATAATTTCATAACTTATCTTTGAGGATGGATGATATCTCAAATGACAACATGAATTATCTCCTATTTGATGGTCTCAAGGATACAATCCAATTAGATGTTTGAATTTTTAATCCAAGCACTATATCTGAATCTATAGTACTTGTTCATATGGTAGAAGAAAGATATCTAGTCAAACAAAGGGTTTCACTGGCAATAAAGAGCAATTTGGTCTAACACAAACATTATTTTAGCCTAAAATTGACTCCTCACCAAATTGAAGAGAAATTATATAAAGGTTTATGTTTCAATTGTGATAACAAATGGATAAAAGGTCATAAGTGTATTGAGAATAAATTCTTCTACATTAAACTAGTAAATGATGAAGAAGATGATGAAATAAAATATGATGAAGAGGATGAAGTGCCTGAATCAAATTTAAAATATTCCTAGTCCGTTATTTCATGCCATGTACTTTTTGGTATTATCACTCCCTGAAATCTCAAATTTTGGGGTTACCTAAAAAAAATAAAAGGTGATAGTATTGATTGACTCTATGAGTACACATAATTTCATCAATAAATGAATAAATTGTTTTATTTACCCTACTCTAGAGTTTCAATTCATGATTGCAGATGGGGGTATTGTCAATTATTTAAATAAATGTCATAATGTCAAATAGGCCATGGGAGACTACAATCTCAATCCCCCTATGTTTATTATTCCCATGTGTGGAGTAGATATTATGTTAGGATTCCAATGGCTCACAACCTTGGGTAAAATTGAGATTAATTTATAGGAGCTCTTCATGTGCTTTCATTCTTAAGAAAGGACTTATGAATTAAGGTGAATACATGAAAAATATTCATAATTGGTTAGTTCTCATCAAATTTTGAATATTCTTCATAAAGGGGCTAATGGATTTGTTACTAGATTATGTTCCATATAAGTTCAAACATCAAATATCTCTACACATCTTGATATCCAACAAATTATTGATGAGCACTCAACCATTTTTGAAGCAATGCCAAAAGGACTACCACCAAGTTTAGATCATGATCATTTAATTTAACTTCTTTTAGGTAGTCAACCACCCAACATTTTCCCTTAAAGATACCCATATGCCTAGAAGAGTGAAATTTTAATAATGGTATATGAGATGTTGGAGGTTGGTACCATCAAACATAGCCAAAGTGAATTTTCATCCCCAATAGTCATGGTTCATAAAAAGGATTAGACTTAGATAATGTGCCTAGATTATACAGAACTCAACAAATTTAGCATAAAATATAAGCTCCCTATCTTAGTAATTGATGATTTGTTGGATGAGTTACATGGTGTTGTTTACTTTACAAAATTATATATTCATTTAGGATACCATCAAATTTAGATCTAAAATGTGGATATCCATAAGATAACCTTTAGAAATTATGAAGGACATTACGATTTTTTTATAATGCCTTTTGATCTCACCAATGCCACATCAATATTTTAGATTCTGATGAACACCATTTTTTAACCATTTTTATGAAAATTTGTGTTTGTATTTTTTGATGACATTCTCATAAATAGTAATACTTGGGAAGAACACTTATAGCATGTGAAAAAGCTTCTAATCACTCTATAAAATCATAAAATTTATGAAAAACCTTCCAAATGTTATTTTTAATTAAAAGAGGAGGAATACTTGGTTCACATTGTTTCGCATGAGGTAGTCAATGTAGACCCTAAAAAATCAAAGATATGATTGAATGGATAGTGCCAAAATCTATCAAAAACCCTTACTAGTTTTTGGGGTTAATATGTTACCATCATCACTTTGTGAAGAGTTATGGTAGCATATCATTCCCACTTACAACATCTTAAAAATGACTCTTTCCATTGGAATGAAACATCCACCAAGGCCTTTGAGAAATTGAAAGTGGCCATGTTCACTACTCCAATTTTAGCTAACCCAAATTTTTTAAAGACTTTCATTATTTAATGTGATGCATCAAGATCTATACTTGGGGTAATACTCATTTAGGAAGGTAAACCACTAGCATTTGAGAGCCATCAAATAAATAATAAGAATATATTAAAACCAATCTATCAGAAGGAAATGATGTCTATACTTCATACAATCAAATATTAGAAACCTTATCTAATGGGTAGACATTTTAAGGTAAAGACTGATCACAGTAGTCTCAAATATTTTTTGGAACAATAATTATCTTCTAAATAACACCAAAAGTGGGTGACTAAAATGTTAGGGTATGAATTTGAAATAACCTAAAAGAAAGGTAAAGATAATGTGTTTGTTGATGCATTATCTAGGAAGGATGAATCCATTGAGACATTGTTATGTGCCATGACTATTTAGAATGTTGATTAAGTAGAAGAGTCTAGATCTGAATGGGAAAATGATGTGAATACTCATACTTTAATTCATAGTCTCCAACATGACTTTATTGACTCAAAAAAATTACATGGAAATGGAATGTCTTATGGTATAAAGAATGGTTATACCTATGCAATAATTATTCCCTATAAAACAAGATCCTTGACAAACTTTATTCATCTCCCATAAGAGGGCATTCAGGTTTTTTGAAAACTTGTCATTGAGTCAAAAAGTATTTATTTTTGGAATTACTCAAATGGGATGTAAAAAAAATTATGGTTGAATGCTTAGTGTGCCAAAAAAATAAGGGATAAATAATTAAGCTTCCATGTCTTCTAGAACCTTTATCCATTTTGAGTTCATAGTGGGAGGATATGTGTATGGATTTCATCACTAGTTTGCCTAATTTAGAAGCTCAAAATGTCATCATGGTGATATTAGATAAAATCACAAAATATGTCAATTTTTTTACCTTATCACAAACCTTTACATACAATACCATATCTATTTATTTTCTACATATAGTTCAAAATATAATAGTGAGTGATCATGATCTTATTTTTTCCAGTAATTTTTGTACTAGTTTATTTTCATGTTTGGGTATTATTGGCCAAATTTACCATACATACTAAAATGTGCCTAGCCTTTTATGAGAAGCTAAATAGGGTCTTGATTGAGGAGTGATCCAATGTCAAAAGGAGAATATGGACATTAGGAGAAGATCCCTTATCAGGTATAAGATTTTGAAACATTTTAAGTTTAAAGTTTGAATTTGGTGATCTTAGACAACTAGACCATCATCAAACATATTGTACAAAGGAATAGAGCAAGCTAGTTGTGTATTTAATATATTTTCTTATAAATCCTCTCAGGTCAAAATAAATTTATGAACATGAATTTATTCATGCCTTGAACATTCTCTACAAAATTCACATCTTGATGATCTTGTTATCTCAAGATATAAAGCTCTAAATTTAGTACTACAAAATGAAACAAGCATGTGTATGTCAAGCTAAAGCCTCATAAAATAATCATTGGAATTCAAATGATCAAGATCAATGTTCAACATTAAATCATACCAAATATCTAATGGTTAGTAGTGATCTGTAGTGTTAGTGGTTAGAAATATCTAATAGTGAATGTTGGATCATGCATTGAAGATCAACAATGAGCATTGAATCGAAAGGTCAACATGAATGAGCTCCTACCAAGTGTTAAGATCTTAGGTATATATTATATAGATCAATGTTACATGGTTTCTGATAGGCTAGTAAGACAAATCATATCTAATGGTGTGTATTTAATCATACCAAGTAGATCGATGGTGAGCAAGAGTCAAAAAGTCATTGGATCTCAAAGGTTAATGAGAAGATGCCAAGTGTCAAAAACATGTTAAACTAGTATAATATTAATAGTACATGTTCATTCATACAAATTAAGAATGATGGTGAGAGAAAGGTTAAAAATTTAGAGGATCCTGAGGAAGAGTGACACACTGCAAAGTATCATGAGCATGTTAAGCTACTAGGTCAATCAATGACTCCTGTACATTCTGTGTAAAGAAAATTAGTGAGCGAGATTAAAAGTCAAAAGCTAAGGGGATTTAATATAGATGCCAAACATATGGTAGAGGTTGAACTATAGTAGGTGTTTCAAAGAGATATGGCATCAATAGAGTTTATATGATCACTACTAAGTAATGATATGTAGTCATATAGTCATGATGAAGCTCTGTCACCATTAAAGCTCAACATGAAGCTCTGTTTTGAATCTTTAAAACATAAATGGTCTATTATTTGGATTTATAGTATGGTTTCTCAACTATGTTAACCATATATTGAAGAATATCCATGAATATAATAGGTTCTTAGATTCTATAAATGCTCAAAGGCAAAATAAGTCTTTCTAGGCCTAATAGGGATTAAAGACAGACAGCTAATAGTTGTAATAAGATCAATCAATCTATATGTTTTCATCGATATTATTTCTATATGAAAACTAATAAATAAATATATTTTAATCTATCATGGACCTATGATCATGTTTTAAAGTAGGGGTAGACTATGTGATTATTATGGAGAAGCATCCCATCTTTTGATATGGTCACTTTCTTGATACACAAGTACTTATGGATGCCCAAAGTAGATATCTCACAATTCTATCAGTTCCAAATATGAGAATTTTTTCCTCATCAGAAGATCAAGTATAAAATAGCATAGAGTCCCTATAGACACCAAAATTATGTTACATAAGTGTATAATGTGTTATGTCAAAACACCCCTTAGAACCCCTTTGTAATAAGTCTTCCTAACCCATGCCTTTACCACACATATTTAATTAATTAATTAAGATTAATTAAATATTACATGTTCCACCTTATGCCAAGACCAATTCTCCCCTTGTGAGTCACCACTAGACTTGGTCTCCCATAAATAACTAATTCTTACCCTATAAACCAATTTCTAACCAATTACCTTATACCCAACCTCGCATATTGACCATTTATTAATGTGTGTCACACTTGGCATGGAGAAACAAAAAAAAAGGAGCCAAAAATATTCCTTTTGACCTACTCTTATGCCACTAATGTCAGTCAACCCTTGATCAATGTCAGTCAACCTGAGACCAACATTGGAGAGATCACTGACATTGGTTACTTAAACAATGTTCTAAACCCATTTTGGACCCTCTACAAACATTCTCTCTTTCAAGAAGAAACTCACTCAAGAGATTCAAAGAAATCTTGACAAGCTTTTGATGATTATCCACTATAACTAGGCTCACATATTTTTTATACCATTCAAATCCTAAACCAAAATTGATCCATTGTGTAAAGAGCTTGAACTATGAATAGGTGGTAGACACTCATCTTTGTTTGATCAATCACCTTAAAAAAGCTTTATCAAAAGTATTTATTTAGGTACTTATATCATTTAATCATCCCTATATTCTATGAATTCTAATTATTTTTTTATTAGTGTTTACACAAGTCCCATCCATCCCTGAGGAGGAGTTGCAAAACTCCTTCATTTCCATACCTCTGCCTTAACCAAACCAAACTCCTCACCTAGACTTCTTACCATCTCTCTAACCCTTCATAAGACTCTATTCTAACCCCATTAACCTATCAAATATCCTTCCCTACATTTAGGAAAGCCTTCTATGAATTTCTAACTCTATTTCCCCTACCAACATTAGTTATCCTATTGGTGTCGATCACATTACCACTACTGACATTGGTTACTCTAGCAATTTTAGTGACTGTTATTTTACCTAAATCACCCTGAACCATCCCGAACAACCCTCTAACAAACCAATTTTTTATTTTGCTTGCTCTACAATACTGACTACTACACATAGGTTATAGAAAAGGTACATGCATCTCTCTCTCTCTCTCTCTCTCTCTCTCTCTCTCTCTCTCTCTCTCTCTCTCTCTCTCTCTCTCTCTCTCTCTCTCTCTCTCTCTCTCTCTCTCTCTCTCTCATTTCACTTTTAACTCTTTGTATTAAATATTGGACTATCATCCCCTAGGAAGTTTTTCACTTCATGGTATAAACAAGTTGCTTGGAAACCCACTCACCAACCTACTAACAAATATTTTGTGGTAGTGTGTTCTTACTTGCACGTGGTCCTCCCTAGCCAAGGAGGATTTCCTAACTTCTTTTGGATATGGTGTACACTAATCTAGGTACATATAATCACTAATCCCCAACCTTTCTTTCTCTATTTCTCACTTCTTAAATTTAATCAAAAATAATTGAAACATTTCTGGCATGCCTAGTGGGACCCATGGAGTTTTCCTTGGGTTCATTGTATGATTTTTAAGCATTCATTTAAGTGCACATTAATTTTTCATTTCTTGCACTTTCCCTCTCCTCTTATTGCTTAGAAAAAAGGAAAAAATAACAAAAAATTCAATTTTCTTAATTTGTTTTAGAAGTAGTAAATTGAACCCTTCTCTCTCTCTATCATTCTTTTTACTTCAAAAAATAAAATCAATATATTTTTCAAGTTAAAAAGAATTATTTTCTTTTGCATGCATAGATAATATAGTGAAAATCATCATCTTTTCCTATTCCTCTTTGTTTTCATCTAAATTAACATAATTTCAATTTGGATTCAAAACATACTGCATTTCATTCTCTTTCTATTGCATAATTAACACATCTAGTTAATTAACGCATTATTAATGAATCATAGGTCACAAATGTTACACATCCAAACCACAAACACAAAAAAAGCACTTCAACATACCTGAGATAAGACCCATCACAGTTTCATCACTTGGTGGATCACCTTACCCTACCCAGTTATTCTACTTTGATTACCAAGGGAAGAGCCCACTCTATTCTATGGTAGAGTATAAACTCTAGGTAAATAGTATATTTTGGTTAAGCAACCTAGCTCAGCTTTAGGCTCATGAAGTGGGGAGAGTAAGCTCCTAGCATAGGCTATGTACCTAGTCTAGCATAGATACTTTTTTAAAACTAAAACTTACCTAAAACCATCCTTAGACTACTTTCTAGTACCTACAACAACTAATTATTCTTCTCATTCTCTACTTAAGGCATAAGCCAACATGACTAAAATTAATCTCTAGTAGTTAATATTAATAGTTGCATGCTATTTTCCATTTTCTATATTTTTGAGTCTGTGAGGATGCTTCTTTTTTTATTCACGAGATCAAACCAAATTTGACAAGTACAAAAGTCAAACAATCTCTAAAAATCAGACCTCTTGAGTGTTTATCACTCTCATACAGATTCTCTAAGACCTTTTAAACACCTTGATTTCACTCTCTGAATCCTAGAAACTCATTTTTTGCACTTTTTAGACTTCCACAGTGACTGACATCATCTATATATAATCGATGTCAGAAGCTACCCCAACTGACATCGGTCATAAGTGATCGATGTTGATGATTGTGTAAATTTTTAAATTTACAATCTACCTTAAACAAAAATTTCACACAACCTTTTAAACTTTCTCTAAACCTCATTTACCTTCAACCCAACCTTAACACAACATATTTAGACTATTAGTGTATTATTTTTCATAGATGTAACATGAATCCAAGAAAAGACACTCATTGATTATGAAAGCCATTAACCACTTTCACCTTCCCCTTCTATTTCTGAATACACAATGGAATAATATATGGAAAGAATGCCTAGCCCCAATCAAATTCCCATTATATTTACAAGAAATCAATATTTTTCTTAATTTCTTGGTTGTAATATAACTACCCTCCAACATTACCTTGCTATAAGCCAAACTTGAACTTCTTTGAGTAACCCACTCCTTGGATTACCAACATCATTGATGGTATCAAATCTAGTTTTGGCTAGACCATCCATGGTTACCCAAACCATCACATCAACCAATAACCCAATTATGCATGATGTTCCATGTGTGGCATCACTCATCATTCAATCCAACCTCCACCCTATCATAACTTGCTTACATTCATAAGCACAAAGGGTACATTATATTTCAACCCTATTGTAGAACTTGGTGGTACCCATCCCATCAACTCTTGCACCTATTAACATCTGAATCACAACTCACCCCTCACTAAGCATAAATATTCCTTCCACTCAACCCATAACCACAAATCAAACCATTGCCCTTACTTTAGTTGGGCAATCCCCATTTCTTTCTATGCCTCAACCTATGACTCACTATCTTTACATTGTGTCAACACAACCATAATAGGTAGTGTCATATATGCCTTCAACTTCTTATTCTATTTCTTATAATGTAGGATCTATTTCTCAAACAAATCCTCCTCTTGGCCTCATCAAAATTCTCATGGATAAAATGAGAAACCTTGAGACATTTGTATCTAGATTGAAGAATATTCTATCTTATGATCAGATTTTCAATGAACCCATTCACCCCTCTGTACCAATTCATCCATACCCAAACCAATGGGAACTCCCAAAATTTACCTTTTTCTAGAGAAAAAAGGACCCACAAAAAAACTTGTGAGCTTTCAAAAATGCTTGCTATTAGATATGACATGATGATGTGTTATTACTTCACACATTCCCCATGTCTCTTTTAGAATTTGCTTTGGATTGGTACAGTTTCATCACACACCATTCACTATTCTCCTTCACTCAACTTGGAAAACTTTTCCTTGATCACTTCTCTATTAATATCTCCAAAAAGGTTTCCATAATAGACCTTTATTTTATTTATCAATTTGATGATGAAGTTATTGCTGATTTTATTACTCATTGGAGAAGTCTAATAAACCAACTCTCCTTCTCCCTACCTCAACTTGAGCTCATTGAGCTCTTCTCTAGAGCATGTATAAAACATATTTCATCCACACTCTGGGTGCAAACCTTTTGCACATTCGATGAAGCTTTCACAATGGTGTAAAATCTTTAAATCCAAGCCATAGATGAGGATAGGATCAAATTGCATAGTAAAAAATCTAGTTCTAAAGCAAATTATCCTTCTTCATCTAAAAATTCCCATCTAAATCAAAAATCTAAAGGTTTTTCAAATGATGTGGTTGTGAAATCCATTTCTTCTACAAGCACAAATAAACCCTCAATACAATCAAACCCAATCAACCTAATAAAGCTCTTTCAACAATGGTATGAGCAACAATAGTATACTCCTATTGGGGAGTCATACACCTCTATTTTAGAAAAGCTACTCAACCAAGGAGTTAAAAATGTTCCCACCATCAAACCTCTAATCTAATTTTATCTTTCTTGACCCATTCCAACATGGTTAAAAGAGGATGATTTTTTCAACTACCATCACATCAAAGGACACAAAATTAATGATTGTAAAACTCTTAAAAATATTGTCTAAAATATGTTGGATAGGGGTGATCTTATTTTAGATAATCCAAATGCTCCCACAAACTAGAACATGGATATATTCAAACAACCCTTCCCTAATCACGCACCCAACAAAAACATAGTCCACTCTACTCCTAAAACTTCTTTGAATCATAGTATTCATACATTCAATGTGATCTTTCCCTTAACCCAACCATTACCATAATAGGAGGTGCATGTTTTACCTACTCTTACCCCATAAATGGTAAAAGTTGGTTTGAGTCAACGTCCTCTTTTGGTAGAAGAACTTATTTCTCCTCTTTCACTTCCAAATGAGGAAGATCAACCTTTATCACTCCCATTACCCCATGAGGAGTCACCAATTACCTTTGCACTTATCTCACCTACACTTTCACAAAATGGAGATCATGCTTCTCCTACCCCTCAAACAAATAGTGAGAGAAATCCTTTGTTACTTCCTCTTCAACCCATAGAAGAAAGTGACTCATCCACACCTCTTTCACAAATAGATGAGTTGGATTTCTCCAATTTAACATTTTACAAATCAACCATTGAACCACCCCCAAACCAACCCATCTTTCCATTCTTCTTACCTATGGAGAATCTTACCTTTCATGTTCCTTTTCCACATGTTGAAGGAACAATCATACCATTTATTTATCCCCTTGAGGAGCCCTCATCTTGTCATTCTCCACATATTGTAGAGGAACATACTTCATATATTACTAAATAAGATGACCCTATTTTGACTCTTTCCCATCTTTAGATGGAAATATCAGAGGAAAATAAATCTCCTCTCTCTCAATTATCTAAAGATAAATTAGTTAAACCCACATCAATGACATCTAAACCATTTTCACATTTAGGGGAAAATCTCAAATTCCTTGATTATAATAAATTAGTTCAAGCGGCATTTTGGGATCACCTTAAAATACCCTATACAACACAAATATTATCTCCATTCACTACTAACCCTCTCATAACCATTTATCTTAAGGTTTTTGATAAAGTGTGTGTTGTTTCACCTAAGATTTTAGAAGCCTCCTCTTCTACTTCAGATCCCTCCACCTCACATGCATCTACCACATTAAAAAAATAAGATCTTTAGGCAAATGACCAACTTATAATCTAGTTCATCTGTATATGAAGTTATATTTAAACCCCCAAAAACAAGGGGATATCTCTCTCCCTGAACCAAAGAAGAAAGGTAAAACACCAAAACCTCACTGATCTACCCTTCTTCCACCTTTGACCTTACCATCTATTTTGGGTATACATCCCTCTACCTTGGTGGGAGTGTCACCAACCCATGGAAAACATAAAGCAACATTACCTCTATTATTGCCATTACCACCTCACAAACCTTCAACATCTAGCACCCTCTTACCCAAACTTAAAAAGGTGGAAGTGAAACATGTGGGTTCACCACCACTTAAAAGGGTGTCACACAAGACTATTCCCATCACCACCAAACTCAAAAAGGTGTCCAATCCACCTATAAAAATGTGTTAACCCATTTCAAGGCTCCTAATTATTCTATCTATGTTAGTTATTGCAAGAATTAGTAATAACACTTCCCCCCATCAAACCATTTGATCCTTTTGGACCAAAACCATTATGGTTTAATGATTCACAAGTTTGTTTATATCATTGTTCTCTGGGACATGATATTGAGAGTTGCAAATCTCTCACAACAATCATTCATCACCATTTAGATGTTGATGCTCTCTTGGGTGTTAAATCAGTAAAAACTCCTAACATTTAACTCTCAACATTTGTAATGCCTCACAAAACCCCATTTCACATTAAACCTAAAAATGTTATTGAACCTTCTTTATCACTTCCTTCACCTATATTACAGATTAACATGATCAATGTGACTACACGATCATAAAATTAGAAAGAAAAAGGAAAGGAAAAGGTCTCTAATCCTTGGGTTCAACCCTTTATAAAGGACATCCCCTATTCAAATCCTAATATTTCCATCTTGGGTATCCCACAACAATCATCATCAAGAGCTATCCAAAACTCCATGGTGAAGCAACTTCACCAATCCCCAATGAAGATGTATCTATATGAGTTAATTTAAAACTCATCCCAACATAAATAGTATCTCATTAGTGCCTTACAAGTAGTTAAATTTCAACTCATAGTCCCTCAACCCCTTATAGCCTTCATAAATTCTCTCAACACCATTTCTATGATATCCTTTAGTGATTCAGAGATCCCTTCTTAGCATCCTGAAGATCAGGATTCTATCCATTTTATCAATACCTACATTGATAAAAATCATGTCCAAAGAGTTATGATTGATGGGGGAGCTAGCATCAACATCATTTCAACCCATGATTATAATCAATTATCACTCCCTGACAATTTTTTGTCACAAATAGATGCAGTGTTAGGTTCTTTTAATGACTCTACTACTACAATTATTGGTACCATAGTTTTACACATCTGTGTGGGTCATCATACCCTTCTTGAGTTATTTTATGTTATATAGGGTGAATTATAATACAACATACTTCTCAAGCAACCATGGATACATGCTATGGTATGTGTACCTTCCATATTACACCGTTATGTTAAGTTTGAATACAATAGTCAAGTTCACTTCATTCCCACCGACCCACCTCCATTTAAGACATGTAATATGACCTATAGCCCAAATGATTTTATTATTCCTTTCAACACATCATCAACTCCATGACCCTCTTTTGAAGCCTCCACAAGTTATGTTACCCCAAACACACCTATACCAACTACACAGGTTCCCAATAAAGATCCCATAGAGGAAACCTTCAAGCGATTATCACTTGGTGAATATAATTTTTCAACTCTTGACATGTTCCATACCCCTCAAGAGTATGTAAAATCTCACATGAGTTCCAACTATGATCTTTGTATTGCTATGATCATCTCATATGGTCTACCCCATCTCAAAGCCAACTTCACATATGGGGGAATTGATTGATCTCTTATCATGGGTAATTCATCCTCTTCACCCCAAAAGTTTTATTGTGACTTTTAATTCTTTATAAAGCCTATATTTTAACATACTTATCTCTATAGGTGTGCTTGGAAAGGTTTTAGCCTAGGTTGTTATGATCAAGGTGCCCAGACATCCATTAAATACCCTACCCATCAAACCATTGATAATACCAAACAAAAGCATGGCATTGGTTATGTTGACCCAACTCAATCCATTAATACTTCTTATATTCCCCTCATTGAAGAACCTATATCTCCTTCCAACTCCTCTTCTCCACCATCACCCATTGAATTGGAGGTATCTATACCTCCTAATTTTATTTTATTTTTTGTCAATAAATATCATTCACTTGGTCCCCCTTACCCATCACCAGGGTAAGGAAACATGGTCCTTTCCTCTCATAAATCCTCACATGATCAATGAAGATTCTCCCATAATTAACACCATATATTGTGTAACTGATGATGATATTCTTACCTATATGGGTGCCGATGATTCCTACATCAAATGATTACTCCCTTCTGAGACACAATTTATGTTAAATGGATCAACCATCGATAGTAACTTGCATTCTCATGATGACCTCATATTCTTAAAATAGGCCAATCTCTAGATTCTTCTAAACAAATTGACTTTACTAGATTTCTCTATGACCATAGTAAGGATTTTTCTTTTTCATACAAATACATGCCTGGTATTGACCCCTCAATCATAACCCATAACATTATCACTAATCTTGATGCTAAGCTACTTAAGAAAAAGCTTTGCAAAATGCATCCTTGTATTGCTCTCCTTTTCAAGGATGAGCTCCAATGCCTCCTCTCTGTTAACTTCATCTAACCTATTGACTACCCATAATGGGTTTCTAACATTGTAACTATTATGAAAGCAACAAGGGGAATCCATATTTGTACTGACTATCATGACCTCAACCTTACTTATCTAAAGGATGACTTTCCTTTACCAAGTATTGATCAACTTGTTGATTTAACAACCAGCCATGAGATGTTATCACTTATGGATGGATTCTTAGGATACAATCAAATCCTATTTACCCCTAAGGATCAACACAAAACAACCTTTATCACCTCATGGGGAAATTTTTGCTATCGGGTTATGCTCTTTGGACTGAAAAATGATGGTGTTACCTATCAACATGTCATGACTTATATCTTCTATGACCTCTTACACACAATTATGGAGGATTATGTCGATGACCTAATCAGGAAATCTAAACGTCATCAGAATCACTTGGGGGTCCATAAAATCATTTTCACTCACCTTCTTTAGTATAACATTTGACTCAATCCAAAGAAGTGCATCTTTGGTATTCTTTCTAGAAATATCTTAAGATTTATCATCTCTCTTTAAGGTATTGAATTCAACCCTAATATGGTTCAAGAATCCTCAAAATGCCTCCACCAACCATAATCAAACAACTTTGTATCTTCCAAGGTAAACACTAATTGATTTGTCACTTTATTTCTCAGTTATCGGATCATTGTCAACCTTTTCACCATCTTCTCAAAAAGTAAATTCCTTTCCAATGGGATAAAAATTGTGAGGAATCCTTTGATGCACTAAAATGGTATCTCCTTTCTCCACCCATCCTTATTCCACCTAAAGAGGACCAACTCTTCTATCTTTATATCTCTTTGACCAACCATTCTTTAGGAGCTATGATAGCACATAGGGATGATCACCACCATGAGCAAGTAGTCTATTACATAAGTTAAATTCTTATTGACTATGAAACTTGATACACTCATATCAAGAAGCTATGCCTTGCTTAAGTATTTGTATCTTATAAACTATGACATTACCTCCTCAACCACAAAACTTATGTCATCACCCACACTAACCCTCTCAAATACATACACTTTAAACCTTACCACAAAAAATGCATCACTCAATGGCTTATGCTTCTAGCTAAATTCAATTTTGAATTAATCTAATAGAATTTCATCAAAGTTCAAACCATCATTGACCAAGTAGCTACTGCTCTTCTCCTTGATATCCAACCCTCAAATCTTGAATTCCCTGATGAGTCTATTACCATGCTTTCTACCAATGATATCACCTATCAAATGATGATGTTCTTTGATGGGTATAAATGTCAAAATGGTGGGAGATCAGGGGTTATCCTCATCCCTCTTGATGGTGATTTGATGCCTTTATCATTTAAATTAGACTTTGACTACACCAACAACATGGCTGAATATGAAGCCGTAATTCTAGGGCTTCAAATGGTTATCTTCTTAGGAATCAAATCCATAACCATTTTTTAGTGACTCATAATTAGTCATCAACCAGGTCAATGGTTCTTATCTATGTAAGAATAAGACTCTAAAATGGTATAAACATTGTGTAGATACCTTATTAGAATAATTTGACCAATACCTTTTACAGACCGTTCCTCACTTAACCAACAAGTTTTTAGACACAATGGCTTCTTTATCCTCCCACACCCTCTTCATCCTCTTCCTCCATAATCTACATCACTATACATCACTTAACTTTACCTTCTTACAATTCCTCCAACATCCTCTTTATGGGGAATATCACTAATGATCCACATTACTTGTGGTATACTTAACTCATAGATTACCTCTCTTACTTTATTACTCCTCCTGACCTCTCCCATAATGCATGACATGCATTCGTAAAGTGTGCTACATGTTACACTATGATAGGGGGAATTATCTACAAATGGGCTTTTGATGGTCTCCTCCTTCGATGTCTCACTAGTAAAGAAATTACATTTGCTACTAAGGAGGTTCATGATGGGATTTGTGGTGGTCATTTTAATGGTCACACAATTTACAAACATCTCCTTCACCTTGGTTATTATTGGCCAACACTCTCTCATGATTTTACTGACTATGTTAGATGTTATCTCAAATGTCAACAATATGCCAACATATTTCACATTCCTAGTCATGCCTTACAAGTTGATAAGGACTTTTGGCCCTTATCTCAATGCAGTTTAGACTTAGTTAGTGATAATAACCACCATTCTTCCCTTCATCACTAATCAATCATAACAGTAATAGAATACTTCACTAAGTGGGTTGAGGCCATTCCTCTCATATCCACTAAGGTTGATAAAATCATTGAATTTATCAACCATCATATCATATGCCATTTTGATGTACTTTAAAAAATCATAACTAAAAATGGTAAGTCTTTCAAAAACAAGATTGTTCAGCAACTCTGTGATTCCTTTGGTATCAAACTCAACTTCTGTTCACCCTATTTCCCACAAGCCAATGGGAAAGCTGAAGCCTCTAACAAAACTTTGACCAAAATACTTATAAAAGTGGTTAGCACTAATGAAAATGATTGGCACATTCACATCTCTTATGCTCTATGGGCTTATCATACTAGCATTCACACTTTTACAAGAGCTACACCTTTCTCCCTGGTCTATGGGATGGAAACTACTTTTCCCCTTGAAGCCCAAATTCCTTTTCTTAAGATTTCACCACAAGAAATTATAACTAATGATGACTTTCACCAAGAACATTTGACTCAATTGGATCTACTTGATGAATGTCATCTCATAGCCCTTAACCATCTCCACATCTACCAAGAGCATATTAAACATGCCTATGACAAAAACATTAAAGAGCATGATTTTAATATTGGAGATCTCATCTTAAAGGAAAATCAACATGTGAATAACTTGAAAAAGAGCAAATAGGGAAATTTTTCTCTTAACTAGATAGGACCCTACATTATAACTCATAAATATGGCTTTGGAACTTATCACTTGTCTTCTCTCAAAGGATGACCAGAACTTGAACCTCTAAATACATTGCATTTATGGCCATTATTTTATTAATTAAGTGACACTTTACCTTATGTTTAACTTAAGCTCGTCCCTTGAGAAAACCCACTATATTCATGATATTTTCACCTTACCCTTATTTCTCCAATCTTATTTAACCTATGAAGTGTTTTAGTTTTGTCCCAAAATGTGGAAAACATATAAGCCTCTATAGACTTGTCCATGACTAAAGTAACAAAAAGACTCAAAAAATCAAAATAAAAATAAAATAATATGGGATACATCAACTACTCCAAATCATGCCTAGCTCCTAAAAAAGTAGACTACTCCCTTGAAGAATAGTTACATTCAAATAGACTGCTCCCTTGAAGGACAGCTATAAAAAACCAACAAAATATAAAAGACTAGGCCATACCATTAAAGGATGGCTAAGTCAAAAAACCACTATCTAAGGCAAATATGATTTAGAAGTTTCCCCAATGATCAGATTCATCCCATTTTGATCTTCCCACATCAAACAAATTACACAACAAAAAAATCAAAAATAAAGAAAAAAGAAAAAGGCAATACAATAACTTTATGTCATGAACTTGTCTATAGTCACTCTCGAGAAACCCACAAATGGGGCATACCATTATTAATCCAAAGGTTACACTACCTCACTACTCTTATTCCATTTTACACCCTCTTTCCCTCAAAAACACATTTTCAAGGGACTTTGATCTTACTTAACACAAGGAAAAAACCACACTTTTCTAGCTAACAAAAGGTCAACTAATGCAACAAATAAAAAAGGTGTAAACTTTATATCCTATTTACTTTGTTATTTTAGTATGTGTCAATAACGAGCACCTTGTCTCTCTATTTTACCTTTCATTTCACATGTTGACTTTTGTTCTATAGATACATTTTCTAATATAATAACTCACCATCTCAACTCATAAACATAACAACTCTCAATCCTACACCTACCCCAAAACCAATGCCTAAAACTAATCATTTATAGTATACACCATCACATATATGGGACAATGCTAAAAATGCAACATGACCACCATTATTCTAACTGAAAATAAATAGGAATAATTTCAAAATTCCCAAAACCATCACTTATACATACACCATCACACATGGAAAATGTATAAACCAAACAATCATGACCAACACATTCATTTCTATTATATACCATCACATATATGGGACAATGCTAAAAATGAAACATTACCACCATTTTCTTAACTAATAATAAATAGTAATAATGTCACAATGCCCAAAACCATCACTTATGCATACACCATCACATATGTAAAATGCAGAAACCAAATAAACATGACCAACACATTCATTTTTAGTATACACCCAATCACATATATGGAAGGTACTAAGAATGCAACTTAACCATAATTTTCCTAAAAACTAATACATAGGAAACAAACCAAGACCAAACCACTCATTTTCATTATGAAACTAATCACATATATGGTAAATACTAAGAATGCATCTAAACCACAATTTCCTGAATACCAATACATAGGAAATAAACCATGACCAAAACATCTATTTTTAGTATAAACCATCACATATGGAGCATGATATAAATAGAAATTAACCAATCATATACCATTTCACATATGGAAAGTGCTAAACCTTTATCTCATAAACACAACCATTTCATTTTATGCATATACCATCACATATGGGAAAGCTAAACATGAAAATATCATCTACTATGCATATGCCATCACATACATGGAAGTCATAGTAAACCAACATCATCATTATATCAATATCATAAACATTCATCCAAAACCATAAACATATACATGAAAATAACATTTACATCATCATCACATCAAATAAAACATCTCATCATATATATGTGTGCAAAATCAATATACATCATATATAAATATCAACATCTCTCATCTTTCTCTCATATACATCTCACATCATCAGCTCACAAGTTGGTATATATACAAAAAATGCATAAATACAAAAATATCTATCAAAATTAGGATCAACATAGCCTCCTCAAAATCATAGTGGATGTGATGAGGTGGTGTCACCACTGCCCTCTCCCTGTCTCCATCTCTGTGCACTAGAACCTAAGGTCCATGTCTCTGACTACTCCTACTCCCTGAACTCTACAAATCTAGGAATCTATAGAAAATCATGGATCTCCCTCTCATAGTATGCAATCTCATCTAATGTAGTGTTATATCTTGTAAGAGATATAGTCTATGGAGGACCCATGACACCTGCATGTCCTATTACCTATGGTGGAGGAGGAGGAACAACTACCAATGCATGTGTGGCTAACCTCAATTGATCTCTCTCTATTGTTGATGAGGTCATTCATCCTTGTAGACTAGCCACCTAGCTCTAAAGATGACCCACCTGACCATATAACCCTAAGACCTCTACCTATGAAGAATATTATGAAATAATAGTAGCATCTCCCTCCTATATGGCCATGTCCTTGGCATTTAATGTTATATCCCTCTCTATAACTATAGCATCTTTGGCCTGCATAGCCACATCTCTCACATGAATAGTGGCATCTATAGCCTATAATGTCACATCTTTATCCTAAATCATGGCATCCCTAGCCTACATATTTGTATCCCTCTCTCGTATGGCCACATTTCTGGCCTATAAAGTAGCATCTCTCTTATGTGCCAAGCTTTGCATCTATGGAGCTAACCTCCTAACTGGTACAATTGGGTGTAGTCCTACCCACCATGCTTGGTATACCCTAGTGTATCTAGCATCAACCACATCTATGCCTCTCGGTAGCTCATCAAAATCAGGTCCATTTATCTCTAATGGTAAAGGGAGTGGTACCTTGATGTCATCATGCTTATATCTAGGGAAAGTAGGTGGAACATCCTACACAAGGTTGAGTTATCTCCTAACCTATGCCATGAGTATCATCTCAAGCTCCCTTGTTCTCCTACCTCTGACCATAGTGTGCTTGATAGCCCAATGAACTCCTCCCTTTGACCTCTAAAAACTAGATACATCAAGTAAGGGTGTGAGATAAGATCTCATAAACTCAAGCCATCTAGTAACCCTCTATAGTGCATGATATCCCACATAATGCCATCAACTCATGTTTCTACCATGGCCTCTTGACATCATCTGAACTTGACATAGAATCCTACTACAATCATGGAGGGTATTCCTAATGGCCACATAACTATGATGTCCTCATATGCCTAATAATGTAATAGGTTTTCAACACATAAAATATAGCATATGTGTAGTTGTAAACCCTAAAAATCTCTATACAATTGAGCCAAGTATATAGACCCCCATGTAAAAACTATCCTCTACTCTATCATTTGAGCTAGGACCCCTATCAAGGTGATCAAAAATCTACCACCATCTACATCTAGCAATGCATACACTATGATGTTGATCATCATCAAGAAGCCAAGATGATGATCTTCCTCATCCACCAAAAATAGAGGCTCATAAGTAAATGATACTAAGTGATATGTAACCTCACTCACATGCTCACCAAATAACAACACCATATGGATGTCATGATCCTCCCTTATACACACAAAAATCTTCTCACCCTATAGTGGTAATCTAAGGATTCTATATACATCCTCTAGTATGACTATCATCTCACTAGTTAGTAAGTGAAAGGTGTTGATGGTATGATCCCACCTCTTAATTAGCATGATCATCAAGATGACATCTCAAGTGACTTGACAATACCCCCAAACTTCACCAAGACCAACTATAGCCATTTGGTGCCACTCATCTACTGACACATCTCTCATGATCCTAATCAGGAGTGCTAGAAGATTGTCTCTTAGGGTCAACTCATGCCTCACCTATAACCACAAACACATAAAATTAAACAATAGACCTTTTTAACCACTACCTTAACCATTTTCCCTATCCCATGGGAGAACTACATTGGCCTAAGGCCCTTTTAGGATATGTAGGTAGCACTCAATAGACATGGGATCTTCTAGGGCTAGCTTGGCCATCTACCCACCTAGCTATCCAACCTATCCCTTTTGACCCAGGGCCTTATGACCTATCTCTCTTAAACCGGGCCTTTCAGCTAATCTCACATTGTTCAACTAAGTAGAATCTACTCTATGCCACATAATTTGACTATTCCCTAAGGCCTCATGGCTTTTCAATTTTTTTTCTCCCCATTTTTACCCTTTTTACTTTAATAAGGCCACTGATGTAAGTCACTTATCAATTGACATTGGTGCCTAGACTACCAATGTTAGAGAACAACATACTGATGTTAGTACCTTTTCCATTAATATTAGTAAGAAGACCTTAACTGACATTAGTTGATTACCACCAATGTTGGTGACTAGTTCAGTTCTAGGGTTGAACCCTGCCCATTACCCATTTCTAAATTTAACCCTAAACTACCCTAAACCCCACCCAAACAAGCATAAGCATGCTCCTACCCTCCCCACTACCCACCCATTACTCACTAGTAACCTATTACCCCCCCCCACTCAACTCAAATCAGCAAAATTACCAAAAAAAACAAACCAAAGGTTTAAAGGACCCTACCTCATCTATCCACCTCCACCAGACTGGGATGACTAGTACCTATGTTGCCATGCCTCTAGTTGGGTCTCCACCTCATCCCACCATTTGCTCAACTTTTTTGGTTTTTTCTTACTCTATAACTAATCAACATGAAAATGAAATTGGTCAAATACCTATCCCCTTTTTATCAGGCTTGGTTAGACACTTATGTTAGCTATTTATGCCCTAGGCCACTAACATCAGCTACTTTACCACTAACATCGATATAACACTACCACCATCAGTACCATGCAATAGAATTTTAATGTTTACACATCACTTTTTATATTCCCTTCTTCATTCTAGGGAAAACTTACACACACCCTACCTTTACAAACTTGACCATGGGGATCATTTTCATCTCTTCTCACACAACTATTACCCAAACACATGTTTCATTATGCACCCACTCATTACATCTGAGTTTGGTGTCTTGATCATTCATGTTATCTAGTACACATTGAAAATACCTTAAATATATGACTATTATTTGATTTAGATCACCACTAACTGATCCTATCACCTATGACCTATTATGTTTTCAAGGGCACTTCTTACCTTAAATACCTAAAACACATTTGACTATTAGAGCTATAGTTTTGGTTGATCCTACCTTCTCAGCTATCACTAAAAAGTTGTGCATTGGTAACTTTAACCAAAATCCTCCATGACCACACCTATTTTCAACTTGTCAACATAAATTTTTAGTACTTTATGACCACGATGTCATCTCTACACTACTAACCCACAACTAACCAATCTCATTTACTCCTTGTCAAATTGGTCACTGATTTTGGGTTTTTCCAAATTAGTTCCCATTTTGAGGGGAAAGATATCACACCCCATGCTTAGACCACTTAACTTTCATTTTTGTCTTGCAACTTGTTGGCATAACTTACCAAGACAAAAAGGGGCAAATGTAGACACCAAAATTACATTACACAAGTTTATAATGTGTTGTGTCAAAACCCCCCTTAGAACCCCTTTTTAATAAGTCTTCCTAACCCATGCTTTTACCCCACATAACTAATTAATTAATTAAGATTAATTGAATATTCTCTGTGCCACCTCACCCCAAGACCAATTCTCCCCTTTTGAATCACCACTAGACTTGGTCTCCTACAAATAACTAACCCTTACCCTATAAACCAATTTTAAACCAATTACATTATACTCAACCTCACATATTGACCATTTCTTAATGGGTGTCATACTTGGCATGGAAAAATAGAAGAAAGGAGCCAAAAATAGCCATTTTGACCTATTTTATGCCACTAACATTGGTCAACCCTTGATCGATGTCAGTCAACCTGAGACCGATGTTGGTGGGATCTCTGATGTTGGTTACTTAAGCAATGTTTTAAACCCATTTTGGACCCCCTACAAACATTCTCTCTCTCAATTAGAAACTCACTCAAGAGATTTAAAGCACTATTAATAAGCTTTTGGTGATTATCCATTGTAACTAGGCTCATAACTTCTTTGTACTAGTCAAATCCTAATCAAAATTAATCTATTATACAAAGAGCTCAAACTACAGTGAATAGGTGGCACACACTCATCTCCATTTGGTCAGTCACCTTAAAAAATATTTATCAAGAGTATTTCTTTAGGTACTTATATCATTTAAGCATCCTTATATTCTATGAATTCTAATTTTTTTATTATCATTTACACAAGTTCCATCCATCCCTGAGGAGGAGTTGCAAAACTCCGTCATCTCCATACCTCTACCTTAACCAAACCAAACTCCTTACCCAGACTTTTTACCATCTCTCTAACCCCTGATACAACTCTTTTCCAACACCATTAACCTATCAAATATCCTTCCCTACACTTAAGAAATCCTTTTATAAATTTTTAACTCAAGTGCCCCTATTGACATCAGTTATCCTACCAACATCGATCACATTGAAACTACTGACATCGGTTACCCTACTAAAGTCAGTGACTACCCTTTTACCCAAATCACCCTGAACTAGCTTTAACAACCCTCTAACAAACCAAAATTATATTTTGCTTGCTCTTTGATACTCACTACTACACACAGGTTATTGAAAAGGTACATGCAACTCCCTCTCCCTCTTTTCTTTACTTTGTCATTTCATTTTTAACTCTTTGTATTAAATAGTGGACTATCATCCACCGATAAGTTTATCACTTCTTATAACAAGCAAGTTTCTTGGTAGCCCACTCACCAACCTACTAAAAAATATTTTATGGTAGCGTGTTCTTACTTATAAGTGGTCTTCCCTAGCCAAAGACTAGTTTTTGACTTCATATGGATATGGTGCACACCAATTTGGGTACATATAATCACTAATCCCCAAACTTTATTTATATATTTCTCACTTCTTAAATTTAATCAAAAATAATTGAAATAGCCCCAAGAAGGAGACCTAGTAGTTAGATAAGGACAACAAAGCATTGAATTATTTTACAAAGATTTTTAAATTGGTTCCTTCTTGATAAGATCATGACTCAACATCCTTGGATTAATTCTAATCCATCACAACTCCATCTCTCCTCCCTTTTTTCTATATATGTGACATCTTCTTTCACATTGTGGCTCTTGCTAGAAATTTTTTTGGTATTTTTAGAGAAAAAACTCTTATGCCTTTGGCTTGCTCAAGATATGCCAAGATTTGTACTATAACACCTATTTGATACAATAAAGACTAAGTTACTTCATTTTTTCAAGATGAATTGAAGTGTGTTCTATGAATCTATGTGTTTTGGTTAAGTGAATGTATGATTTCCTTGCCTCTATCTAATTTTCCTCATCTTCATGAAGTGCTTTGTATTTCTCACAGGTCATTATAACTATGATATATAGTTTGTTAATTAGTTTGGAAGTGGACAACTAACCTCCCATTCTAAGTTGATAGATATTCAATGTCTTTTTATGAAATACTTATGTGATGACTAATCTTGTTTAGTATTTAATGTGTATTATAGTGTGTCTTATGCAAAGTGTAAGTGTTTAAATTACTAGTGCATCACGTCATTTTACACGCTTTCATAAATTATTGTTAATCTCTCTCCCCTTTTCCAAGAAAGTGTTTATTTAGGTGTATTTTAGGTGATATAAATAGAAGGAAGTCATCCTTCTTCAGAGGTCTAACCCAAGACTAGGTGACCCATAACCTAGGGCCATTCCCATGTTGGACTAGATTTGAGTAGGAGGACCTGAACAATCCCCTTACTCAACTAGGGTGAAATCTAAGACACCAATAATTTTGGCATGCCTAGTGGGACCAAGTTTTCCTTAGCATATCTAAAGTTTGGGATTGAGAATAAATATCTACTAGAGTAGGAGACATTCACCATCATTAGAAGCTAAAGATTATTCAAGTTTTAGAGTTCATAGCATCATCCAGACAATGTTTTCATGCCAAAGGTTACTACAAGGTCACCAAGTAAAGGTATTCCTTTTGAATTTATTAAGATTCCTTCTAATTATTATAAAAATATAAGATTCAATAGGATAAGTCCTTATCCTCAAAATAAATATTCATTTCCTAGTCATCTTATTGTTTTAGTCTAAGTTATTATCCTCATTACCTAAATCCCCACTACCTAAATGGTCATCAGGAATCAAGTATTTATTCCATTAAATAGGGGTAGTCCCATAAATTTATCCCAATATGATGATATTCCTATTTATACCACTAAGAGTATCCCTTTCTTCTTAGGAGAATAGGATAAAACAACTACTATTGAGCATATCCAAGATGTTACCAACCTTTGTTCTATTCATAATATTGTTCAAGATAATGTGGCTATCAAACTGCTAGTTGCTTCCTTCAAAGGAAAAGCATTAAAATGGTATATAAATCTTCTTTTGACCTCCACTTATACTTAGTATGAGTTAAGTGTAACCTTAGTCAAAAAAAATTGAAGACAAATATGATCACTTATCCTTAGTTAAACAATTGACTACCATTAAAAGATACCCCCATGAGTTCATGTTTGATTTTAACCTTAGATTCCAAAAGACATGGACTAGGATACCTACATTGATTAGATCATCCCTAGAGTATGCCTTCTTTTACTATCTAAAATCCCTTAGTTTTGATATTAGTGTGATGATATAGTCTATGGGTAGTAATACCTTGCCAAATGCTTATGAGATTGTAATAAGATCATAGAAAAAATTGATACAAGTTGGTAAGCTTTCTCAAACACCCCTAATTCCTATATTCCTAGATTTTCAACCTATCCCACCCTCTTAAGTTCCTCAAATCCCATATATATCCCATATTCCATCTTGTAAAGCCCAAGTTGTAGCCCCTTCTAATCAAGCTAGTGAGATTAGAGATTTAAAAAGTATTTTACATGATTTTGGGAATGAAATAGTTAAACTCAAGAGAAAATAGTACCAAGGTATGCATTATCAACAATAGAATCAAACCTCTTATAAACCTTTTGGAGATCAAAGTCCTCCTTATCAAGGTTTCAAAGAAATTAGACCACCTTACCAATCTCAAGGAGCCATAACTCAAGATAAACCATATGTATCCCTTAACCATAATGTACCCTCCAATTCAAGAGTTATTGTTCCCACACCTCCCCAAAATAACTTGATGCAAGATTCAGGTTGGCAATGTTTTAATCCAAATAATAGTCAAAACCAAGCCTTGGTATCACATGATATTACTATGCCACAAATGACACAAGAAGAGTTTTCTCTTTAAGAGGGTCAGTATCAAGAGATAAATTTGGTACCTAAAGTAGAGGCTCAATAATTTAAAGTGTATCCTGATGCCATTAATTTTAATTAAGAGATGGATAATTATGTTACATTCAATCAAATTGGTGAGATTAGTAACATAAGTGATCAAGTTACAGCTCTGACTAAAGCTAAAAGAAGAGTCGTTGAGGAAGCTCAAGATGTGAGAAATGTTTCTAGTACTCCTAATATTATTCTCAATAGTATCAAGGATCAATATTTTTCCCCTATAACACAAAAAAGTTAGAATGCAAAGGCTGAGAACATCCTTCAAATACCTCTAATTAGAGAATAACTAGTGGTTCACAAGGTGTAACCAAAGGTTAGTGAAGTCTCATTTATCATAATAGATCCGATAAAGAAATCCAATGTTAGTATTAGAATGTGAAATTCCCTTGTTATTCTAAGGTAAAAATACATGCTCATCTAAGATATTTTAGCCCTCAAATTATCTCAAGAACTAGTTGAGAAACAAGGTGATGTCTTGGCTAATTCAAAATATCCAACCAAGCAAAAAGATCAGCAAACACATAAAATGGTATAGGTGGATTAAACCAATGTAAAATAACATAAAAATCCTCCTTTTTACCTCTCTTTGATAGTTGGTGATTGTTTAGTTCATAATTGTATGGTAGATAGTGAAGCTAGTGGCACTGTCATACCTAAGTAAATTATAGATAAGCTTGGTCTTGTCTATGAACCAAATAATAAAGGATTATTTCAACTAGATGGGTTTCCAACAAAGACAATAGGCATTATCAAAGATCTATAATTGACACTACATGCTTATCCCAATGTTACCATTCAACAAGATGTGGTAGTGGTGGAATTGCCTCCCTATTTTGCCATGTGTCTATCAAGGGACTTTACCTCAAAGATTAGAGGATTCTTATCAATTGATTGGACATATTTAATATTCAGGACTAGGTATGGTACTAAGGTAAAAATACATTTTGAACCTATTACACATTTCCATTTGGATTCACATATGCCAAGTATGATGAACACTAATTGTACTATCTCAGATAGGGTATTAGAAAATAGTGAACTATAAATTAAGTCAACTCTAGATGGAGTTATAGATCTATTCCTTGACTAATGGGCCTCTGATTTACATGAACATGATCCTTATAAGTTAATTTAAGAATAATTACTTGTTTTTTATTACCTTTATGAAAATGATACACCAATTCTAGCATTGATGAAGGATGATGAGTCTAGTGATGGCATGTGATAGCTATAATTTGATGGATCAAGAAATAAGCATGGCACTAGGGTTGGAATGATGTTTATTTCTCTATCCAATCAAATTTATTTCTCTTCTCTCAATTTTTATTTTTATTGTTCAAATAATGTTATTGAATATGAAGCACTAGTTCATGGTTTTCAATGGGCAAGAAAGATGATGGTCAATACCTTACAAGTCTTTAGTGATAGTGAACTAGTACTTCACTAAGTAATATGTCTTAATTTATGAAAGAATCCATTTCTTAGATCTTATTATTATAGATTATTAGACTTACTTGAAGACTTTTGAGTTTTTAATATTTCTTCCATATCAAGAGATGAGAATAAACATGCAGACAAGTTGGTTGTCATTGGGTCACAATTTAGTATCCAAGTTGATATAAAGAGATAAAAGGTTCAGTCACACATTAAAGTGGTTATAATACCTTATATTCTAAAAAACCATGATAATTTAAAAGTGTTTGAAGATGACAATCAGATTCTTAGGTTCTTGCAAGAAGAGGCTAAATTTTCCTCAAGGAGCCAAGACAAGTTCTTGCAGTAGTATGTTGACCAGATTGTAAAACTAAAAAAAAAAAGTTTCCCAAAGGGTTGGTCACCCTTGAGAACATATTAAATATAGATGATTAGTTGAGAAAATAAAAATTTTCATTTTCAACAAAGTAGGAATACTATACAAATGTGGATATTACAACTGGTAAGAACTTGAAGTTAAGTAAGGTTTACACTCCTTTAGAGAAGGAAACTTTCATTAAGTTATGTTCAAGTTTTATGGATGTATTTTCATATAAATATATTAACCTTAAATTATTTAATCCAAGTCTATATAAACACACCATTGAGTTAGAAATTGAAACAAAATCAGTAAGACAAAGACAAAGGCCTATCAATCTAAAGCTTGAGCTTTTGATGAGAGCTGAGCTTCACAAGCTCATTGAGTCAACTATTATATTTTCATTAAATCACTCAAATTGGGTGGAAAACCTTGTTCTATTAAGAAAAAATAATAGTGAAATTAGACTATGTGTTTAATTTCATGACTTGAATAAGGCTTCCCTTAAAGAGCACGATCCTTTGCCATCTATGGAATAAATTTTATAGATAATTGTAGGTTCAAAAAGGTTCTCCTTTTTGGATGGATATAGTGGTTACAATAATATTTTGGTAAAATAAGAAGACCAATTCAAAATAACCTTCACTATAAAGTGGGGGACATTTTCATATATAAAGATTCCCTTTGGTTTATCCAATGTTGGAAAAAAATTAGAAAGCCATAGATATGGTATTCCAGGGTCTCTTTAACAAATTTTTACTTGTTTATTTGGATGATATAACATTTTTATTTAAGAATGTAGGTGAGCACATGATTCACCTTAATAAAGTGTTTAAAAGGTGCAAGAAAATTGGGGTGTCTCTTAATCCCAAAAAGTCTATTTTCTCTTTTCAATGGAGGTAGGCTTCTTCTACATGTGATTTAAAAACATGGTACAATTATAGATCATAATAAGATATATTTAATTCTTACACTTTCTTTTCCTAATCACAAGAAATATTTTCAAATCTTCTTAGGAAAAATTAATTTTATAAGAAGGTACATTTTATATGTTTTCACTTTAACTAGGCCACTTACAGCCATACTAAAGAAGGGTCATAGTTTTAGTTGGTCTAAGGAATGAGTAAGAAGATTTGAATAGATCAAGAAAGCCATAGCCAGTACTCATACACTCTTGAACCTTAATTTCATAAAGGATATTATCATGTACACATATTCTAACATTGACACTATTTCAGGTATTCTTATGCAATAGAATCATGAAGCCTTAGAGCAGCTAATAGCTTTAGTCATTAAAGGCTTGGAAGAATATAAAATAAGGTACTCTTTTGTTGAAAAGCATGTACTTTCAGTTATAAGGTATCTCAAGAAGTTTAGATACTTGTCTAACAATAAGATTCACCTAATGGTTGCACTTCCAAGTGTCAAGTATTTTCTCTTGAAAAAGGATATAAATGATAATAAATTTGGTTGGATAACCAAGGTAATGGATTATGATGTGGATATCAAGGTCGCAACACTTATTAGAGTCAAAGGACTTTACGAACACCTAGCCCAAGACTTGTAAGAGGAAAATGAGATGGTTTTGATGTCAAATTATGAATAAGATGTAACTGATCATACTTCACCTTCTAGTTAGTCCCAAGATTTGGTAAGAGACCTCAAGGATGGTATTTATCCCTCTCACATAATTCCTTAAAAAATAATATATTTTAGATTGCAATCCATTCCATTTTTTCTTATTGATGGTGTTTTTTTCAAAAAATATATCAATGGCATGTTGTTAATATGCATTGAACAACATAAAAAAAGTTTCTTTCAAATTTTCATGATGAACATGGTGGATGGTATTATTCAGAAAGGACCACTACCCATAAGATCATAAGAGGTGGGTATTATTGTCCAAGCGTATTTGGTGATTGTCATGCTTGGGTTAGGAAATGTAAATATTGTGTTATGTTGGTTGGAAAGGTGAAACTTACAACCTTACGCATCCAACCAATTTCAATGAATCAACCCTTTATCTAATGGGTATTGGACTTTATTGGTCTCATTAACCCCCCTTCAAGTGTAGGACATAAATGGATATCGACTACTACATATCGCTTTACTAGATGGATAGAAGCAGTGGCATTGAAAGAAGAAAATGAGTCTAATGTTTTGGATTTATATGAAGGTTTGATAATAGATTTGGAGTCCCGGGGTCTAGAATTATCCAATGGGTAGTTCAACATAGTGTCTTTCTCAGCACTTCATCTAATTACTATCCACAAGGAAATATCCTTATTAATTCCACTAATAATAACCTATTAAATATCATAAAAAATACTATTGAATATAATCATAGGTCATGTCATCTCAATTTGAATTTAGCTTTGTGGGTTGATAGGATCACCTATAAAAGATCAGTGACCAACTCTCCATACAATCTGGTATATGGTAAGGAAGTTAGAATGCCTATTTCTCTTAAATTACCTACTTTATAACTAATTCATCAACTTGATTTGTTAGAGAATGATCCAATTTAAATTAGATATGCTAAGCTCATAGAGCTGAAAGAGACAAGACACTAGTCTATGTTGGCCATGGAAGCCTATCAAGCATAAATGAAGAGATATTTTAACAAATGAGCTTCTTCAAGAAATTTAAAATAAGTAGATTTGGTCCTCAAGTGGGATGAGGATAGAGTTAATATAATAAGGCACACAAAGTTTGAATCTCTTTGGAGTGGTCCATACACAATCTCCAGTTGCAAATCCCACAATGCCTTCCAACTTATAAAGATGGATGGTGAGGAGATTCCTATCCTAGTCATTAGGATACATCTGAAACACTACTATTAAGGAATATAATTTCCTTATACATAGTTATTTGGTGCTATGTTACTCTTATTATTATTCTGACACATTAGTTTACTTTTTTTGTCCCAAATAAGTGCTTTGTTTGAATATCTATTTTGTTAGGATAGTTTCCCTTTAAAGTTTGTTTATTTCCTTGTTTGGTGGAATTTTGTCTTTACAAGTCAAAAATATTTCTTGTAATCATAGGATCAAATTTATAATTTTGGTGACTCCAATAATCATTTAAATGGTCTAAGTTCTCAAAGCATAAAATTCATTCTTCCCAGCTAAGTTGCCAAAGATGTTGGCCAAATTTGGCCTACATACTAAAATGTGTCTAACCTTTAATGAGAAGCTGAGCAGGGTCCTGATTGAGGAGTGATCCAATGTCAAAAGGAGTATATGGACTTTAGGATAAGATCCCTTATTAATTATAATCATTTTAAACACTTTAATCAATATTAAAGTGTGAATCTAGTGATCTTAGACAACTAAACCGTCATTGAACATCATACACAAATATATAGAGTAAGTTGGTTTTGCCTTTAATATATTTGCTTAAAAATACTCTTAGGTCAAAATAAAAGCATGGACATGAATTTATTCATTCCTTGAATATTCTCTAAAAAATTCATTTCTTTATGAGCTTGTTATCTTAAGATATAAAGCTCTAAAGTTAGTAATGCAGAATGAAATGGGCATGTGGACATCAAGTTCAAGCCTTGTAAAATAGATGTTGGAATTAAAATGATCAAGTTTAATATTAATCATTAAATCATACCAAATATTCAATGGTGATCATTGATCTACATTTTTAGTGGGTCGTAAATATTTAATGTCAAGCATTTGATCATGCATCAAAGATAAACGAAAAGCATTGAGTCAAAAGGTCAGCATGAATGAGTTCCTACCAAGTGTTAATATCTCAAGTACCTATTAGATGGATAATAGTACATGGTGATTAATAGGATAGTGTTACTAATCATATCTAATGGTGTGTATTTAATTATATCTAGTAGATTGATGGTGAACAAGAGTCAAAAATTTAATAGATCATGAAGGCTAATAAAAAATTGTCAAGTATCACAAGCACATTAAACTTGTAGAAGATCAATGATATACCTTAATTCATACAAATTGAGATAAATGGTATAAGCGAGGTTCATAAGTCAGAGGATCCTGAGGAAGAAGGAGAGACTGCCAAGTGTCATGAGTTCATTAAGTTGTCGATAAATCAATAGCTTCTGTGCATTCAATGCAAATCAAATCAATGAGCAAGATTTAAAGTTAAAAGATAAGGGGATTCAATATAGAGGTCAAACATATGGTTTAAATTGAATTAGATTAAGTGCTTTAAAGAGATATATCACCATTAGAGTTTATATGAGCACTGTAAAGTAATGATATGCAGCCATTTAGTTAGGATGAAGCTCCATCACCATTAAAGCTCAATATGAAGCTTTGTTTTGAAGTTTTGGAAAATACAAGGTCTATTCTCTAGAGTTGCAGTATGGTTTCTTGATTGTGTTCATCATTTTTTGAAGAATATCCCTGCATATAATAGGTTCTTAGTTTTTATAAATGCTCAAAGGTAAAATAAGTCTTTCTAAGCCTAATAGGGATTAAAGACAGGTAGCTAGCAGTTGCAATAAGATCAAGCAATCTATAGGTTTTCATTAATATTCTTGCTATATGAAAACTAATAAATAAATTTATTTTCATCTATCATGTACCTATGATCATGTTTTAAAGTAGGGGTAGACTATGTGATTATTATGGAGAAGTCTCTCATCTTTTGATATGGTCACATTTTTTACAAACAAGTACGTATGGCTGCCCAAAGTAGATATGGCATGGTTTTTTCAATTCGAAGATATGAAAAATTTTATCCTTATCAATAGATTACGTTGAAAATGGCATAGTCCTAAGAAGGAGACCTAGTGGTTAGATAAGGATAACAGAGCATTGAATTCTTTTATAGATATTTTAAAAGTTGGTTCCTTCTTGATAAGATCATGACTCAACATCCTCATATTAATGCTAATCCATCATATATCCCTCTCTCTTTGATATAGGAGCATCTACAATAGCTCCATGGAGGACTATTTGAGGTCATCAAACATGCAAATTCAAATGATGTTCTAGCGTGAAATTTCAAATTCTTGTTTTCCCTCCAAATTGTGTTTACATTTAAAAATTTTACCTTGAGAGTAAATGTAATTGTCAAAATTAAAAAGTGAAAATATAAAAAAATAATTGTTGGGGATATTGAGGAAATAAGGGAGGAGTGGTTGAAAATATTTCAACCTCGGTATATTGTTGAAGATTAAAAATTGTATTTATTTTGCCTTAAGCCAAAATTGGGCGTAGAGGTTAGAAAAGAGGTTCTTGAAAATAGAGAAAAAAAAAAAAAAAATCATGAAGGAGGATGAGAGGGACGTAGAGGAGAGGAAGGACAGAGAGGAAAGGACATCTCATTCAAGGGAAGAGATGTAAGAAGAGAAGAGGATCTCAAAGGATGTAAAAATGAAGGAGAAAAAAAGATGTTGCAGGTGGAGTCCAAGAATAATCATGGATGTGTCTATGAAGGTTTCATAAGCCTTTAATCAATGAACATTATTTGTAAGTAATTCTATTTGAAGAGGAAAGAACAGAGTTTTGATTTCCATGATAATGTTATGGTTTCCTTTATAGAATTCTGGTTTCAATAGTGACAGGCCTGTGTATGTGTATGATGGTTCTCTATAGAAAAATGAATGAATTAAGCTCTCTTATGCATAGGTATATGTTATTTAAGGAAGGATAACCTCTTTTTAATTCATAACAGCTATTAGAATCAAGGATTAGATGAAAACCTTGCACCCCTCTTGACTGTCATGAATACTCAGTGGAAAGAAACCAGATTTACCTTATTGGATTGATCAGAGGTCTATCTTGGAAAAGTTTTTAAATTATAAAGTTTTATGAAACTTATAAAGACCTAAAAAAATAGGTTATACCCTTTGAAACATCTCAGATCTCTCCCAATTGAATTATTTGTGCTCTCGGCCTGTGTGGACAGAAAGTTAGGCCATAGTTGGAAAAATGGGTATATCTCGAGATTTACCCAATGAAAAGTTATGAAATTTTGTGTGTATATGAGCCTTGGAGTTATGAATCCAATTAAATTTGTTTCAGATATAATGGAGAAATTTTTAAAAATATATGGTCAAAATACAGACCTGCAGTTCTAAAACAGTTCAGAAAAATGTGTTCCCAGTCACTAAAAATGTCATAACTCCTAAAATACTAATCCAAATGACTTGATTATTTTTGGAAAAGTTAGAAAACATTATTTGTGATTTAATAAAACTATTTTCATGACAAAAGGAGCTATATATTTTAATAAATAGATGACAGTGTTTTTATCAGCCTGTAGGTGCTCATTTTTCAAAAATTGTCAAAGGGTCAAAGTTGAGTTTTCATTAATCTTGAAGTGCTATAACTTGGTATAAGGCTTGGATCATATTTATTATGTTTTAAATACCTTAATAAAAAAAAATAAGATTTAATAATGGGATAATAATTATTTTGACCTATTGGAGGCACAATTAGGCCTAATAAGACCTACAAGCTTCTGATTAAGATAGGGAGTTTAGAGACAAAATTCAATATCTTAGAATATTATATATTATATGAGGATTGACACATGTTAGATACATTTAATCACATGTGTTT